>JAJLXN010000021.1:0-140162 GCA_030571295.1 [Candida] citri
TTTTCGTCAATGCTAAGGCTAGGAGTAGTACAAAAGGCATGCTTAATGATGATGGCGTGACTGTGGGTGAAGTTTTCGAGAAAGATGATACTTTGATTATTCAAAGTGAGAAATACAAGGAAATCTTCCTGAGATATCTATTGAACTTACTTATCGCAACCGTTTTATCGGTATTGGTAATACTTGGTGTAATTTATTTCTTGTGTCTGATGAGCTATTGAACAGTGTCCAAATTATATGACGAAGAGATAAATTGTTTTAATTACTTGCTGTTGGGCTTGTGAACTACTTGCCAATACCGCCTTTGACAGGCTGGGTTTTCCTAGCATGCTCTTGAATATGATATGCATGATCAAATTTTTCGTTGATATTTGAATCTTTAAACAAGCAGATAGTGCTAATCTACGGCCTATGTGCTAAAAATGACCAATCAAAACTCTGTGAGAGCTTTATTTAAAAACTGTCTATCCTTGGTTCTATAATTCTTTAGTTTATAAATCATGCCAAATTCACGTGAAACCTCTAGCGTAGGAACATACAAGTCATTCTCTTTTTTCAGCCTCCCTGCAAAAGCCTCGTTCTCACACACTCTTATCTTTCTACAATGACCGGCGGCTATACGAAAGTCAACCAAGATGCGCCAAATCAACAACCTGGCAAAAAATATGGTGAAAGACCCCTGTTTGGAAACCCAAATCGCACTTTGATATTGGAGGTGGACTACAATCTTGGTAAAAGCAACGGCTTGTTCTTTGGTAGTATGGAAGAGACAAACATTCTTCTTTCTTTCGACCCAGAGTCTTCTATTTCGGAAGCAAGAGACTGGGCTTTGGAAAATTATCCGGGTCGGGAGCAGAACGAGGTACTTCACAGATGTGAGGTATGTTTAAAGGATGAGAACCATACTCATGGGATCAATGTTGGACGAGAATTTAAGGTCAAGGATATATTTGGACCAGGTCGCAACATGTTGATTAAAAATCAGGAATACTCTAAGTACTCTGATCGAATTGCTTTTACGGTATTGGCACTTATGTTCCTCGTTATAGTCTTAGGTACGGCAATCTTTGTAAGATGATGCGCCGATAGCTAAAATCCAGGAGAGAAAAAAACTTATCTTGAGCACCGAAGTATGATCTAGATCACCTTAGTTGGTTGGAAATATTGGAGATGCATTTGAAACCATGACAGCACTCTCGTGAATTTCTGTATGTATGAACGAACAAGAACGATAGGGAACACTTCAAAGTATTCCCTTATGAAGGCCTATTTAAGAATTATTAAGAGATATCATCTTCTTCGCTGATCATAGATGTGACCTTTGGTAATGATGACTATTCATGACTCTAGTATTTGGTTCAGAGCAAAAAATACGAAAAGTTTCGAAAGAGAAGGTTGTTTTACGGGGCCTAATTTTCTGCTTATGGGGCATATTGTGTTTGTCATCTAGTAATAGAAAGGATTACCCGATTCACAAGTTGACAAATATATCCAGCTCGGTCGAAGTCAAAATGATTATTGAACAAGGGGATGGTTTTTTTTCTTGTTATTAACTTTTTGGTGACTTTATGAAAGACTGACTCTAAATGTCTTCCAGGAAAGATATTTGAACACGCCTTATTCTAAAGGTCTTGGCATTCTCGTATATAGCTGTCACACAAAAAAATAAAGTTTACAGAGGAAAGAATAAGATTATGAAGTGCCTTGTAATTACAAAGCTTGTAGCTCCGAAGGTGCCCGTACATCCCAGTCATTCACTGTTTATTTGGTGCCTTCCTACGCCTCGCGTTAATGCTGTGATTAGGGAATAAGCTTAGGCTTGAGATTCTAATATGATCGTGAATCTTCGATGAAAAGCTTAATATATCAGCGAAACTTAAGTTCCTTTCTTGATGATCCTATAGTTTCTACTTTAAGAGCCAAAAATAAGCCCTTCTTGATAATTTTACTCACAATACTTTAGATCATTGCCAAAACTTGGCACAATCAATGATAAGCTTTGAGGATCGAAGTAGATCTTCGAGCCAATACTCATGGTTGAATCAGCGTGAAAATTAAACTTTACAGAGCAAGCATTGTAAAGACTGTCACGGTGAAGGACTTTTCAATCAATTGTACCAAAAAATAATAATTAGAAGTTTGTTTTTGTAATCCCATTTTGAGCTTGATTCAGGAATTTAATAGCAGATAACAAATTGTGTGCGAAATTGGTAAACTTGGGAAGAAATGTAAATGGACGCCAAAAATCCAAAAGAGAAAATTTTGAATTAAGATTGCGGATTTTAGGTTAATCTTGGGGAGCTCATGAGATTCAGTTTAGTTCTTCGAATCTCTTTGATCGTTTTTGCATAATTTCTTGGCCTCTCTTATGTACTGATAGCCTTTACATAGTGAGGCGTGCGTGGCTACACATAATGTCTTCGGGAGCCACATCAAAGTTGTAAAAATGATTGATCTCAGAAAAAGACTAAAGATAAATCAATACACTCACAAACCCTTCCTCTCTTATTTATATATTGCAGATATTCTTTATGTTTATGTCGATGGTTTATAGCAAAAACAATTTCTTACAACAAAATCCGATATAGTGTAATGGCTATCACAGTCCGCTCTCACCGGGCAGATCGGGGTTCGATTCCCCGTATCGGAGTTTTCTTTCTGTTTTTGCTGATAAATCACTTGAAACTTGGTCCCTTTAATTAAAAAAAGAGATCAGAATTTTTTATTTTTGTTGAATGCTTGAGCAATAAAAACAATGTGGTTCTGAATGTAACATTAAACGGTAAAAAAATAATGACTCCTGCGTGATTCGAACACGCGCATCTTACGATAACAGAACTTGAGTCTGCCGCCTTAGACCGCTCGGCCAAAGAGCCATTTGATGATAAAATACTTGAGGCGGGGGGCTAGATTTCACAGACTGTGGGCTGAATGATATTTGTTCACCTTCACCTTCAATTAGTACGACATTCGAATGTAACTTTATAGGTGCTTTGATTATGGCGAATAAGAAGAATAAAAACCCAAATACTGGATCTACAAATGAAACTCAAGTATTTTTAGAAGTTTTCTACTGTTTTTCGCAGACCCACACCCCCGCAATGTGTCATATGGGAACAAAGAAACCATGCGTTATCTACATCAAGACCTTATAACAAAGACACCTATTTAATTAGTGGCTAACACCTAAGTCTCTTTTATCTTGTCATTCAAAATTTCTATTTCTTTGATGTCTCCAGCCAATTGATCGACCTGCAAAGCTCTCCTCCAAGTCACGGAGAACTTCAAGAAACGTAACTTTTCGAGAGACCTCTAGGCAACACTTTCAAACTTAAAGTTTTATACATAACTGCAAACTCCGGAATCTTTGGTAAGTTGGGCATCTATATAAGTCTCGTCTTTACCAATTCCGACTTGAATCTTGAGGAAGCAAAAATATTGAACCCTCCAAAATTGCCCAGCACAGATACCAGAGGAGAACTTCGATAGTTATGATGTTTCCGTTGTCTCAGAAGATAATGTTGCTCTTACAGTATCACTGTATCGTACTGTTCTGGAAGTATTCGGACCAGGTCAGAAAATGATGATTAAGCATACGGACTATGAGTGAGAGAAGAAATTAAGGGCATTCACCCGGGCACTTGTTCGAGTTCTTCTGATTTTTTTCTTTTGAACAGCCCTCGCAAGTCTTACTGCTTGGTTAGAGCGCTTTCAGGAGTAAAGTGACTAAATTATTAGTGGGTCTAATGATCTGTTGCCCAAAATATTTACTAGCCTCATAGGTTGCATATTTCGAATGCTTGGCGCGCTCGTAAATATATGCCATTCCGATGATTATGATATTTGTGATGCTCATAGGCTTATAAATGAAATACAGTTAGGTTTAAAATAAGAAATTTAGTAAACATAGGCGTATTCTGCACCTTTTCAGCCTTTCCTTTTCGATAACTCTCCTCAATTTCATCAGTTTTAAAATTATCAAACGGGTGATCCTTTATGTCATATGCACCTCCGTATCACGACTCTTATTTTTGAGGCTTAGACAGTTCTAAAATACTTATTTTCTCAACTAATACCCATGACGATTCCGAACCTCATCAACGTCTTCCCAAAAATATGACAGGCTCAGCAATGCTAAGTGAATCGACGGCTGTCTTTAGAAAGTCAGATTGAAGCGTCAAACTTGTAGTCTGGCACATCTGACAAAATGAGAACCATCAAATCTACTTTTAATTGACTGTTCATTGGTCAATCACACAAGCTAGAAACTACGCCAATATCCTTAACCATTCTAGTGTGCAAATAGGTTACTTTTCAGCTTCTAATTTTGACGACTTTGGCCAGAGGACTTGTTGATCACAAGAGCAATTATTTGTCACTATTTTTTTTTCGCAAAAAGTGTGGAAGCAGTCACACCTTGGCTCTAGTTCTTTTTGCCGTTGCCAGTATTGGCAGTCTCATGACAGTGGTTCTTGTAGATAAGATCCATCCCACAACTGCCCTTGAAGCCCTATATTTCTTTAATATGTCTGCTTTGGTATGTAGGCACTATTTGTGAAGCTTGAATCTCGAAAGAAGAAATCTCCAGATTCACTTCTCCTTGAAACTTATAGATACGTCAATCTATTTGACACAATGTATTGATATCTTCACTACATTTTTAATAGCCTCCACCACGATCTTGGAGCTAGAATTGTATTTCTCGAAGTTTTTCATACCTTCCAGAAATAGAGGAACAATAAAATTGGTTTTTCACAACCATTATCAAGGACTTGTGATTACGGGAGATTGAAACGTCAATGATATGCACAAAATACTCTAGAAATTGGTCATTTCAAAACGAAAAAATTGAAGGCTTTCTATTGTTTCTCACAGCCCCACACCTAACAATGTGTCATTTGGGGGAACAAAGAGACCATGCATTATCTACATCAGTACCTCATAACAAAGACACCTATTTAAGTAGTGGTTACCCCAGAAGTTTTTTCTCTCTTGACTTTAACTAATAATTTGTATTTTTCAATGTCTTACGCCAAGGTAGACCTGCAGAGTTCTCCTCCAAGCTATGGAGAGCTTCAAGAAACGGAACTTTTTGAGAGACCTTCAAGCAACACTCTTAAAGTTGAAGTTGTCTACAAAATTGCGAAACCAGGTAAATCATTTTATGACTTGGACATCTGTCGAAGTATCGTTTTTTTCAATCCCAACTGGAAAGCCGAGGAAGCAAAAGATTGGGCCCTCCAAAATTGCCCAGAACTGGTACCAGAGGAGGATTTTAATGACTATGAGATTCTCGCTATCACAGAGGGGGACGACACTTGTTCGATGTCACAGTCGTGTATCCTTCTGGGAGTCTTTGGAGCAGGACAAAAAATGATGATTCGGCATAAAAATTATGACTCGTTTGCTTTGAGAGTGGAATGTGTGGGTAAATTAGCAGGGATGATTTTTACTATTGTTATGTTTATTGGATTGATTATAGTGATAATAGCTATCGCGAGGTATCTTTTTTAGACATACGCTGAAATTCTCAGCGAAGCATAGTTGTTGAACTGTCAATGGGATTTATGCTCTGTTGCTCGAACTCCTGTCTACTTTTAGTGGTCGCATATCACGAGTGCTTGGTGCGCTCGTAAATATATGTCATTATTCGTAAGCATGATATTTTGTGATAAATACAGGCTCTATATGAAATACAATCTGGACTTTTAAAGAAAACTTCTAGTAGGCACAGGTTTATCCTCCATTATGTCAATATTCCCCAGTTCCTCAATCTCAGCATCATTGAACGAGTGTCAACAGAAAGTCCGTCTACCCCTTTGGGTATGCGGATGGATGATCATTTAGATTAATATTGTGAGTTCTTTTGGCTTGAGGACAATAATTATCCAAGTCAATAATTTTTACCAAAAGATCTAGTAGAAAATGCTGATCAGTTCATATTTCGCCTAACGAGTCTTAACAGCGATATCAGTGTCAGCAGTCTTAAACTGTCCGTTCTTCTCGGTGTGATTCCAGAGAAATACCAAAAAATGATAGCCCACCACAGCTTTCAAGGTCTTATATTGCTATTAAATACCTGCCTCGGTACATATGCGCTGCTCGTAAAATGTTGTCTCAATTTAATAAAGTTGATCTCAGATCTGATTATTCTTCATATCTACAGATATGTTGATTTCGATAATAACAATGTGAGGTTAATTAAAATACGTCGAGACAGGCCTTTAACATGCTCTTAGTTTTCTCATGGTGTTTTTAAGAAGCCAAGATACTGATGGAAAATCTTAAGATGAAGAATCATGTAGTTTTTGTTATTTGCAGCCATTTTCAAGGGTTTTTGGGAACCATGAAATCGAGAGATCAACATGTCAAGACTGTACACTCAACGGTCTTGAAGTAATCATCACACAATTATTCAGCTGCAACTTTTTATTTTATTGCTCTTCACTGCCACCTACCTCAAGATGTGTCATCGAGATGTGTCACTCGAAGACATACTTCCATGCATATTATCTTACATCCGTACCCCAAACCAGAGCCGCTCATCTAATTGGTGATCCCTCCGCCTCTTTAATAGTGTTTCTTATTATTTTTCATGTCTTACGCCAATTTGGAACTGCAAAAGTCCCCTCCAAGCTACCTGGAGTTGAACGAAACGGAGCTCTTTGAGAGACCTCCAGCTAATACCTTCAAACTTGAAGTTGTCTTCAAAAGTGCTAGAGCAGGGACGTTATTTGGCAAGTTGAAGACCTACAGAAGCCTTCTTTTCTTCAATCCCAACTCTACCATTGCAGAGGCAAGAAATTGGGCCATTCAGAACTTTCCAGGGCAGGAACCGAAGGAGGAGTTCGATGGATGCGATGTTCTCGTGAAGAAGGGGGAGTCGGAGGAAATCTCCGTGGCAATGTCGTCTACTTTTCTGGAGATCTTTGGATCTGGACAAATTATCAATTTCCTGAATATACTTGGACAAAAAATGATTATAAAGCACAAGGATTATGATGATTATGATTCACAGCAGGTGAAGATCATTACGGCAGCAGTTTTGATCGTTATCTTCATCTTTGTTTTCATGATATACCACCATAAGGGTTGAGTAAGGGATAATGAGCAAATGAGTGATTTTTGGGGAGTTAGAGCATGCTTAGTTCGAAATGCTTACTGGCTCTCCCAAGTGGTTGCATGTTCGGAATGCTTGGCACGCTCGTAATTCTATGTCAGTTTTGGAGAGCTGATTACTGTGATGCTAATAGATAGAATGAATTATATGTAGAGATATAAGTAGAAAATTCCAGAATAAGGGAGAAAAGAAACGTCTATACTATCCAATATCAGTGGATAACCTACATCGTAGGTTCTTCATATAACATGCACCCAACTGTCATGCTTCATATCTTCGAGGCTTAGCCAATACCTACAATACTTTTATTTCAATCATGTTGTCTGAAAATTTGGAGCTCCAGCAATTCCTCCCCAAGCACGACAGTGCCGATCTGGGCGACTCAGATACTCTTAGAAACACCTCACACAAGTTGAAAGTTGAGGTTTGGTTTAGAGTGTTAAAAAGTCCAAAGTTGTTTGACGGACTGAAAGACTATCTAACTCTCCTTTTATTTGATCCGGACTCTTCAATTTCAGAAGCTTTAGACTATGCAATTCAAAAATTCCCTGGTGAAAATGGATTTGAGCTTTTTGAGAATTGCGATGTTCTTTTCGGCAAGCCATTCACTTGGGGTATTCTGATTGGGGATCATTCCTCTTTAATGGGAGATGTGTTCGAGCCCGGTGACAAAATGATTATCAAGACTGAGGAGTATGACAAGTTCCTTCAAAAGAGAATTTTTCAAGGCTTGGCAATCATCATTGGGACTATGATTTGTCTCGGTAATGTAATCATTTTTTCGATAAAAATCACTGGTTATCTCAGGTGAAATAAACTTCAAAACTTCAGATTTGCTGTTCCCATCATGCTACTCTAGGGACTGGATGCAGCCTCATTTCTCTCTTGTCAGGAAGGTATTTGAGTTTTGAGTCGCTAGGATGAATTGGAAGAGATCGAATAACATGTGGTCTGAGACCTGTGTCGTACGGTCAGATCTGAGATCCATTTTGTCAGGAATGAGTCAATGTGTCTAACGAACCACGAACATTGATTATATAAGGGTGGATCGTTATATTCCCATTTGAAATTACGACTTGACGTGTCCTGATAGATTCCAGATTACATGAAGTAAAAATTACTCTTATGTCACTCATAAATTAAATCATAAGCATGGTTTTTCCATCGAGAGACTGTATAGGTGCCAAGTATGAGGAAGATTGACCTATAACATCAATTGTAAGTAAACACAGGGATAAGTAGAACATAAGATCGTTTCAAAGCCACAGAAAAGGCTAAATTGAGATTATAATATACCATTATAATCTTTGTCTTGTTTCCTTTACTAAGTTATCAAGAACAGGAAGTCATCTACTTTACATCGCTCTTGCAGCCTTATCTCAGCCAACGCGCGTCAAGATAAGTGGGCCTTGCATGCTCGTAAATATATGTCAAACAACTGAAAGGTTATTATTACGGCAATCTGTAATCCTGATCAAAATACACCCCAATGCAATTACGCATTCTAACAAAATCTATACATCATCATGACTTCAGTCATCCTAACGTTATGCTTGCTAAAACATCCGTACATCTCAGTCATGTCTTTATCGGATATGTGGTTAACACCAAGCCTCATTTGAAACTACACCTTTATTGCCATGTCTAACGACGATCTAGAGCTCCAGCATTTCCTCCCCAAGCACGACAGTGCTGATTTGAGTGACACAGAGACCATTTTCAGGGATACAGCTCGCAAACACAAAGTCATAGTTGAAGTCAAAATCTTAAGAAGTAGTGTCCTTTTTGATGGACTGAAAGATTATGAGTATGTGCTATTATTCGATCCGGAATTGTCTATCACAGAAGCAAGAGACTTTGCACTTGCCAATATGCCAGGTGAAGAGCGAAAAGAGCTCCTCCAAGATTGTAAAGTGCTTCTCAAGCATGGTCTGACGCCAGGAAACTTCGGAATGGGTGTTCCAATTGTGGACTATTCGTCTAGTGTTCGAGACATGTTCGGTCCTGATGATAAGATGGTTATCAAGAGCAGCAACTATGACACTTTGTTCTACAGAAGAATGTTTATGGGTATATTTTTGATACTTTTGGGTGTAGTTATCTATGCTGTTGGATTTATCCAACTTTTGATCTATTTTGATGACAAGAACTAATGGCAAATACTGATTTTGGTGATTTTGAGAGAGAGAGAATCGTTGAGGGGTGTGCTCCATGTCGTTTCTGAGACGTTCAACGGTATGACAAGATGGGATATGAGCATGAGAAAAAGAACGAAATTTATAAGGATTTATTTTGAAATTTTAGGAATACATGATGGAACTACGATGAGAAATATGGCCAAAATGTTAATTCAATGCGTTGTATATCTACACCATCAATGTCTCCATGTCCTCTTGCTGTGTTAAGCTTGATCCTAACATTTCAACGGGCTGATAATGAATATCCAGGTTCTTGAGGTTCATTTAACACCTCAAGTTTTTCAAATTAGTATGAAATTTCACAAGCGTAAGAAATTCATGGAGTCATTTTGGTATCATTCATGAGATTTGAGACATCTGTGAGCCTAGAGTGATTTTGAACAAGAATAACTCACGAAAGCAGCCAATAAACAAAAGGATTTCGAAACCCCAATTTGACGATTTCTTAATTTAAGGCGTTCTTATAACCAATTTTGGCAAGGAAGAACTTAGAATAACTGGAATAACCATCGCACGACATGCTCCCTTCATTAAGTGGGCTTGGCATGCTCGCAAATACATGCCACACATAAACATGCTTTTGCAGCACAAATTTGGCAATTACGAACAAATGGTAGTTTCAGCACGCCTTGAAATGAATTCAATGATATGAATCTTGATGTCAAACGAGAACTGAATAAGCAAAGTGTGTTTGTAAAGATTCTAGTCATGGAAACGTCTCTTATGTACTTTTTGGCCTTTTTCAGAACCTCAAATTAATTAAATACTGCTACTCCTGATTTCTTAACTTTCTTCCATTGTCAATTTGCAGCCGATTGTTTGCACTCACCTAAAAATGTATGTCCCTTTGAAAAAAGTCTTGGCATTTTCGTAAATACATGTCAAACATAGCAACATGCATTCATAGCCTGTTTCTAATTCTCGAACAAAATTGATAATCTCTTGCAGTTATTGGAATGCATGCATATGTAGAAATCCATTGTTTCACACATACACCCTATTGTTCCAATTCCATGACTGCACCAGTACCCATTAAGCTTTGTACTTAAACAGAAACTAATCCATGCCTTTAACCACTCATTAACACCAACTATGTCTACTAAGAATTCAGAAATTGAGCAGTTCCTTCCAAAATATAAATCTGATACCATGGAAGAGAAGATCAGATCTGGGTCGTCAAATAAGTTTAGACTCGTGGTCGAATTGAGAATTTTGAGAACCCTATTCATCTTTGACGGACTGAAAGACTACGAAGATGTGGTTTTGTGTGACCACGAGACCTCAATCTCGGAAGCAAGAGATTATGTTATTAATCAGTTGCCGGTTCATGAGCTTAGGTATGTTGAAAACTGTGAGGTGCTTCTTCATCAAGCAGGGAACCCAAATGATATTGCAATGAAAGACCTTTCCCCGTATATCAAGGACATTTTTTTGCCTGGTGATAGGATGATAATCAGGAGCAAGAATTATGACTTCCTCGACACGATAAGGTGTATCACGATTGTCAGCTTGACTCTAATCTTTATATTCTCGACCGGGGTATCAATGTTTTTTTTGTACCTTGTTTACTCGCTCGGTTCGTTTAAGCTAATATAAGATGATGAACAGGTTTGTGAGGGAATCACTGGGCTGTTTAAATTCAAAATTGAGTGGTTTATTATTTGCAATTGTTGAAATGGGGTTATCCTCATAATTTTTATTCAATTTCTGCTTGCTTTAGTTCAATACATATGACTGTGTTAATTTTAATGAGAATTTGTAAGGTGAAAATGAAAACGGTACTCTTCTAAACCTTAGTTTGTTACAGCTTGGAACAGGCCAGTACCTCATTTGAAAGGCGGCTGCTCGGACCAGCTATGTTGACTATGAGAAAGACGTTTAGAGAGATTCAATAATCCCACAACGAGCTCAACTAATGTCTCAGACTCATAGTATTTAAGCTCACTACATTTGATTCGGAATAGTTAAACTGACCATATCCCTCAAATGCTTAATTCATACCTTTTAAATATTGAATTGATATGACAAATTTCAAAATGATTGTTTAATTTCAAGTAGATAAGATTGCGACATACCAAGACGAGAGCAAATCTTTCATGATAGTCATTTCTGGTTCTTTTCTTCATTTAAGCGTGAACTCTCAATGGTTTTTATGGTAGATACGTAATTCTAATTTCGCAGCATTTAATCGAAAAATTTATGGTTTCCAGAAGCTATGGGGTTTCAAAACATCATATTCACAGACCCTAGGTTTTATCTTGAATGAAACTCAGTTAAACAGCCAAATCAAACAAAAATAATAGGAAAATTCAACATCGATTCGCAATCAAGTTATGGTTCCAAGTCTCTAGTACAATTGACTAAAATTGCCAAGTACTCAGATTTCTTACATAGATCTCAAAACACCTATTCTCAACTCTACGACAAGTCTTCGACATTCTTTGGAATTTCATTCGTCAATAAAATTCAACATTCTCGAATTTAAATATTTTCCAAGTCTCTGCATTATCGCTTTTACTATGGCAATTTTTAACGAACTCAACTTTCCCCTATCTATACTTCGCAACTCACAAATTCTTTCAGATTGCTCTCAAGATATTGACTTACTTTGTACTTCATCTCTCAAAACATCAGGTATCACGAAAAGCTCCTCCCTCTTTGTCTGCCCATCCGCAATCGAACCATTATATTAGCCCATCTATATATAGACATCACCCAACAAATCTTCCGCCCAACCTATTAAAACCAGGTAGACCCCGGTCCCCATGCAACTGCAAATCACTACCAAAACCTTCCAACGCCCCCAATTACCCGAAAAACAATTTTCTCATACTTTCGTGGACATTTGCACCCACTAACACCAGCCACACCCCAATTCCGCACTAGCCTCAAGTACATCTCCATCCTCCTCCACTCTCCTCCACTCTCCCCCACCGTCCCCAATGTCTCCTCCACTTAAATCATCTCTCCAACATCACCAGGTATCAACCCTCCAACTACATCTAAATTTATCCACTCAAAGCTCATAACTCAAACAACACATCAGCCGCTTTTTAAACGCCCTACGGCTGGCACTGCGGAAATTCAACTCCACAACCAAAATACGCCCCCACAGCCTCTTCTTCGTACGGATTCGCCCAAATCTTGCGCCTTCCAAACCTCGTAAAAAAATCTTTCGCTTCGACACAGCCTCATGATGCCATTTCCGACAATAGAGGCTTTATTTCCGGGTATTTTTAGCCAAATAGACTCAGCTAGCCTCTCATCTGTCTGGTCTTAGTAAAAAACCTCTACATCTCATCCGGAGTTCTGCGACCGTTTCTGCAATTGCCAAGATAATTGAAGTCGGGTACTGCAGACAACACTATATGACATCCCGGTTATCAGTGACTAGTAAAGCCACTTTGCTGACTCTTGATCTTACTCAGTTTTTAGCTATTTTTGGTTTTTCTTGAGTTTTTGGTCGGAAATTCACTTTCTTCTTTTGTGGATCGATTTTTTAGCTCGCTTTTTCCGCTCAATTACACCGATTTTCCGTGATTTAAGCGTCCCTTGCCCACAGACAGAAATAGCCGCCGAAAAGTGAAGAAACAAGAGTTGAACGGCGAAATATTCAGATACTCCACTTGAAAAGTCCTTTGAAAATCCCATAGACCTGAAAAATGGCGGAAAATCCCGAAAATTCCCCCAATCCACCGAATCTCACTGAAGAGAAGAGGCCTCTGTTACAACATATGGCCACATCGCCTGATTTGGTTGGATTTCGATCAAATCCAGAGTTCAAAATCGAAAATGGCATCGATGACATCGTTCTGGACGAAGCCAGAGCTGAACTGGACAAGGATAAGGCACGGAAGTTGCTTGATCTGCTCAATCTGCGACTGAACGACGAATATAAGTCGATTTTCTTCGATGTGCCACCGAAAAAGAACACAAATTATAGAAAAAGAGTTTCCTTCGACACAATCGACATCCAGTTCGATGAAGATCCCTTGCTGGACCTCTCTGATGACGATTACTATAGCCCTAGTCGACGGAGACTACTGAACGAGATGGATTACCTCGATATACGTGGAAGAGGCAAGGATAGAGACTTGTTACCACGAAAATCACCCATGGCATCTCCTAGTACAAGTCCTACTCGAATGCTCTCGCCAATTAGAGGCATGGACATGTCTGCATACTTCAAAAACCAACTTCCATACCCTACAACGCCCATTATCACTCGTCGAGGATGTACGTTCACTCGAGTGCATAAGAATTTTGAAGATTTGTATTTGGGCAACTTGTTGAACAAGGGTCTTTGTCCTGTATTGCCAGGAAGAGTAATTCTCGTCTATATCAGTGGAAGAAAGCATACGTGGGTTGCACTAGATTGGATTCTTCGTTGTTTCATCGAGCATGGTGATACTGTGATCCTTGTGGCTGCAATCAACCATCCACTTAGTCAAACTCAAGCTAGAGCATCGCATACTTCCCCTCAGAGGTACCAGCCTAAAACTCCACGTGTTCGTCAAAGAATGAGGGCTAGACCCGAGTATATCAAGCAGATTGCATCGAACGTGATGTCGTATGCCCTTGATGTGGTCAATCCCGACATTATTGCTCGTATTACCGTGGAAATTGCCGAGGGAAGAACTAAAGAGGTCCTTATGGATATGTACAAGTTATACGAACCAAATGTCGTTTCTACCGCTTCTAAAGTCAACGCTAGAAACAGCGCTCCTTTGAAATCATGGAATTCGTCCCGTTTGAGCGACAGATTGGTCAAAAACTTCCCTGTCCCAGTCATTGCAGTGCCGGCACTGAATATGGGCAAATTTGAGCGTAGACTCAAGGCCGATCTCGAAGGAGAGGCTCCTATCGCTACAACAATGCATGAAACGATCGTTCACGACTCACCAAATCCAAATAGACACTCTTCTTCGATGAAAATCGTCGATTCGGAGAATTTGGACAAAGATGACTGTGACTCGCTTTCTGAGTATGAAGAGTCGTTGCATAGTGTCAATTCTGCGTCCACTCTGTCTACTGGCTCTTCCTATGGCTCTTTTGAGGAAATCGCCGACCTTTACGGAGACTACCGTCATGGTCTCAAGAAGGAACTTCACAAATTGAGCCATGAAAAGTGTGATGACCAATACTTTGCCAATTTCGTCAAGGCTATCTCAAATAGATCGCTTCTGTTCTGTGAAGAGCTCCGTTCCGTTGATCCGGACTTCAAGGGCCAAGGAGCCAAATTAGCTAGAGCAATTACTGGATCCAA
This sequence comes from [Candida] citri, assembly GCA_030571295.1. Taxonomy (NCBI): domain Eukaryota; kingdom Fungi; phylum Ascomycota; class Pichiomycetes; order Serinales; family Metschnikowiaceae; species [Candida] citri. The sequence continues at coordinate 14,585 of JAJLXN010000021.1, forward strand.
TTCCTTTGGTGCTGTTCCATATAAGACCAAATCGTTGCTTATTCCAGATGAACCGAAAAGAGACTCTTCGAAATCCCCTTCTCCTAACTCAAATGGATTGTCATACACAGATTTAAAGAAGATGCTTCAGGCAAATGCATCAAAGAACAACGCAGAGACAAACACGCCACATCTCTCGATCAGACCAGACATTATGGTGAATCCACCATCGGGAGAGCAATCGCCTGCAACCGCTGCACCAAAAGCGACCGCATTGAAGTTTTCGCTAGACGAGAAACCTTCGAGAAAGAAGAAAAGTGTCGCTCCATTGCAGAAGTTCTTGTCTCATGACGATATCTCCAGAAGAGAGCCACTTGAGCCATCTAAGTCGCATCCAGACATTCGTATGGTGATGAGTAACGATAGTGATCTGAAGAAGAAGAAAAAGAAGAAGAAGTTCTGGAAGATTTTCTGATCTCCAGAGAGTTTCTGTTTATCTGAGATTATATTTTTATTTCCTTTAGGTTTGGAGTTTGTTGAAGTTTTTAAGTTTGTGGAGGTGTGGTTTTCAATTTCTCATGGATATATCTGAAAAGACAATTCTTTCAGATTTAGAATTTATACCAATTTTGAAAGTGCATTAAGGAAATTAGTAAGAAATTTGAAAATCCCCAAATTATTTTTTCTGATCAGTTTCACTTTTGGAGGCTTTACTGCTCGTTATCTAAAGCATCGCATCATCTCTACCGATACGGAAAGGAAGGAGGTTAAGAAAGGTAGAAAAAAGTCTCGAAAACCAAAGCAACTCAAGTTGAAAAAGAATCTAGAACCCAACAAGAAGCACCAAAAAAAACAGATTCGAAAAATGACCCAAATCCTGCAAAAATAACCCTCCTGGTCCCCCTGCAACTCTACTACTACTGATGCAACCTTCCGGCACACTCATTGCGATCAACCCATACTACTACCTCCTTCCCAAATGAGACTCATATTCGTCCTCCTAGCCCTCCTAAGTCTATGTCTCGCCAGATTGGACGAGCCTCTTCTACGAGCAAACCTTATTGGTGAAGTTTTCGAGATAGAGCCCATGACTCAGTTGGATCCAAGAAGCTCCAAAGGATTGAATGAATTTAAGCCTATTTCCAACACAATTGGCCAAAGCGAGATCCAATATTACTCCTTCAGCGTCAATTCGTCCACTGGTTTAGGTGAATACTACGAATATTTGGTTTTTATCACGGGAAACATCTGTTCTCAGGGCTCAACCTCAGCCAGTGCCAACCAGAGCCTTACAGTGTACTATTCGTTCAATTCACTGATGTTTCAGAACCTTGAGTTGGGCCAAATGGCTCATTTCGAGTATGGCTACTTTCTGGCCCTTACAGACGTGGCAATTCAGGACTCAAACTCCTCCGTTCTATACATTGCAGTGAGTGCACCAGAGAGCACCAACACCACCGCTACATGGACCTACCAGATGGGTGTTTCACAGAACGATTTGGTCTTCCAATGGGACGACGAACCTTTTGCAGTTGTCGTCGATACAGACCACGAAAGTGCCCTTATAGTGACAGGAAACCTCACAGCCGATGTTAGCTCAGATACGTCATTCAACGTCTCTCTGTCTGTCTATCAGCTCTTTGTGTATTCCTACGATTACAAGGATACTTTTGATTACATGAACAACAGTTGGTGTGCCGTTAGAAACGGTCCAGCGTTGTTTTCCACGAGTAACTTTGTTACTTCCTATACTACCAGATCTGGAGGATTGCACCAAGAGTTTTACGTCTATGGGCTCAATTCCTCGACGAAGTACATTGCCTATATGTTAGCTGACTTCGGAGGATCCGATTTCGGTGGTGTTGTCTATAAACAGTTCGAATTCGAGACCATGAGCACTGAAGCATGTTCTTTGATCTATGGGTTGGATTTCTGCGACGAAGTGGCCTATTCGGTGCCTGCGCTGTCACTAGAGAACTACCAAAACAAGACAGAGTTGAAGCAGTTGTATGATGATCGAGCCAAGACGCTTTACTCGAACTTTTCGAAGGCTATACAGCAAATTGCATGTAACACTACAGATGATGCCATTTACTCACCTATAAGGACATGTGAGAACTGCAAGGATCTGTATAAGAACTGGCTTTGTTCCGTGACGATTCCAAGGTGTTCTACGAGGAATATTACCGGATACATTGAGAGAGACGTCAATGAATCACGGTCAGATTTCATCAATGATGACATCATTCCAGACCTCTCGTATTTCGAGGTTTTGCCTTGTGTGAACGTCTGTCAGGCCGTTGTCAGGGACTGTCCGGCAGATTTTGGGTTTGTGTGTCCAAAAACGAACAATTCCATCAGACTTTCGTACTTTTGGGACACTGGTGCTGAATATGCTTCGTGTAACTTTGTGGGTATTAGAACCACTGAAGAAAGTGGAACAAATATGTTGCGTGCGGGTTTGTGGGCCGTATTTATGGCTACTGCGGTGACTTTTATGCTTGTTTAAGTCGGGATTTTACTGGGATATATAGAAAATGCAATTCTGCTGCTGTTGGTGGTGTGAATTAGTCAGTGCGCATATGTGCGAGCAGAAAAAACTTCGTTCGTACTATCGTTCGCGATAGTACATCTGTCAATTTTAACAATACAGAGAAGATTAGCATTGTCCTTGCATAAAGATGACACGCTATACAAAGAGATTTACCATTTTTTTTTTTTGGAACCAAGTGACCATAATGTGATGAAGTTCTTGAAATGTTGGTAGTGATGAAATTGTTGATTTTTTGGGGAAATAACGGTGGAAAGGTCATTTTTGGGGAGTACCGTGTTCGAATCCGCGCAGGGACATTATGTCAGAGAAAAGAGAGACCACGAATAACCATATTTACACCCAAAAAACTCCAGAAAAGTGAATAGACCTATTCCAAAACGTCATTTAAATTCATTGCCAACCCCACTTTGTCTCTCTCCCGCCACCTAGTCCATAAATCCTACCCCATTTAACCCCATCACCACTGTATCACGTGACTAGATCCACTACGCGTATCACGTATTAATTCATCAACTCTCCATAACTCCAATCTCCACCAATGTCTTCCTCAGATAACTTACCTTGGTATGTAACCCAACTCTATGCAATCCCCATCACGCTACTAACATTTTAGGGTCGAAAAGTACCGTCCTTCCTCGCTAGATGAGGTGTATGGTCAAGAAGAAATTGTCAACACGGTCAGGAAGTTTGTACACACTGGAAAGTTGCCACATCTTCTCTTTTATGGACCTCCAGGTACTGGAAAAACTTCTACAATCACAGCATTGGCCAAGGAGATCTATGGCCCTAATTATAAGAACATGGTGTTGGAATTGAACGCCTCAGATGACCGTGGTATCGATGTGGTGAGAAATCAGATCAAAGAGTTTGCTAGTACGATGCAAATCTTCAGCCGTGGGTTCAAGCTCATTATTTTGGATGAGGCAGACGCCATGACGGCCGCAGCACAGAATTCGTTGAGAAGAATCATCGAGAGATACACGAAGAACACCAGATTTTGCATTTTGGCCAATTACTCCCATAAATTGAACCCAGCGCTTCTTTCGAGATGTACGCGGTTCAGATTCAATCCAATTTCCGAGGAGGCTATACGAGATCGGGTGCAAAATGTCATCATTAAGGAGAAACTCTCAATTACTCCAGATGCTGAGCTGGCGCTTCTTCTGCTCTCTAAGGGTGATATGAGAAGAGCCCTTAACGTGTTGCAAGCGTGTAAAGCCGCTTTGGAGAACCCAGACGACCAAATTGACGTGGATATGATTTATGAGTGTATAGGTGCACCACACCCTAAGGATATTGAGACAGTGCTTGATTCCGTGTTGAAAGATGATTGGACGACGGCATACTTGACATTTAACAAGTTCAAAGTGACAAAGGGTTTGGCTTTGGTGGATTTGGTGCTGGGGTTTGTCGATATTTTGTCGAAATACGACTTGAAACCATCTACAAGAATTCAAATCCTTAAAGGACTAGCAGATATAGAATATGGAGTTTCTAAGGGAGGAAACGAGAAGATCCAGACGAGTGCTGTGATTGGAGTTGTTAAGGCTGCCATGGAGGCACAAGCCCATTGAGTATGAATGGAGAGAATAATATGAGGACATAGGTATCAAGTGTAGGTATGATTGAAGAAAGACAATTGATAGTGGATAGAATAATTGTATGTATCAAGTGGTGATATTGATCAGGCTAGTTGATTGTGGAAGCAGGCTTGTTGTCAGTGAAAACAGGCTCATTGTAAGTGAGAACAGTCTTATATATGGGTACAGTGCAATTGCTAATTAAAACAAATATTTCAAATTTGGAAACAGTCAATATACATGTCAACTGTTATTATAAATTGAAATAGTTGTTATAGATTGAAATAGTCATTATACATGAAGACAGTCATTATATGTGGAAACAGTCACTACATAAGGATACAGTCTATTGGTTGTAGATAGGCTAGTATGTGGAGAGAGGCTTATCGTATGAGAAAGACACTAATTTTATGTGGAGAGAGGCTAGTTGTATATGTAACAGTCATTGTGTATGAGATAAATTCACTTATAAAAGAAGCCAGTCATTACATATGAGAGTAATCTATTTATAATTGGAGACAGCCATTACATATGGAATCAATCTACGGTCTACTTATATATGGGAACAGCCTAGTCATATATGTCAATTGGTATTATAAATATAAGCCGTCATCATGGGTCGAAACAGTCATATTCTACGGAAATAGTCTATCTATACATAAGATGGTCTGCCTACTTATGGAAATAGTCCACCTATACGGAAATAGACCACCTAAATAAGGACACACTCATCATATCTGTCAACAGCCTAACTATACATGTCAACAGTCTATTTTTAGAAATCAAACCTTCTTTGATCTACCCTTCAGTCCCGACTATCATCCCAATTAACCTCTTCTCCAAAGCCTTCCACTTCTTTCCGCAATATCTCCTCAACACCGCCTCACACCTCATAACTCATACAATGTGAGACGCTAACTGAGCCTCGTTTCCTACTCAAAATGAAAATTAGAGTCAAATCCAATCAACCGTGTTTGATGATGAAATCTGCCATTTTCACTTGATTTTCCCCCCTTTTCCTCCATGTTTCGTGTCACTTTACCAATACCATAAAGTACTGTACAGCCTATGGAACCTCGCACAAGAGGATTATCCTTAAAGAGTAAGTGCTGTTCCTAAAACTCGTTGGAATGAACCCAAAACTCGAAATGGACGATAACAAAGTGCTCTTACTGTCGTGGGTCCTCAAAAAGTCTGTGAAAACTCACCAATGGAAGAAACGATGGGCAGTGCTTCGCAATTGTCAGTTCAGCTACTATAAGAGCTCTTCCGAGCACAAACCAAGAGCAGTTATCGGTCGAGACAACTTGCTAACGTTTGCTGAGGTGTCTACGACGCATAAGTACCACTTTGCTATCTATACCAGCAAGAAAAAGTACGAATTTCGGGTCGAAACCGAGGAATTGTTCGACAAATGGATGTTGGCACTCAACCTGGTCGTATCGCTGGATGCAGAGGACGATGACGACGATTCTAACGAAGATACGTTTGAATCTCCAAGCAACCTCTCAGAACTCTCAACAGAGAAGCATCACAAGGAGCATTTGGTCGAAGAAGGTGAACTTTCCAAGTTGAAAAAACGCTACTCTCAGTGGAAAAAGTATTACGTTATCGTCACCAACAAAAACCTCTACGTGTGCAAATCTCGAGACGAAACGCAGCATCCGGTCCGGATCATTGGAATTGACCAACTTTTGGACGTAATTGAGGTCGATGCCATGAAGGGAAAGAAGTGGTGTTTGAGAGTGATTACGCCGACGAAAACGCACTATTTTAGTGGGGACAGCGAGCAAGAAATGACGAAATTTCTTCTGGCGATCAAAGCGGTGATTTTACAGCATAAAGCGGAATTTAGAGCTCACGAAAGGGCTTAGAATTGGGAACAATAGGCCTTAGGTCTTAAGTGACCATTGAGCCTTAACTATGGGCTTAACTATGGGGCCTTAACTATGGGACCCTCACGAGCTTAACTATGGGCCCAGTGAGCCCCATACTTTATACCCCGGAACATCGCGGATGACGATAAGACATTAGAGACATTGACTGTAAATGGCCTAAAAAAAGACCTCAAAAGAAGTCAATTGCCGCTTTGACCCAATTGGGCCATTTCACTCGTCTTTTCGTTTTTTCCCACCCTTTCCGTGACTTTCTTGTCCCAACTCGTCCTGTCTGTCTGTGGTGCTCTGCACATCTCACACCGCGCAGTAGCAACATCTCAAAACCAACCAACCTCCAACTTTTTCCACTTTCATGTCTTCCGACGATCCCGGGCTCGATCTCTTGGTAGATCTCTTCCCGGATAAGCCGCGGAGTGAACTTCAATTGGAACTTTTGCAACTGGAGAGCCTCGATGACGTGATTGAGAGGCTTCTACTGGAGCAGTCTGGAGAAGCACCCAGGAAGAGGTTTCTGGCTCAAGCACACCAATTGAAGGATATTTTTCCACATTTAAAGATGGATTTTCTCGAAGAAACCCTTGAAAAACACGGAAATGACTTCCAGGCCGCCACAGATGCGTTGATGTCGCCGTCTCCACAAGAAGAGTTTGCGAACTTATGTGAATTGCCTCAGGAGACCACAAATGCGTATTTGGAAAGAAATAATGGCTCTGTAGAAAAGGCATTGATTGATATTATTGCCAATCACGAGAAAAAGAAGAAAGTGTGGACTTCAAGGGTCCAGGGCCGGAACGAAACTGCTCAGTATGCACCGCTATATGTGTACAAAGACGAGAGCAATGAAGCCAATGAGCTACGAGAGATATATCAAAGCAATCGGGAATTGCAGAAAATCAATTTTGGCTTCTTGAAAAGGGCTCTTGTGTTCTTTAAAGGTGATGCTATCAAAGTCATTGAAATTGCGAAAAAAATCTACGATTCAGGCAATTCAAAGTTAACTTTCGATATTCGCTATGGTCTTGAGGTCTGTACGGTTGAGCTGAACAAGCCAAAAGCTTCAGAAATCTTGAAAAGAGGTCCAACTCTACCGACTGCTTGGGGAGTAACCACCGTCAAGCAAAAGAGCCGATCTTCGTCTCCAGTACCTAAAACCACATTCTTGGCATCAGGACCTCCGGATAAACTTGACTTGCACGGTTATACTGTGGCTGATGCTGTCCTGTCTGCTCGTCGGCTTGTCAGTACTTGGTGGACCGAGGAACTACGGCTACGTGAAGCAGATGGCCATTTACACAAATTTGGAAATAAGGTCGAGTTTGTAGGACCATTAGAGTTGGTCACCGGAAGAGGAATTCATTCTAGTGGGGGTCCTAAGATCAGAGGTGCTATCATAAGAATGCTTGGTCAGAATGGGTACCTCTTCGAAGAGGAAGTCGGCAGGGTAGTTGTCACTGGAAAAAAGAGGTAATGGGAGCCGTATCATGTACAAATAATAGAATAGATAACAAAAAGTAACGAGTTCCAAGTCTGAAATCGGCAAAAAAGATATCTTGATTTCGCCCAGGATCGAACTGGGGACGTTCTGCGTGTTAAGCAGATGCCATAACCAACTAGACCACGAAACCAATGATATGGAAGAAATCGTTATTTGGAGAAGTGGTTCAGTCGAGTGTTGATGAAGATCGGACCAAAAAATGAAGACAATGATTTCGCCCAGGATCGAACTGGGGACGTTCTGCGTGTTAAGCAGATGCCATAACCAACTAGACCACGAAACCATTGATATGGTCAAAACCGTCAATTAACAGGGTGATTCTACCAAATATCTTCAATTAAACTTGTAAAAAAGGTGACCACAAATATGGTCAAAATGGTATTCGCAAGAGAGATTGCAGAGGATAACTTCAGATAAAGTTGCAAAAAAAGAAGCAATGATTTCGCCCAGGATCGAACTGGGGACGTTCTGCGTGTTAAGCAGATGCCATGACCAACTAGACCACGAAACCATTGAGATGTTTGGGTTTGCTTATGTAAGCAAGTGATTAAGTTAAACCTTCCAAAGTATGGTGAGGATGCAAAAAAGAAGATAATGATTTCGCCCAGGATCGAACTGGGGACGTTCTGCGTGTTAAGCAGATGCCATAACCAACTAGACCACGAAACCATTTTCTTGTGGGCAAATGGGGGTGGTTTGTCCGGGCTGTTTGGTATGGTAAAAGACGTGATAGTTTGATTAGATCTTGATAGAAATGGGATTTTATGGGTTGAGTCTGTTCGTAAGAAGTTAACAATGCTATGTGAAATTTTCCATGCACTTCCCAGGAGTCAATCTCACAGAATCACTAATCATAGTTTTATGGCCTAGACCTAATCATAAACCTCCAGTATCTCCCACCATAACTCCAATTTCCTCCCTACTTCCTCCCCATATCTAGCCCAAAATGACAATGTCCCAATGTCCGACCCGTATCTGACTCCACAATCCAATTCTACAGAAAGGAAGCCTTTTAAAGACCGTGCTTTTCTTCGACCACACATAAATAGGTAAGCATCTCACAGCTTCTCCATATTCGAGTCGTTTAAACGTCTACAAGAACCCCTCAACTTTTTTTTGCATTTCATTCGTTTCTATCAGTTCCCTCAATCGTCTCTCCACTCAACAAACACCTCATCTGTACGGAATCTTTGCGTACAGACAGTGTTCTCCAACTTGTTAGTTTGACCCATACGATAAGCAAGCAAACCAGCGTGTGCAATCATGATACCGTTATCAATACAGAATCTTTCATCGGTGGCGTAAACAGATCCGTTTTTACGGTCTTTCACCATAAGTGCCATCATCTCTTGTAATCTCTCATTGGAGCCCACACCTCCAACTATAAGCACCTGGTTACTTTGAACGTGGGCCATAGCTCTTTCTGTGATCTCAACAAGCATGGAAAATAGCGTTTCTTGCAAGGAGAAACACAAATCCTCTGGTGTGATTGGCTCACCTGTGTCTGCATCAGTCAATTTCTTTCCTGACTTCGAGAAAAGGTCTTTGGCGACTCCATCGATGTAGCCAAGAATTCCTGACATCGACATATCCATTCCCTTGACAGTATAAGGCAAAGGAACCAAATGGTTACCCTTTTTAGCCATTTGCTCGATGTTATACCCTGGAGCAGGCTCATTTGGGATCTTTAAAGTTCTGGCGAAACGGTCCAAACAGTTACCAATGGCAATATCTAGCGTTTCACCGAAAATCCGGTACCTTTGCTTGGAATATGCAATGACTTGGGTGTTACCTCCACTAACATACAAAACCACAGGATTCTGGGCTCCTGTGATCTCTCTACCCATCTCAATGTGTCCAACACAATGGTTGACACCCACCAAGGGTAAATCCCAAAGTTGAGACAAGGTACGAGCGGCTATAACCACACTTTGTAAGGGAGCACCCATACCTGGACCTTGAGTGAAGCAAATACAGTCTAAATCAGCACCAGACACTTTAGCATCGGCCAAAGCGCGTTTGATGATTCTCACCACCCAATTACGATGATGTCTAGCTGTATCACGAGGCAAAAAACCTTCTCCTGGTGGAGTAATGTATGTATCTCTGACATTGGAAAGCACCTCAGCAGCGTTTGACTCTGAGAGCTGACCAACTGGGTGTTTGATGACTCCGACGCCTAGTTTGTTTGCAGAACCTTCTAGGCCTAGCGCTAGGTAGTAATCTCTTCCAGGACGGAGGTATTTGTCCAAATCCACTGTCATTTTAGGAGGAAGAAGTAGTGGTGAAGTAGGATGGTATGCAGGTTTATGGGAATAGAGATGGGGAGTTGGAGATGATGAGATTTGGGGGAATTTTCATGGGAATTTGGATTTTGGGGGTTGTTTATGTGTTGGTATGGTTTGTTTAAGTATGATTGAATTTCTTGTCTTTCTGTTTGTGGTGGTGGTGGTAGAATTGTATGGGCCAAGTGTGACTATAAATTGCGTGTATTATAGACGAATACTTGCGATAATGAAGAGTAGGTGAAAATACAGGGGATGTGAAAAAATGGATTAGGATTTATTATGTAAAAAATTAGTCACATATTCATCTGGTAAACAGAATTTTTATATTATCATTATTTTTGATAAGTCAAGTGTTTGTGGCACTTAGATATTGCTACATTAGCTATGTAGACTCATAATGAGGGTTGATAGGTGGTGGAGATTTCTAACAAGATTGGGAATTTTTTGACTGTATCATATCTTTCGTCATCCATTTTCCTCTTTGAAACACAATTGAGGTGTTTGAAGGTTTAATTTTCTTCATGAAAGCTTGTTGTTTTGATACTTTGGCGTGTCCCATCTGCCTCAGTGCTTAACTATGGAGAGACCACTCAGAGTTGCGTTGATTCACCTGACTAATAAGAACACCACACTCTTGACCTTATTAAATTTTAAGTTTAACAATTTTTCTTCATTCCTTAAAATCTATTTCAATTTGAGCAAACTCATGCAAAATATTCTATCTTCTGTTTCTTGTTTCAGTACTACTCTCATATACTAAATAGGTGAGACAACTGGTACACCAAGATCCACAGTCTCAAGAGATATGCACTTAATGTTATTTTTGATATGATAAGTTTAGATGTATTTAGGACATTGCGTTATTTTGAATTTCCACAGAAAATCCCATTGACTTAGTCTACCGTCTCTTCCCATTGACTGCCTTATCTTAAGTACATTATGACTGACAAATATACAAAAATTCCACTGGAAGACTCCCAATTTTCAACATCTTAACTGATTTCAATTCTTTACAAAACAAACAAATTATCATCCATAAACATTTTCCCAATCGAAGACATATATCTTCTACTCACCACCTCAATGACCATGTCGCATCCACTATGGTGGTCCTTTATCTAATACTATAGATATAGACATAAACTAAACACCCCATTGAAAACACCAAAAATCACACATTTATCCCATTTCCAAATATAATTTCAAACCACCACACTTCAATAAACAAATCTCCCAAATCTCACTTCCTAATATCCATGACTTGTCCGAAACTCATCCACTTCCTCCCTCCCTCTGTCTCCATACTAAATCCACCTTCTCCTGCACAACACGCTAACATAAACAAACCAGATTCTTCCCAAAACACCGTGACAAAACCCTTAAAAAGGTCAAAATCCCCTCCATATCCACTATCCCAATGTCGCTGCATAAATCGCCGCTTGAATCCATATCAAATTCTTGCGCAAAGCTCAATTCTCTTGAGTTTTCTCAGCCTGGCATATTCACCAATGCCATCATCTCAAAACCAGAAGTTACAACGCTAATAAGAGATGCTTCTGTTCCAGAACAAGGTCTTTATCGAATAACCAAACGATCCAGTAACAATGGCGGTACTCGCTATGGAAATCAGCCCGTAGACGACACTTATGTGGGTCAAAAACCCGAAAGAATCGATGGGAAGTCTATCTACATGGACCAGAGTTTTGGCGATTGGAAAGAGACAGCGGTGAAGATTCCCCAATTGGCAAGTTATCCCTCGCTGGAGCCAGATCCACCGCTTGAAGAGCTCTCGTCACCGACCAGAAAGCGTATAGCCAGTCAGTACAATTTACTCTCGGAAGACGTGATTGAAAGCGAAGACGTAAATGTCATTTGCAACGCTGTGGCCAATGTGGTTGAGCATTATCCAAATCTTGTCAATGGAGGCAGTGTAATGGCCAATGTGGCTGATTTACAGAAGGAGTATAATGATCTAGTAGGAGAGACAGATCAGCTTGAACAGAGAGTGGCAGATCAAAGAGCACAGTTGGATATTTACAACGATAGCTTAAATGAGCTTCTGCCTAGAAGAGGGAACATCAGAGCCCAAAAAGAGGCAGATATAGATGAGTTGATTAGGAGAGAAGAGCAAGAGATCCAAGAGCTTGAGGATGAGTTGACGAGGAGGCAATCCGAGAAGTGAGGGACTTGTGGGATGATAGTACACTCATATTGGGTTAAAAATAGGAGATGAAGGTGTTTTAATGGCTCTTTAAGTTCATAGAGTTGATCTTTATGGACCATGTCTTAATAGTTGAATCCAGTGCATAGTGATGGTCAAGAGTGAATGAGTATCTCCATAGAAATGAAATAATACAGAGAGGAAGATTGAAATCAAAGAGACTTTGGTCATTAATAGCAAAAAGGACTTCTGGAAACTTGATTTTTCACTTGATAATGTCTACACTCTCTCATAAGGTTAATGTCATAGTCAACCCATCATTACCAAACTCAATACGGAAATAGTATTACGAAACTTAGCTCTCGATGATCATCTCATTCAGTAGCCATCATCATCTCATCACTTAAATCGCTACCATTTCAATATCTCATGTATCGGTCTTACTAACCAATCACTACTCTACTTCTCCATGCTTTGTCAATCATTAATTACTATACAAATCAGCTATTACGGCTAAAGTCTATGCACTTAGATGGTGGACAAAATGTCAGAGTCACCAGCATCCAAAATGGCCATGGTTCCGACTCTGAACAACTTACCGCAAACGGTACCCAACTCGTTGTTACCACCTTGGAAGTAGTAAACTTGAGTCTTGGACAACATAGCGTAGTACTCCAACTCAGACTTTCTCAAGACTGGGGTGTTACCGGCAATGATGATAAGCTTAGCCTTACCGTTTCTCAAGGCCTTGACAGTGGACTTGTAGCCCAAGCTGTACTTACCGGACTTCATAACCAAACCCAACTTGGCGTTGACGTTATCAGTAGTCTTGTTCTTTGGTGCCTTTTCATGTTAGTAACGAGTTCGCTCGTATGGTGCTGAGACGGACCAGCCGCTCATGAATCAAATTATACTGACCATCTCTGTGATTTATTTGTTTTTACACTCCGGTCGGAAGATGAAGAAGAAGAGGAATTTTATTAGTAGTGAAGAAAATTTATCGCGATGGTGGAGCGAGGGACAGTCACATTTGGTCATGTGATGGGGGAATTGCGAGAGAAATGTCGCGACAGTGGGAGTTGAGGTAGGTATAGGTGGGGGAGATGAAAATGGGAGGTTTAGGTGGGAATTGTGGATTTTTAATGTGAAAAATGGACTTTTGGGGGAGGTTTTATGTACGCATGATTTTTTGAATTTTGTTAAAAGACCTTCTAATTCGAAATTCACGGGATTTATACGTTGAAGTACCGTTATTGATATGCTCTTGTATGCAGTACACTTACCTCAGCAGTAGAGATAGGGTCATAGGAAAACGCAAATTTCGAGATTTCCAGTCCAAACAAAGCGTTGATCTGTTCTAAACACCACTTTAATATGCCTAATCAAACTCCAAAAATCCAAAACACCCTACTCTACCCCCCTTTCCACTACCCTCTAAACCCATCACCGCGACATGCGACATGCCACGTGACGTCTCCAACCACTATTCTCCTGCAGAGACCTCCCAACTCTCAATACGCAAAAATTTTCTTTCTATTCGCAACTCTCTTACTTCTTTCTTAAGTAACCAAATAGGTATGTTCCCAAAAATCGATATAAAACGAGGACACTCCAAACACACGGAAACGTGAACTTATCCATAAACGTTTCGCCATTGCCATAGAGCACTTCCATTGTCATTCATTCACTTTTCATTGACTTCACTGGGTTCACTTCATTGACTTCACTGACTGGGCTTCATTGACAATTTTGACTTGAACTTCGTTGACTTTATCACTTCCATCGACTATATACGTGTCCTCAATCCCCATACCCACCAGCTACTAACATTTCCAGCACAATGAAGATCGAAATCGACTCCTTCTCCGGTTCTAAGATTTACCCAGGTAGAGGTACCTTGTTCGTCAGAGGTGACTCCAAGGTTTTCAGATTCCAATCCTCCAAGTCCGCCTCTTTGTTCCACCAAAGAAAGAACCCAAGAAGAGTTGCTTGGACCGTCTTGTACAGAAGACACCACAAGAAGGGTATCTCTGAGGAGTCCTCCAAGAAGAGAACCAGAAGAACCGTCAAGCACCAAAGACCAATTGTCGGTGCTTCTTTGGAGTTCATCAAGGAGAAGAGAAACCAAAAGCCAGCTGAGAGAAAGGCTTCTAGAGAGCAAAGATTGGCTTTGGCTAAGGAGGCTGCTAAGGCTAAGAAGGCTGAGAGAAAGGCTGAGAAGGCTAAGTCTGCTGCTGCTGGTGCCAAGGACAACGTGTCTAAGCTTCAACAAAAGGGTGCTTTCCAAAAGGTTCACGCCACTTCCCGTTAATCCTAGCACTGTCACGTTCTTCCCTGTATTAAAGTATGAATACAAGTTCTAATAAGAGAGTGTAGAAGTCTGTCCAGACTGGTGATTTTTTTGATTGAGTTTAGGGTGATTTTGATTAGGTCCACGGTAATATTGTCTATTGAAAATAGGGATATTGTCTATTGAGTTATTCCGATATGCTTCTTACCATTGAGGTTATACCCTCCGCTTGATGGGTTGTACTCTCCATTGTTTTATGTCTGCATCCCTATTATAACTTGCACTCTTCAAAATTTGGTATCTACATCCAGGCTATAACTTATACATTCTATTATTTGTTATCTGCTTACCCATTATAGCTTGTGCTTCCCCATTATAGCTTATGCTTCCTCACTGTAGCTTAGACTCTCCATCGTGTAAATGCTACCCCACTATAGCTTATACTCTCCACATACAAACGTTCCTGGTCTTCCTAGTAACCTGCTAAACACGACTTCACGATCTCCGTGACTTCTGAACCCAAAGTAGAACGTTTCCGTGCTGTGGCAAAACACGAGCCATGTTCTATGGCGATTTTTCACCACTGCAATCACTCCAACGTAGACGATGCGTTCTCCATCAGGATTGACCGCTTCCAACTCAAACAAACTTGATCTTCGCTCAATTATGCTCACTAAAAATTGCCCCAAATCGTCCCAATCCTCCTCAACTAGCTTTTCTGCCAATTTTTCACTGATATGAGACCCTAGACTCATTCGCATGATATCGTCACCGTTTCCGCTGCACATACAAGCGACTTCGACTTCTCCATTCCGGGAATAGCCTGTTCCCGCTCCAAAGATTCCAGCACAGCTAATTCTGCCTGGCAAACGGAGAAAATTACCTCCTGAAGATGAGGCTATCTTCATCAGTAGATCACTCACCCCAATCAAGCCAATTGTGTCTTGTATGTTCTCTTCATGGAGCAATTGCTCTTGGATCTTATTCTTTATCAATTCATGAGTCTCTCCCTCCGTTTTGTTCGTGTTTGAGTCTAAACTGGCCATGATCTCCATCACCTTCTCGTAACTACTCTTGGATCGAGTCAGGACCAACGTATCCTTGCGTAAATCGTCACATACGCGTCTAGCACTTTGGAATTCCATTGCTGTAGGTTTCAGTAGTCCCAATGACCCTTTAATTGATCCAATTTGGTACTCTTCTCGGAGTTTCGTCATTACCTCTTCGCATGCTTTTGTGGGGTTCAGATGGTCAGTGATATTCGTCAACGAAAGCACATTTTTAACCTTTCCATGGTCAATTTCGGCTAACGTACAATCACACGAGGCATTGCCATCGATATTTAGTGAAGATCCATATCCGGTATTTGTGAGCGGACTTTCTTCAATGATGGTGGAGGCCTCGATAAGGGAATTGGCCAATGCAGTCTTGATAAGCTTTTTATATTTTTGATCTAGGTGGCGATTGTGGTGGCCAGCACCGATATGAAGAATCAAAGCATCCATGGATAAAAAAAATGGGAAGAATATGCAAAAATATAGAAAAAAGAAGTGGTCCCTAGCAGGATCGAACTGCTGATCTTGGCGTTATTAGCACCACGCCTTAACCAACTGGGCCAAGGGACCGGATCTGTTGAGGATAGGAATGTGTAGTGATATGACCAGTAATACCATTAATACAGTTAAAGTAGAGCTGATTTCATCGTTCTTTGGATTGAAATTCAGTTCTATTAGAAATTGGGGAAAGTAAATCTCGCAAGAAAGGAATTCTTTATGAGTTCCGTCTTTGCTGTACTTATCTCGGGATTAGTTATTCCGTCTGTCCATGTGATAGATAGGTCGCTAAAATTTAGTCCAATTTACGTAAGTTCCTATCTCCTATTGATTCCGAGGTCATGTTGAACAATTCCGTGTTCCCCTAATCTCTTCAATTCCATTCGATAGCCGTGTCGAGCGGAATATTTACGAAGACGCTAAATATCTTAACTCTCAAAGTACGGTCTCCAAAATATACTTTTACGGCGGGGAAAGGAGGCAACAGATCAAATACGGTCCCACTAATATGGCTGGTATTGATGAAATTGAATGGCTTGATTTACGAGAGCTTATACCAGGGAATATTGAATTTGAAGAATGGTTCTGGGTTTTCGCCTAATTGGGTTTTATTCTAGATTTTCGTTCTTTGGCTGTTTAAGTCAAAGGCCAAGAATGAGAATTGACGTATTTTTTGGCATATCGGTTGAAGTGTTGAGTGAATTATTTGTGCCTTGTGATTACACTACATGGAGAGGTAAAATGTTGAATTTGGAGATATACCTGAAATTTGACACTTTTACGATCACGACATTTTCCATGTCAATCTCTCGTAATTACCCACACTCAATTTCAGGACCGTATTTCGCTAATACACATCGGTTACACTCACATCATCTAAGCCACCATGCAACTCACTGAAAATGGTTGAAAAGTGAAACACATGAAAAAATAACAAATTGAAAATTGACTTCTAGTCAATTAGATCAAAAGACAATGCTGAGAAAGTGACATTTTCATTAAAAATTCCCATTACTTTGCCATCTCTGCCCTTCTTATTTCTCACTCAGAGCAATTCACCATTCAGAACTCCTAAAACTTCACTTCCCCTCATAAAAACCCACAAAATCAAATAAACTTTCAATCATCCTTATAAATGAAACTCGCCACATTGAAAATTTACGATAACGGTATTGCTTTGCACGTGGTTTCAGAGGTGACCGTCTGCGAGGTGAGCAGTGAGCTCAACCATAAGAAGAAACAGCACTGGGATATGAAAATTGGGATTCTGTGAATTTATTCGAAATGACCAATCCCAAATTAGTCGATCTGAATTCATAAAAAATCAATTTCCTCCTCAAAAACACCAAATCTTCAGTCCCTTGTCTTATCTATAGTGTTCCTGCACCAGGTATAACTATATCACTAGCCCATCGTCAGTAAACCTCCATAAATCACCACCACTTCTTCCTAAAATTCCCACTTAATCATGCTAAACTACCGCTTATGGGGTCGAGGCATCTACAACGACATTTCTGCTCGACTACCTTACTACAAGTCCGATTTCTTGGATGCTTACAACTATAGAGTCATCCCATCAGTGATATTCATCTTCTTTACGAATTTACTTCCTGCTATTGCCTTTGCTCAGGATATGTTTGATCGTACAGACTATCTGTATGGAGTAAATGAGATTTTGATGAGTTCTGCCATTGCTGGTGTCGTTTTTGGCCTCTTTTCAGGCCAACCTCTATGTATAGTGGGTGTCACTGGACCTATTGCCATTTTCTCGTATACTGTCTACGAATTGATGGAACCAAGGGGTACTCCATACTTCCCCTTCATGTGCTGGATCTATTTGTGGCTGATGGTTATGCATTTCGTCATGGCATTCCTCAATTGGGTGTCATTTCTTAAGATCATCTCGAAGTTCTCATGTGAGGTGTTTGGCTTCTTCATTTGCATTGTTTATTGTCAAAAAGCAGTCCAAATTCTCGATAGACAATTCTCTGATATGGGAGTCGCATCAGGGTTCTGTTCTGTTATGATATCCTTGCTTATGGTCATCTTTGGGCTTGGATCTACTATATTCGGTAATGAGCTACATTACTTCCGGCCTTGGGTCCGTAAAGTCTTTGTTGACTATGGATGTCCACTTGCTGTGATCTTCTTTACTGGTTTTGTCCATTTTGGGGGTTACTTGGACAATGTGGACTTGGCTACGTTGCCTACTACGAAAGCATTCCAGCCTACTTCAAGCTCAGCTAGTGTAGGCAGAGAACACGGCTGGTTCATCCATTTCTGGCCCAACGAGAATATCTCTGTGGGAGACGTGTTTTTGGCTATCCCATACGCGATTTTGTTGACGTTTTTGTTCTATTTTGATCATAATGTCTCATCGTTAATGTGCCAGCTGAAAGAGTACCCATTGACCAAACCCGCATCATTTCATTGGGATTTCATGTTGCTAGGACTCACTACGG
The DNA here is from genome assembly GCA_030571295.1 of [Candida] citri. Classification (NCBI taxonomy): domain Eukaryota; kingdom Fungi; phylum Ascomycota; class Pichiomycetes; order Serinales; family Metschnikowiaceae; species [Candida] citri. Next base: position 32,845 of record JAJLXN010000021.1, read on the forward strand.
GACTCGCGGGAATCATGGGAATCCCTGCTCCTAACGGTTTAATTCCTCAGGCTCCATTACATACGCTGTCTCTTGTTGTTCATGACTTAAAGACAGGTGAGGCCATTTCAGTTGTTGAACAAAGAGTCACTAATACTTTACAAGGAGCCATGACTTTTGTGTTAATGACAGGACCGTTTTTGGTGGTTTTGGGTCTTATTCCTCAAGCTGTGCTAGCAGGACTCTTCTTTATTATGGGTATAAGTGGTCTTCACAATGGAGCTGTGGTCAACAAAATCAGGTTCCTTTTTGCTGATCGTGACTACATTGCAAATGACCCTTCAGCGCCAGCACTTTGGAAAGAGATCCAGGCAATTCCAAAGGAGAAAATGAAGTGGTTTTACGTATACCTTGCACTTCAAATCATTGCTGGATTGGCTGAATTCATCATCACTTTAACCAAAGGAGCAGTTGGATTTCCAGGTGTTCTTATGTTCTTTGCAATTTGTGCTCGTTGGGTATGGCCCAAAATCATTCCTGCTGAAGATTTGGCTTACCTTGATGGAGCAGTAGCTGAGGAATTCATCGTTAAGAGTTTATTGGTTGAACGTCATCAAGTGACCAAGGAGATCTCAGCAGATGAGTCTGATAAACTGGTTTAATGGATATATAATTTATATGTTAATAATTAATGGGATAGAAGGATATTGCTTGTGTTGTTGTATTGATGAACCTGATACGTTTGGTGTCTTCAAACTACGTGATGTCTTTAGACAATGTGATGTACTTAAACTAAGTGATGTTTTGAAACCATGTGATGCCTTTGAACTAAGTGATGTCCTTAAACTAAGTGATGTCCTTAAACTAAATTATGTCCTCAAACTACATGGTGTCTTTATACTACTTGATGTCCTTAAATTACGTAATGCCCACTACACCTCCCTTTAGAGAAGAAATATGGTATTATTGACGATTAACAAAATAGAACGAGAATATATATATGCTGATTTTTTTTTTTTGAAAACTTTTTTTAGAACATCATGAATTTTTTTTTTCTTTTTTCAACTCAAGGCATCCTTTCAGACCCTTGTACTTTTCTTCGACAATTATTTCGTGCAGACTTCGTTCAAACCGTCAAAGTGATGAACTTCCTCGTATTGCTCGGATTGACGTTGCAATTAAAAGGGTATGTACATGCAAGCAACGTTAACCACGATCTCTGGGAGCAACAATTCCCAAAGTTATCTTCCATCTTCTCTAGTTGTCTGGCAACAACCACTGCTCGAAACTGTTCTTGACCCTCAATTGAACCTCAGTGGCAGTAGCTGTGTTGTCATCCTTTCCGTTCAAGTAGCCAATCTCAACGTTTTGACACAGTTGAACTGACTTCATGATGGATGCATCCAACTCCTTAGCTCTCTTCTCCTCGTCGGTCTCCTCAATACCGTTGTGGATTCCGTTGACGATGATCTTGACTCTCTTGAAGTTCAAGATCAAGTCCAAGTCGACCCATCCCTCGGTGCCCATGTTTCTTCTCAAGAAGACATCTCTGATCAAGTTGTCCAAGGAGAAGTAGTAGTCAATTTGTTGAGTCAAGGCTTGTTGTGGATTTTGCTTTGGGCTGATTGGTGGAGGAATTTGCACTGGCATGGGGCTGCCGTACATTCCAGAAGCCATCACAGCTTGTGGGTGTTGGAAGTTGTGTGGCATGAATGGAACAGCCATTGGGTGGAAACCGTTGGAGTAACCGTTTTGCAAGTTGCCGTTGCTGTTGTTTCTTCTGTATTGGCCGGTTTGACCGTTCATAGGCTTGAATTGCCTGTTGTTCTGGTACTGGCCAGGAACAAACTGCTGGTAGTAGCCACCTTGAGGACGAGGTTGCTGATGCTGAGGTTTTCCGTTTTGTGGTGCAACACTGCCGTTCACGTTTCTCTTGTAGTTTTTCTGGTTCTGCAGACTTGGACCGTTGTTGTATCTAGATCTGTAGCCATCATGCTGGTAGTTGTAGTTATGCTGGTTTCCGTTGGCTTCTGGGTTCTCGACTTGGTCTTCAGAGTTTTCAGAGTCCAACTTGAGGTCAGAGCCCTCAGTCTCTCTCTTGTCGTCCTTCTTTATTATGGACTCATCCGAGGATGGAGATGCTGGGGTCTTTTTTCTCTGGGTTTTCGTCTTTCTCTTGTTCTTTTGCTGATTGCTCGATCCAGACTGATGGCTTCCTCTTGTGTTTGGCAACACCACCTTGGCGTTGATAGGCACCCACTTGTTAGGCTTGATGAATTTGGCGTTTTTGTTGACTGGTTGTGCTTGCTCAATCTCAGAAACCTTGTCTGGAGTTGGCCATTTGTGTTCATCAACTGCCATAGATGAGCTGGCTTGAGTGGCAGCACCCCAAGCGGACTTAGAAGGCACAGGAGCAGGAGCTAACGATTTCTTCTCCTTCTTTGGTGCTGGCGGCGTAGAAGTGGAACCACTGGCAGATTCTTCACCAGCGTCGGAGTCAGGTTGAGAGGTCGATGCTTCTGTGGTGGTGGCAGCAGGAGAATCGTTAGATGCAGCAATTTCTTGTGGGAGCTCGGGCGTTTCTGACTGAGTGTCGTTTTTAGCCACCGAGCCAGTGGCAGCCACATTGGCGTAGGAGATTGTTGAAGCCATTACTGGAAGAGATGGCGGTAAATTTTTTTGCAGATTCGACTTGAAAAAAGTGAAATTTCAGACGAAGGATCGAACTAGTGAGCGGGTTGAACGGATCCTATTAATGACAGTGGTTGACTTTGTGAGTTTCTTGCTGGAAATCAACGAAGTAGACGGTCAGAAGACAGTAGGTGACAGTTGATTTTTGGCAGAACACCGAAAAAATTAAAAAAGAACCGGAATGGGAAGTGCACTTGCTTCAAACGGGAAAAAGCCTAAATTTGACAAATTTGGCTCGTGGTGGTTCAAGTTCGGATATACACCAATGGAGATTGGATGGTGGTTGTGAAAGAAGCAGTGGAGAAAATTTGTTAGAGTGGTCGCACGAAAAAAAAATTGTGCGGCCTGCATCAGAGTTTAGGTCGAGATTTGAGTGGTTGCGACTGTGACTTGGTTTGGGGTGGATTGGGAGGGTCGTGGGAAATTGTTGGATTTTGTTCGGGGAAGTGGTGATTTTAGTTGATTTTTGGAAAATTGGTGCTTTTCTGATTTAGAAGCTTTTTTCAAAATTCAAAAATTCCGTTTCTGTCCATTTTTTCCGTACCCTTTTTCTCATTCTGGCCCTACTCTTTTCGCACTATTTCTGACCAAACAGTCCGATTTATGCTAATTGGCGCGGGAATTGAACTTCCATTGAAGCGGAAGAAAGAGAAAGAGCACATCCGAAAGAAAACAGCAGAAACCAAAGAAAATCCATAAAAAACGTTTTTCGGAAATTAAACCTCGTATTTCCGTTGCCAATTTCCTTTCCATCCATTCCTCCCTACCCCACTGTTATCGCTCCCTCAACGGCCTCAGACCTCGGCATATAGACATTACTCCACACATCGCGATTCCGACCCAAACTACTCTCTTCCTAAGGTATGTCTGTCCTCACAAATCCCATGTACCGTCCGCTTCTTGAAGCGTTGCGGTCATCACGGAATGGTATCGTTTACGGAGGAAAGATCAGATTCTCCCACGCCTTGGTGATCAACTTATTATACCGGTCAGGCCCGATGATGCCTCGTTTTCAACAGGTATTGAAAGCAACAAAGGAGCACTCATTGGTTTTGGCAGGGTTTGCCATTGTATACAAGACAGTGGTCAACATCTTAAGGCAGGAGAAACTCTTGGGCAATAATAATGGATTGGTGAAGTTCATTGGTGGTGCGTTTGCTGGCTGGATCGTATACTCGCAACACTTCAACAACTTCAACCCTGGAATTACTCACCAGATCACTTTATACTGTTTTTCCAGAGTTTTGCTAGCTCTCGGGAAGATCTTCCTCGATCTCCTTTTGCAGTGTCGCCAGCCAAGTTTGCGTATTAAAGGCGAAACTGTTCGGTTTAACGACTTGACCGAGTCTCAGGCTCGCAGATTCAAGGCTAGAATCTATAATAAGTCATGGAAGTACTTTGCTGTTCTCACATGGGCGCTAGTGATGTTCATCTATGATTACCAGCCCCAGTACTTGCAGTCGTCGTTGAGACACTCCATGGCGTACATCTATGATGTGGAGATGGACACATGGTCGACGTGGAGGGAATTTTTTGGGATCTGATGATAGACATCAATGGGCCTGGTGACCTGTTGGTGGTATAGTGATATGATAAGACGAGGTAAGTTCATGAGAGTTGTTTGATCTTCTTGGTCAATCGCGATTCTTTCTTGTAGAGAACATAGAGGACTTTCTGTACTTGGGCTTCCTGGTTAGCTTTATTTGAGCTTTTTCTTGATGGTATTCCCGCTATCTTTCTCTGTCGCTCTTGGATTCGTTGCAATTTCTCTTCCAAAGCTTTTACTTCTGCTTGTTCTCTGTACGTTTCGTTAATTGTGCTCTTCAATTCATCAACGGATGAAACTCCACAATTTTTGAGGATATTTTTGAACTCAATTAACTTTGCTTGATAGAGATTCAAAAGACCTTGCAAAAAGTCATCATTTTTGTCTTGAACACCAAATTCTTCAACCATTGCAAACTTGTACCTTTTTGTGAGAATGAGAACCGACGCACATTGAACCTTTGCAACCCATTGTTTCGCCGGAGAGGCTCGCAACACCAACGACTAAAAAATACTTAACATTTAGACTCGAGCTCAGTGATCTTATCACGCAAACCCTTGTTTTCGCTCTTGACCAATCCCAACTCAACAACCAAGCTTTGCTTGTTACTACGACTAACCATTTTCATGAGAGTCTCGTTCTCCTCTTGCAACGTCGAGAGCTTGGTGGTGACCCGGTGTGCTATCTCTTGAGCATCGAATGTTCCGTTGGTAGTAACTGTACTATCTTTGCACATGACCAACCCGACCACCAAAGCCTCCAATCTTGATTTTGTCTCCTCCAACTCTTGAGTACGTTCGTTTAAGGTACGAGTGAGGTCTCTAAATAACTGGTAGTAATTGTTAGGCATCTTGATTCCAACATCACCTGGACTAGCTGCAGAAGATGCCATGGCTTCGTCCCCTACAGACTTAAGCTTCTCGCTCAAACTCTTGTTCACTTGAGTTTTGAAGTTCAACTCCATTTTTAACATCTCAATCTCCTCAGTTTCAGTGGGAGAAATCATCATTGGCGACTTTTGATCGTTGCCAAATTTAGAGTCAAGTCTTTGATCGTTACCAAATTTGGAGTCAAGTCTTTGATCGTTTCCAAATTTGGAGTCAAGTCTTTGCTCATTGCCGAAAGTGGAATCGCGTCTTTCTGAATACTGTTTGGTTGGCTTATCTTGAGCATCGATAAGATCTCTCTTCGGAACTGGATTATAAATTGGGGCATTGACATTCAAGGAATATTGTCTCTTCCTTGATAATAATTGATCTTGCATTTTAGGCTGATAAGTGTAGTTCATCGACGAGTGAGCACCATAAGAATCAGACATATTCTGTAACAAATAGTTAGGAGTAGCGTACTCTTTGAGCATTCCTGAGTCAGGGTAATTTGCAGCAACATTTTTCTGTGGAGCTGGGTAATTACCGACTTGACTGTTGTTTCTTAAAACTACGGACTGGCTCATGAACTCCGGCATCTTGATTTGTTGGTTGATTTGTTGGTTCCTATCGACGTTGGGCAACGGAGTACCCCACACCAGTTTTGGTTGGTGCTGAGGCACAGACCCCAGTGGCAACATGGCGTTGTAGTTTGGCGGGAACAAGTTCGACAGAAACGTCAATTCAGGGTCTGTATCGTCAGTATTTACTCCAGTAAACCCACTCGAAGTAGTAGCAGCGATACTTCCAGAACTCAATGTATCAAAATTCAAGTTGTAATCGATTGAAGAGCCTCCTGACCTGGCGTCCATTATATTAAGGAAAAGGAGAAGTCGAGAAGTCTTTAAGAGGAAAAGAAAAGGGGTATGGATTAAGATTTGGGACGGGGCAGGTGGGTCAGTATTTATAGGGCGAGCCCACTTGTTTCAAAATTGCAGCCATTTTCGCAGCACCTATAAATATGAGAGGGTTCCCCCGAGGGGGATTTTGAGGGTACTCCTCTTCTTTTTGGGAGAGAAGTCGGTATATAGAGTATGTAGGTGGGTTTTAAAGGTAATAGGGATGATCTTGGTGATGCTGGGTATGTATTGTGATTGTATTGAGTTGGTTTTGTTGTTGTATTTAGGACTTAGGTGGTGGGTTGGATGGGAGCACGGGAGCACGTTCTGATGATGTATTAAAGCAACAAGAAGATTCAAGAGGATGTGTTTGGTGTGGCTGTCTTGGAGCTATGGTCGTTTTTATCAGATCCACTGATGTTGCTGTCGATGTCAATCTAAATTGAATTGAATTTCGAGGGGTGATAGATAGTTTCATAAATAATTAAATAGGATGAGTTCGATGAAGAGAACGGACTCATCAGAAGCTCTTCCAGGTCTGATTTGAGTCCCGAATGAGCAGTTTACAATTCATCTTCAGATACTTTCACTATAAGTGTGGACAATATTCGAACTGAATGGCAACAGAGGAGCCTTACGAGGACATAGAAGTCCTAACCAACTGGGTCTTTGTCATTCACTGCTTCTGCCGTTCACTGCTTCTCCTCGTCACTACTCACCACAATAGCCAACGAGGCTTTGGTTACTTTAGTAGCACAGTGGAGCATGGCATTAGAAGCGTTTCAGGTCCATTCCATCAGGAACCAAATAAGGTGGATGCACTAGACATCGACGTGGATCTACACCTCAAATGGAACCTTCAGACACTATATCAAAAGTCCTGGGTCCTAGATTCCTTGTCTTAAGTGCATTTCTCCCACACCATCAAAATCCAAATCGAGCATTACCCATAGCACCACCGCTGCCTCCACCCAACATCTGCTTGAGCATTTGTCCATTCGGAGTAGCCAAAACCTGCTCTGGAAGCTTCAAAATACGATCTTCAAGATTCTTTCCAACAAGAAACTCAATCACCACATCAGTAAAGTGGTTGCAATTGTTATCGAACAAATCATAGTTCATCGCATGGTATTTCTGGTCTTCATGATTTCTAAGCTCCTCGAGGAAATCATCAAGAATCTCCTCCGGAATATGTGTCTCTCCAAGATCCATCACTTCGACGGGTAGTCCATATTTGGTGGTTCCTGGTGCACTACACACCTTGATGCCTTGATCGATGTAATATTCCTTCCCGGAATACACCACAGAAGTGTGGTAGATGCCGTCAATTGCTTGACCGAGGATCATCGGCGAGTAAACAGCAGCAAGGCCATTTGATAAGTCATAGACGTAGACTTTGACTGGAAGTGGCACTTCAGACATGATGGCGGCAAATTGATGAGCGAGATCAAGAGGACTGTGCACGCTATTTATAGTTTGAGTTGCCACCAAGGAATGTGACGTATTCGGCTCGAGTTTGGAACGGCCAATGGAATTTCTAAGAAAGAAGGTCTATGGAGTGAATGAGGTTATCAGCGGGCAATGGCTCAGAGATGGAAGAGTACATACAAGGGAAGTTCGTTTAGAATGTGATTCTGGGGTATGTCGGGAGAGGAGTTGAAAGAGGTTTATTTTTTTTTTGAGAAAATTACGATTCATGATTAGAAGCTTTTGATGGTTTGAATGAGTGAGTTGACGATCGAGTTTAAGAAAATTTCGCTGGCAATGGTGGAGAGCTTATCATGCGAAGTTATCTGTATGAGAAGAGGCGACTGATTGCGATGTCTCAAACGAGAGGGGTGGGCTAAATGATGGCAAAGTCTATGGAAGCAGAAGATTTAATTAATCTGCCTTCAAGAGAGTGAGACGAAATCAAGCACAGAATAATTTGGGAGAAACGGATTCGAAGGTGGGCTTCAGATGGGTGGTTCCTGGCTCTCATCTTAAGTAATCTCACGTAATGAGGTCTCAGATCGGCCATAACCACTTTACCACCGAAAATCGTCAAATTTTTTATTTTGATAATTTTGAAGGTTTTATGAAGACAAATCATGATCAACCTCGAAAAACCAAAATTCGATCGAGTTTTTTGTTGCAAATTCATCAGCCTCAACGTTCACATCTTGACGTGCTCATAAGGCCCACAAAACACCACACCCAAACCAAAAAAACTCAATTGACTTGAGAAACGAAATCTTTGCAAGTCACTCCCAGAAAACAAACAAATCCACTATAATTTCCCCCTCCCGGTCTCGTCGTTCTTTCCCTGGAGATACATCTACCTGGTCGAATTCGCGCAGGCACTACTCATGAAAAAGTATAGACCGAACCGAGAAAAAAACTGATCCAGCTCCACCAACAGGCGACGATAATGTCTAGCGGAATTACTGCTCTCTAACCAAATGCCGTCTCCGTCAGTCACTTCCGAAATCGCTAATTTCAAGTCTCAACTCACAGACTTTTTGTCGAGAAAATATGTCGACCAACATCTCTTGCTAGGATTCACCGCTGTGGTGCAAAGCAAGTTTTCTACGTGGATTCTTCAAGATGTTGATGAGTACTATCAACACACGAATGAGTTCGCTCCAAATGGACAGCCCCATGTTGCATTTCTGCTGATCCAGCTCTTTGAAGCTCTCTGGAGTCAGTTCCACCATCCCATCATCAAGTTCTACCAGCGCCAGCACGCCGAGTTGCTCCAGTTACTGGTCGATTCGCTCAGAGGAAAGAAGGCCCAGTTTCGTCTGGTGGAGATGAGAAAGTTAAACGAGAGTTTCACCAAGTACGTTAAGAGCGGACGTGAGTTTTATGATGGCCTTTTGAGAAAATTACTCGATAAGTACACCAATCTGCTCCTCCCAATCAACTACTTTAAAGAATTGAACATATTCCCTAAAGAAGATGGTCTCAAGTCGCAAAACACCGATTTTGAGGCCAACTTGGCCTTCATGTTGTACCACTGCCTATTGGCACTTGGAAACTTGGCAAGACATTCGACTCAGATCCACCTTTCATACGTCGAGCCATGTAAGTCAGTTGCCAAGTTCAATTCGTCCAAACAGCGCAAAAACGGAGAACAAGACTCTAAGGCCAAGTACATTACTGCATTACTTTATTATTCCAAGTGCATTGGCTTGTTACCTACGTTGAACGAGCCTTATAATCATATTGGAGTGATTTTCAATTCCCTTAATCAAAAATTCAGCGCCACACTTTGGTTCTTGCGTTCTCAATTCACGAGAATCCCAAACTATGTCGTGGGAAGACACAACTTGGCTACGATTTTCACCAAGCCATGGTTGGAAGAGGCGTTCCGTTCATCTAGTCGCAAGAAACATGCCGAATTCACCATGAATGACATTGAAATTTACATGCTCCGCATTTTGGCCCACTATTTCTATCCTGGGCCTCGTGCAAAGACATTTTATTGCGAGAAGACCGAGTCTGACTTGTTAAACATTTTGTTTTCTTCAGAAAACACTCAACTTGCTAGAAGTTCTGGTCTAATCGGCGAACAACTCACTGTTCTCATTTGTTTCTATGCTATTTCCGAAACTACAGACCTGAAGGATGCTCGTCGTGGCTTTGGAAAGTTCTTGCTTAATTACATTGACAATTACTTGAAAACTGCCAGTACCCTTGCTCGTGATGACCGTGAGGGTATCATGAAGAACATGAGACTAATTCTTGCATTTTTCAGAAAGAACCGTCAAGTTCTTACCTTCGATAAGGGCGACTTGGCTCTTCGTGTGACGAAAGTCATCAACTTTTTGTTACAAACAAAGGAAGATTCGATGAAATTGGCTGTTTTGGAATCCTGTCAAGAAAAGCTCGCTCCAACGAGAAGCTACTACTTTTCTGAAGATGTCCAATATAAGGATTTCCTGCCAATTGGGTTCCAATTCAAGGATTTCAACGATGATGCTTTGTTCAAGAGCGGAAACGTAAATGTCTTATTTGGTTCTGAGTTTTACACTCGTGATAGAGAAATTCCAAGCTTCCTTGATAATGATGCCGTTCAAAGAATCATGAAAAATGCAGAACTCAATGGAGACAACCAAGATACAAAATTGCAAGCTGTCAAGTTGGAATGCCGCAGATACGAGAACAATCTGCGTCTTAAGGCTATTGCAGTCATGGCAACCTCTTTGTTTGAGCTGAAAATTGATGTCGACCTTGAGAAACTTGTCTTCACTACTCCAATGGTGGATGTTCCAGTTACTCAAGAACCAAAGGTCAAGAAGGAAGAGAACGGTAAGAAGAAACAGAAAAACAAGAATAAGAAAAAGACATCTGAACAAAAGCAACAGACCAAGAACGCTGCTCCTGAACTTCAAGAGTCTATTTCTGCCAATTCGACATTCGAGACCAAGAACGTGCCTTCATCTTTAGAGGAGATCGAGCTGATTATCTTGGGCCATACCTCGAGTTTGGTTGGTCAACGTGCTGAAGCCATTCAGGATGCTAATAGTGATGGATACACCAGCATGGTGAATTCTATTGTTGAAGAAACTGAAGATTTCGATAACAACTCGAGTGTCTTGAAGATCGATCTGTCTTCTCAACCATCGAGAATCTTGACTAATCTGCAAACCTCAGAAAGACTTAATAAGACTACGGATGATGACGCTACGAGAATTCCAGAGACTCAAAGTAGTCAAGGTCACAACGAACATCACCAAAACAGTCAATTGCATGAGAGACAAGTTGGAAATAGTCAATTGCATGAAAGACAAGTTGGAAACAGTCAAATTTCCGATCATCATGTTCAACTGAGTCAAATTCCAAATGGTCATGGCCATAGCCAAGGCAACTTCCAGCAAATGCCATTCCAAAACCCTGGTTTCCAGGCTCCAACTCAAGAAGTGCCAATGTACTCGAGTCAACAGCAATTTGCTAACCAGCCACACTTCCCTAACCAGCCTAATTTCCCTCACCAACCAAACTACCCATATCCCCAGCAATTCCCAATGCCTTTCAATGGATACCCTCACTTCCAGCAGCCAATGGGCCAGGCTCCATTCATGTCTCCAATGCAAGGCAATTACCAGCCACAAGAGCAATGGGGATATCCTCAATGGAACGGTATGAACTACAATGGCTCCAATCAAGGAACTCAATCTACGAATGGAAGTCAGAGCAGTCAATATCCACAATATCTGCAACAATTGTAATGACCTGATGAGGTTGATGTGGCTGATGAGGTGATGGTCGAGATGAGATGCGATAAGACGGTGAATTTTGGAAAGGGTTTTTTTCAATGAAATTTTGAATTATGAATTTTTCACGATTGAACAATGAATTTTCTTTCTCAAAATTTCAAATTCCCCGGATTTCCCAAATTCGGTAAAAACTTCATCCTGACTGGTTGAAACTCCGAAGGAGGTCGTGATCTACTGTACCTGAAAAAAGGTCCAATTTAGGTCTCCTGATGCTCTAAACGAGAAAGGCAAAAAAGGTCGGGAAAACACAAAGACGCGAAAATGAAGAGCCTCAGCCTTTCAATGTCAATGCTTTCAACCGGAGAAATGGGCAGATTTCTTTAAATCGCCCCACCGTTGTCGTCCAGACATACTTCATACCCGGACTGCAGATAAGCCATGGGATCTGGTTTTTCTTCCAAAGCGGCTCGAAACCTTCAAAATTTCAACCACTTGTGTTCTTCCACTATCAATATGGGCTCCATTACCCACAGAATATCCAAGGAAACTTACCACATCGATACGCCTCCGGCAGACGCTCCTATTCATGTTTTGAACGAGTTCTACTGGACTAAAGACGCAGAACCACACGTGTCTAGAAGAAAGGCGATCATGGCCAAATACCCCGAGGTTTCGAAGTTGACAGGGTACGAGCCTAAGACAAAATGGTACGTCACTGCTGTTGTGGCGCTCCAATTTGCTACAGCTTACTATTTGAAGGATACGAACCCATTAACTTGGAAGTTTTTCATCCTCGCCTATGTCATCGGAGCCACGTCTAACCAGGCGATTTTCCTTGCCATTCATGAATTATCGCACAACTTGTTGTTCAAGAAGCCTTTCGTCAACAAGATCTTTGCAATTTTCACCAACTTGCCCATCGGAATTCCTTACTCAGCCTCATTCCAGCCATACCATCAGTTGCACCACAAGTTCATGGGCGATGAGTACTTGGACACCGATTTGCCAACCAGATTCGAGGGACTCGTGTTGCTGAATGTCTTGGGTAAGGTTTTCTTCGCCACATTCCAGATTTTCTTCTATGCTTTGCGTCCTATGTTCATCACTCAAATCAAGTTCACATACATTCACCTTCTTAACGTGATTGTGCAATTTGCAGTTGATGCCGTTATGGTCAAGTACTGGGGATGGAACTCCTTCGCTTACTTCATCATGTCGTCCTTCTTGGCTGGCTCTTTACATCCATGTGCTGGTCACTTCATTGCCGAGCACTATGTCCTTGGAAAGAACAATGTTCCAAGAACTTCCATCGATAAAGTCAACGGAAACGTTCCAGGCAACCTCACTCCACCTGAGACTTACTCCTACTACGGCTCATTGAACCTTCTCACATGGAATGTGGGCTACCACAACGAGCACCATGACTTCCCATACATTGCATGGACCAAGTTGCCGGAAGTCCGTCGTATTGCCTCTGAGTTCTACGATCCTTTGCCTCAGGTGGACTCTTGGTGCGGTGTTTTGTGGAATTTCTGTTTTGACGACATCAACACTTTGTGGTGTCGTGTGAAGAGGTCAGGCAGTCAAAGGGTAGGCCTGAAAATCTCCGGGTTGGATAAGAACTGATTTAAATATGGGTACAGTAAGTAAAAGTTTTGTTCATCATGAAAATTCATGAGTTTTGCTCTATCATTAGCTATGTATCATCTTTACAAGTTTACAAGTTCTTCACCATACGAGTGACGAAATCCATGCCGCTTTCGTGGTAAGAAGCTAGCTTATCTTGGACCACAGTGACCAAGTCAGCAGCATCAATGAGGTCTCCATCGTTAGAGTCGTCACCTTGGCCCAAAACCTTCACTCTAACCTTACCAGTTGGGTACTCTTCCTTACCCAAAATGACAGCCAATTTAGCACCACATTTCTCAGCAGCATCGAACTGCTTTCTTGGGTTGGCCTTGGCCTTGTAAACGTACTCGACGTTGATGCCAGCAGCCCACAATTTCTTGGAAATGGCCATTCTTTCTGGCAAGAATCCGGTCCAGTCAGCACCTCCACCGAAGGCCATGACAAAGACGTCAGTGTGAGAAGAAGAGAGGGCCTCCCACTCCTTAGCGGCTCTAGCCTTGATAATAGAGAAGATTCTCTCCACACCGAAGGAAACACCCACACATGGGATGGACTTACCGTTGGAGAACATACCCACAAGGTTATCGTAACGACCACCGGCAGCAATGGAACCAACACCAACGTATTCACTGGCATCTTCGTCACCCTTGTTCTTCTCGTCCTTCTTGGCCTTCTCCTTCAACTCAGCAGCGTTGGCTGGAGGAGCAGAGGCGGCAGTAACGGCCTCGTAGATCAATCCAGTGTAGTAGTCCAAACCTCTGGCAAGAGACAAGTCAAAAGACAAGAAATCTTGGATTCCAAGGGCCTCGACGTAATCAGCCAAGATGGACATTTCCTCCATACCCTTTTGAGCGGACTCGTTAGAGGCCAAGAGCTCAGCACCTTGCAAGAAGGACAAGGTCTCACGGATAGAGCCACTGACCTTGACAAACTCACCAATACGGTCAGCAACCTCCTCAGTTTGGCCCTTCTCAACGGTCATTTCCTTCTTGACGGCCTCCCATGGCAACTTGTCCAATTTGTCCACAGCAGAGGAGATTTTTCTGACGTCTTCTTCCTTAACACCACAGGCTTGGAAAATACCATCCAAGATCTTTCTGTGGTTCAATTTCACCTTGAAATCGTTGATTCCCAAGCCGGTCAAACCCTCACAGAGGACAGCCAAAACCTCAGAGTCTGGCACCATGGAATCGTAGTTACCAGCGACATCGTAGTCACATTGGTAGAACTCTCTCATTCTACCCTTAGTCATGGCTGGTTGGTCTCTTCTGTACACTTTAGCGATGTGGTATCTCTTGATGGAGGAAATGGAGTTGCAAGCAACAAAACGGGCGAAAGGAACGGTCAAATCGTATCTCAAAGAGGTCAATTCTCCACCTTGGTCTTCCAAGTTGTAGATCAACTTCGAATCTTCACCGTACTTTCCAGTCAAGATCTCTCTGAGCTCGAAAACTGGAGTGTCGATGGTAACAGCACCGTGTCTCTTGAACAAGGAACCCAAGGTGCCGAAAATGGCCTCTCTGAGGACCATATCCTTGTCAGACCAGTCCTTGGTACCCTTTGGGGTTTTCAAGAGAAATTGAGAGTCCTGCTTTTTCGATTTTTTAGCTTGTCTCGCAGATTGCTTTGGGGCAGCCTTGGCTACTGCCTGAGCTGGTGCAGAAGCTTCAGTAGACATTGTTCTTGCGGTATTGATGGTGGTTCGGAGGATCCGACTGATCATAGAGAGAAGAGAATTTTTGTGAGCTTGCATATTGTGGTTAGCCTGGTGCACGGGTGAGATTGTGTCACCGGGTTTTGCATCTGTCATAGTCAGACAATAAGATCCAGAGAATTTTGGGGAATTTGGGGAAATTTTCACTTTTTCAGTGGATTTTGATTTTAGAGCTCATTTCATGTTTCCAAGAGAATTTTTTTTTGCTTCTTTTACCTGCCCTTTTTATCTTTCCACTTTCTCTTGTTCATCTTTTTATTGGTAGAGCCTCTCGCGATCTTCTATCCACTTTTATATTCCAAACCGATTCCATTTTAAATCTTGACTTCTTCGTCTTTATCTTTTGACTTCGTCATCATCATCATCTCCATCATTTCTTCTAATCCTCATTAATACCGTTAGGCTTCGAGTAGTTCAATCTCATAACACCATCACTGAGAATTCTCTTACCCCAGTTACCTGCTGCTGGGTCTCCAGTCTCATCTCTACATTGCTTCAAGAATGGCAACAAAGAGGTTCCTCCGGTACCCTTCTCTTCAACACCTTGCTTCTTGGTCTTAGCCAAACCTGACCGTAATGTGGACAGAGATCCCATTTTCGGTGCTTGCTTGGCCTGCAAGACAACGTACCGTGTAACAATTTGGATGTGCTTGTCCCTGAACAGCTTAAGCATTGCCAAACAGGCATCGTAACTGAGAACAAGCTCAGCGTTGCTCTTGTTCTCCATGACAAATGATCTGATACAGGATTCTCTATCGATTGTGGCCAAGAACTCTCTGTGCTTTCTTGGCATGAAGTCTCTCATGGCGAAAAGGTAGGCGTTCTTCTCCTTTGGACCGGAAGTTTTCTGTTCGTGTGGTGCTGGTCTTTCTCCAGTCGAGTAGTGGTGGACACTCAACAAAGAGTCCAAGAATTGAATCAAGGAAGATTGAGCATTTGATCCTCCGGCGTAAGCTCTTGGCTTGGTCTCGTTACCGTAGATGATACCGTCTTTATCCAAACCGACATCGGCCATGTTCTTCCAACCAGCCAAGTATGGTCTAATACGGAAGTAGAACACATGTGGATCACACATCTCTTCCATACGCATCAAGACAGTCCCCAATTCGTCAATAGCTTGGGCTAAACTTTGCAAAGTCTTGATCAATTTAGGAATGTTACCTTCTTGGGCGTACTTGATAGCCTCGGCACCGGTTTTGATAGTACGTGCTCCCTTGTGCTCGAAGAAAACACTCACCAAGTAGAACCACGACTCGTCAATGGACCCTGTGAAAGTATTGATGGTTGTGATGTTGTCGAGATCCAAACCCTCAGTCAGATCTGATGAAGGCATAATCTCCTTGAAGTTCCAAAGACACAAACCAGCATAAGTGGCCAAAGGAGGAAGTCCCAAGGTCTCAGCAGTCTCCACAAGTGGTCTAGCAACACACTCTGGGATTCTGCTCACTGGTACGTTGGTACCCCAAACGTAGGCATGGGCCAAAAAGCCCAAAACTTGATATGCTCTTCTAGTCTCTTCAACAGAAGCCAAATGTTCAGTGGAGAGCACTGGCATCTTATCGACAAGTTGCCTGATTCTCTTGCTCAAGAGCAAAGCTGGCAAGTTGGCGACCAAGTCTTCCCATGGCTTATAATATTCGTTGGGCAAACACGCAACGGGATAGCTTGGAGGAAGAAATCCCGAGGTGGCATCAACGTCAAATGACTGCAAATCCAACATCTCCGTTGAAAAGAAAAGTAGTAGGTGGAAAATGTGGTGATGTCTGAGGTGTAGTCAGGTGACTGCTAAAATCCGATTTCGCAAACGAGTGGGACTTGTTAGTAGCGTGGGGAAAGCCGTTAGCAATGTCGTTAGGTCCGAGGGAACTGAGGGGAGTTATAGGATTCTTCGGATGGGTGAAGATGACAAATTAATAAGGCCATTTCATCATATGATATGTGGGTGAGGTCACGTGCGAGATGGATCTTGGGAGTCCGTAGCGACGATTTGTAACTAACAGTAGCAACCAAGAGACCGAGGAAATTTTCGTCGGATTATTTTTGTTCAAATAATCAATGACCACGAAATCGAAATAATTCGAAATCTCTCCTCAAGGCGGTTTCGAGCGAAGGCCTCCAAGCGAAATAATTTCGGCAATGATGATGCGACAAAGATCATGCAACATGAAGCAGAAAGGAATAGGCATCTCGACATGGATGATGGTCTCATTATGCGAGATGAGCGACAGATCAAGAATGGTAAATTTTCATGACTTTGTTACTGAAAGTTTGGTAAAAGTTTGATCTTCCAGAAATATTTGTCGGACATTCTCCACACTCAAAGTATCCGCTAAAGCCGGTATCGGTCGAGCGTATATGCTCACAAAATGGGGTAGGAAATTTCGATAAGGGGAGTGGAAAATTAACCCCACCGTAAATGTACAATCTCCGAATGAGCAAATTTCGCTTCCAAAAATATTTGCCACCATGGCCCCGCTTTTCATTTCACTTTTCGTAACCAATTTCTTTTCTGGTTTTGGTCAAGAATTATTTTTTAGGACGATCGTCCAAGATCTTGTGTGCGGCTCAATAATTTCTGGAAGTAGATTGTCCTGCTTTTCTCGATATGCACTTGCATGCACCCATTCGGCTTGGCTTGCCTTATAGAGACTTAGTCTAGAGAGTTCCAAGGGTTGCGTGTGGCAGGGTTCAAGGTGTCTCACTTGACTATGGTCTGGAGGGTCTTCAGTTTGGAATTTGGGTTTGTCTGGATCGAGTATTGTGTGACATGTCTCAGTTATCTCAAACTTCCCATATCAGATCATTTGAAAATTGCAAAGAATCTTTAAGAAATATTGAGATCATCTTCAATTCCGCTCGATGTCTTTATCTTTCGGATTTTTCCATTTCACGATATTTTCTGACTTTTGCCACTTGATCAGAATTTCGCCTCATACTCCGCTCCCGCCATGTTCCATTATCTTTTCGTTCTTTGTCTCGACTGTCGGCGATTCAAGTCCGCCTGATACTCTCATATTCCAACGCTTTATTGGGAAGTTCGTTTGAAGCGTCGCCATTTTCTCAAAACTGTAGCCTTTAGATTTTATGATTCCTCTTCTTTAGCTCCCACAAAGATTCCTTATCTCCTATCTCCAACTCTTTATCTCCAGCACCCATCTCTATCTTTTGCTCTCTGTCACACCATCAATCTTCCGATATCTCCTGTCACTGACTTAATCCGTGATCAACCCCGAGCCTTATTCCGCCTCATTCCGCCCCATCATGCTTCTTCCTGATCATCAAGCTCCATTGTAACACTCCGATCTGTACGATCTATATTTTCCGAGCTGTGCTTCTTCATGCTTCTCCATGCTTCTTCATGCCACTGATCTATTTTCTGCGAATCTATTTTTGCATCCAGTCCGAGCAGTCACCCTCCGATCTGTTGTTCTCCGATCACATTGTTGGTCTTGCCAGCGCCACAGTTTGCATTGCGTCCAATATGCTTCTCTTGATAGTCAGCAAACTCACTCAATTTCCTCTTTGGGTTCTCGTGTCCGTTTACGGCTCCTAAACATGACCCTTTCACGTCCACCGGTCACTTCCAGCCATTGCTTGAGGAACGTTCCAGAGCTTCTGTTTCTGATAGTTACAGAACGTATGGAAGGAGCTGAAACTGTTGGTTTTCTTGGAAAAAAGATGTTCCATCCCTTGGGTTCTGTTTGTGATTGATCAACCGAGTCATCACGAGAAGTATCGATATCCTCAATTAGATCAATATTGTGATTGTTTGGGCTCGTAAGAATCTTGTTTGTGGAGATTTCTTGCTGGTTTGAATGATCTTTTTGACTTTGGTGACCAATCTGCTCCTCATTTGCCACCGTTTCACCTCCCTTTCCCTCCTTCCTCAACCAAATTTCATTTGTGAGTTCCTCCACGTTTTTTGGAATATCCTGAAACAAACTTCTCCAAAATTTCAATTTCGTTCGAGATTTTTCCATCAAGAAATCATCTACTTTCTTTAGCCGCAGACCCCCCTGAACAAATCCCCACCCTTCTTGAAAACTACGTTTTGGGCGCAAAATCAACTCTGCCAACTGGAAACATCCGCCAACAACCGCCTTGACCACATCCAACTCAAGAAGAGCAATCGCCTGCATGAAGAGAGTAATAAAAACTGCAAACTTCACCAAAATAACAAACATTGAATAGTTGATGGAATTTGGGTGCAAAATGATATCGCTCAGGGCATCAAATATCGAGAGTTGCAGCAATTGCCGCCATCCATGAGTATCTAAAACCCGTACACCAATTGGGAATAGCATCACGGTTTTTAAAGGTTTAATGGGCTGAGACATCCGTACACCATCACCAATTTACCGCTTGGGGCCCCCAAAGTTGCCTCTAGTTAAGCGACACCTCTTCTAAGATCACCACCAATTGCCGACCATGTCGTTCAAAGGTATCAAAAAAACGTTCGTGCGTGCTCCGCAGAACTTTCGTCAAAAGATGAACATGGGTGATATCACCCAAGATCCAGTTTACATGGATGCTGAGCGTAGATTCAAGGAGTTGGAATTGGAGACCAAGAAGCTCAGTGAAGAGTCCAAGCGTTACTTTTCTTCCGTCAATGGAATGTTGGACTACCAAATGGATTTCTCAAAAGCCATTGAGGAGATTTATAAACCAATCAGTGGCCGTTTGTCCGACCCAAATGCTACCGTCCCGGAAGACAATCCAGAAGGTATCAAGGCCGCTGAACAGTACAGAGAGGTCGTCAAGGAGTTGAAGGAGACATTGAAGCCAGATTTGGAGTTAATTGAGAAGCGTATCGTCAACCCAGCTCAAGAACTTTTGAAGGTTATCCATCTGATCCGTAAGATGGCCACCAAGAGAGACCACAAGCAAGTGGACTTGGACAGACACAAGCGTACTTACAAGAAGTACGAGGAAAAGAAGGAGAAGACCGCTAAGGATGAAGAGAAGATGTACAATGCTGAAGCAGAGGTCCTGGTGGCACAACAAGAGTACGACTACTACAACGACATGTTGAAGACCGAACTCCCAATTTTGTTCCAGATGCAGCTGGACTTCATCAAGCCCCTCTTCGTGTCCTTCTATTACATGCAGTTGAACATCTTCTACACCTTGTACAACCGTATGGAGGAGTTGAAGATTCCATACTTCGACTTGAACTCTGACATTGTCGAAGCATACAACCTCAAGAAGGGAAACATCGAGGAGCAAACCGATGCAATTGGTATCACCCACTTCAAGGTTGGTCACGCCAAGAACAAGTTGGAGGCTACAAAGAGAAGACATCAAATGATGAACGCTACTTCTCCACCTCCAACCGGTGGTCAACTTCCTGCTTACACTCCAGGACAAGGCCAATACGCCCAATACGGCACCGACAACAAGCAAACGTATGGCGCTTACGGTGCTCAACTGCCAGTGTCGGCCACTCCAACTTACGGAACGTATCCTAACCAGGCCGTTCAATCTCCTGCTACCACAGGATATGGAACTCCACAAACCACAGGATATGGAGCACAAGCAGCTCCACAGGCCGCTGCCGGCTACGGAGCTCCAGCCGCCGCCGTTGCCACGCCTCCAGTTGCAGGTCCACCAGCTTATACTGCTGCAGCCGAGACTTGTACGGCTTTGTATGATTACACTGCTCTGGCCCAAGGTGATTTGACTTTCCCAGCAGGTGCTGTTATTCAAATTGTCGAGAAGGGAGACGCCAACGCCTGGTGGACAGGTACTTACAACGGACAGACCGGTTCTTTCCCAGGAAACTATGTCCAGTTGAACTAAGGAAGTCTTTGCTTTCGAAGAAAATAGTTTTGGTGATTTCCTTGGACGAAATCACACCCAGCCAAATTAAATAAGTGGACAGATTCAATGCCATGGGCAATTGATCAATAAACGATCAGCCCGATATTTTTAGAGAATTGTTTCTTTAGATAAGCAAATGTAACTGCAACGTAGTTGCTGAAAGGTCGTGCTGCAGAGCGGATTAATGTTGTTGTCGACCCCGAGGTTAAGTTTCTAGACCGACTGGTCGCCATGGGCAGCCGGACAAACGAACGGCTAAGGCCATTCGTCATTCAGCATGATAGCAAAGTTTCGGTTGTTGCAAAGAGAAAGAAAAATGACGTTCCCGTTTGGCTTTCGCCGATTTTATGATCAGTGGTTCGAGAATGATTAAAAGGACCCGGCTCCTTTGAATCTCTGTTCACCAACAAGACGTTTTTCTGATGAATAAGACCAAGCCTCGGGTCTCTTAAGAAAAATTGCATTATCCAGTCGAGAAGATAACCCGTCCAACTTCATATGTTTACGAACTCCATGACAATCCTCCTCAATCGGTGAAAATGATGATTTTGATAAGAGGCTCTACCACCATATCCCACTCCAATTCATCACAATGAGTTTCAAGTTGCAAAGGGAACAATTGCCGAATTTTTTCTTTACTTCTATTGCTCTTCGGCAAAAAAAAAAAGTGATTTCGGCAAAGATTTCTGTCTGGTGGAGCCAACCATAAACGATTCCATATCACGAAATCTTCCAGAAAGAGCAAAAAAGGACCCATTTGAAAGATCCCTTGCCAATTATCAGCATAGGAAATTTTAATCAATTTCGGCACCCAGCGGAAGGCTCAGCCAAGACCAATTGACGTGGTTTCTACATGATCGACTTCTCTCCAGCCGATTGGGCGATTGAACACGCATCAATAACTCACGGCCCGCCCAAAATTCAAGAAATCCATTGTTTAGAGAATTTCACTTTTTTAGCAAAATCAACATTTGGCACCCTGAATGCCTATCCGGGCAAACAAGCACAAAAATGAACAATTCGTCGATAAATCAATTAATTTGCAAGCAGTCATTTTCTTACTGAATGCGCCAAACCTTATTTGGTAGTAGAGCAATTTGAGAGAATGACACCAAATCTCCACTAATGCCGCCGATGCAATTGGGCCAATTTCGGCTAACGGGCCATCAATGGCAGATTCCAATCAATTGATCCTTCCAGAGTGTTCCAGAGGTTCCGCTACAGGTTCCAAGAACACACTTGACACGGCTAAAAATAAAGCACAACACGTCGAAAAACTCCATAGATAATATCCCTAATGTGATGTCACTTCAAACACTTGGCAATTCAAGGCCCTAAGGCCGCCAACTAAAAAGAAATCTCAGTGTAGAATGGTAATGGCATTTATTTTTCAACATTAGAAAATATCATCACCAAACATGGAGAGAGCATGACTAACCATAACAAACTGCCTAAAATAATTAGAGTATCAAAGGTAAAAAGAAACAGAGCAACACGAATAAAAAGAAAGGTACATTCTCACAACATCAACAGGCGAAAATAGATCAAACGCCGTGGGGACTCTAGGCCTTTTATAGGCAACGGGGCAAGAGAACCCCTCAGTAGCGACATTATCCCAACAGATACGGGGATGGGCCCTTGCGTAGCATGTAAGTCATACATGAATCACACACCATGTAACAAGAGGCATTGTTCTGGTGAGATACATACTCGTAAACAGATACATTAAAGGCCGCAGATAAGCGATTAACCAAGCCAA
Source organism: [Candida] citri (assembly GCA_030571295.1). NCBI lineage: Eukaryota > Fungi > Ascomycota > Pichiomycetes > Serinales > Metschnikowiaceae > [Candida] citri. Next base: position 54,949 of record JAJLXN010000021.1, read on the forward strand.
GCGGAGTCGACAGACAACCACAGGTTGCATCAGTTGAGCCCCGATAGTTGCAGCATTGCACCATCTAGGGGAAGCAATGATGCAATGCGCGAGAACATTTCGATTCGGCATGACGCCATGCACTATAGTGGGACCCTCATGATGTGGGAATGCCACTAGCTGTGGAGCGTTATCAAACGCAGCCCCACCGGTGAGAATCGCCGTGGCAGCGAAATTTCAAACACCTCTACAGAGTTTACCCGCCATGCAGAGTGATAGACCCTAACCGCACAGGGAAGCTTCTAATGCCGCAAGCGGTTACCACAATTCCCCAGCCAGGTCATGTTTCATTTAGACGCTCCGCCAAGGGTCACCCTCGGTTGAAATTACGGTGACTTCCAGAGATTTATGTGCAAGTGGCGTGAATGACATAAAAGGCTTAGGTCGATTAATTTTGCAAATATGCCGCACCGTTTCTGGCAGTCCCCTCATGTTTTTACGAAATGGGACATGGAGCAGTTCTGGAAGTGGCATGGAATTTATTTCCCGATCGACATGATTTGGCGTTATCTATAAGGATCCGCACCGCCGGACATGGTGTGCACCACCTGCATTCAGAGATATTTCCAAACTGTGTGGTGCATGCGTCAATGTGCATTTTGCATGCGTCTGATCAAGATGTGCTTCACCTCGCAAAAGGGTCCACCCACTCAGAAACTATATAGTTGGGCCCATATCCGCCCTGTTCCACTCATGTCTAGTCTACTCTCTTTAACTCTAGAGGCTCTGCTTTTCGAGAAACGATGAAGTTAGCCAAAAAGCTCTTAGCCTCGCGCGTCAACTCGGTCCGTCCCTACAAGTCAAGGTCCAAACGACCTTGCGATTTTTGTAGACGACGCAAAACTTGCTGTATCATTGAGAAGCTGATCCCATGTATGGCATGCGCTCAATTCAACAAGGGTGCATGTACTTTTTTGGAAGGTCCGCTCAAGAGACGCAACCGCAACTCGAACGAACCAAAGGCTACCAGAGGGCGCAAGAAATCTGCTGAAATTTCGCCGCCCCTGACGCCAGAACTGTTAACCGTGTCGTATGAACGGCTGGAGGAACCCGGCTCGGGTCCCGGGTCAGACACCTCGAACACGTATTTGCAGCGACACTTGCTGAACCCGCTTTGTGGCCAAGTTCCGTACTCTGAAATGGCTCAGGGTTTGCAGCAGGCTGAATCTTTGCAGCTCATGGATGAGGGCTCCAACCCAGGGATCCTCGGTGCATGGCTGCCAGACTCGACCCAATTTCGTGACATTCGCTACCCAGAAGTGACAAGCAATTTCAACGGTGAGTACCCCACAATGCCAGACACGAGTCTGCGGCAACTGGTGCTGAACTTTATGACATCGCTGAGCACAGCAAGCAACTCGTCCTTTTGGCAGGATGGACTGCCTACATATGATCTGCTTCTGAATGTGCTGTTGATGCAATATGAGGAGTTTGAGCCAAAACGCATCATGCCCACGTACGGGTTCCCACTGCACCACCCACATCAACACGTTCCCGCGCAGCCCCCTGCGTTATCCGAGTCGCTCAATTTTATCGGTGGGTTGAATTACGGCGACTACATGGGCTCCTCGTTGAGCGAGGCACTGACACTACAAGGCACAAAGTACAATAGATTGACCTCTGGGACGTACTTTTTTGGTGCAGGCTCCAATGAGCCTGTAGGTGGGTCACTGGCATGATGCATTGTGTCGCATTAGGCACTGATCGGCTGCTGGGCGGCCCTGGGGAAGTCACTGGTAGATAGGTTAAAGAGGGCTGCAGATCCTGGAGATATGTACCCTGAAGATAGGGAAATAAACACACGGCGTTTTGTCACTGATAGAAGCATGGAATTTTCTCCGGCTATCAAACATAGAAGCGTTTTTGCATTGGAAATTGGGGATAGGCCATGTACATCCTGCACATAGTGAGTTAGTTTAGAAGCCAGTTTAGATACATGGAATTAAAGTTCGATTGATGTACCTGTAATGTATGTAGCCAATGCGTCTGCACGTTGGCCCCTAAATGCCTGGACTGACCACGCCCCGCAGAGAATTTACGAGAGCCCGTTCCATGAGTCCGGTCCCCGCGTGATTCACGCAAATCAGACACCACACTTTTAGTCTCTTCAATCTCATTTGCATCGTCTAAGGCCGCATGTCAGCTAGAAAATGATGCATCCTGACCTATAAACGGAAACCGTCCCGCCCCCTCGTAAAGTTAGCTGGACCTAATCCGCCGTGCCTGCTCGCCCTGTCTAGTTGCCCCCTGTCATGCTCGCGATACAGGCGAATTTCACTCGCTGCAAATTCCTTGGTAAAGATCAACATGGCAACTATAGCGCAGTTTGTATGGGGTGATCTATTTGGGCAGATTGTTCTAGGTAGGTCGTGTACGCCCAAGAGGGAGCTAGTTTCATGAGTAATGCATTTCTTTATTCGCTTTTCCCCGCTTCTGCAATTCTCGATGTAATCGCTAGACTAAACAGAAATGTCTCGAGGCGTTGATGATCGTATATGTGGTGACGCCACGACATCCAGGAACTACTGTATATGTGGCATGCCTATCTCATATAATTAAACTTTGAAAACGTCTCTCGCAGGACAATAGACACTTTCACATTGCCAAGATCAGTGGCAGTTTTAGATGTAATGCAAAGTGATTGATCGAGTATTTGCAGCTTTATGCTTAATCGAGGACAATCGAATTCGAAACGACTTCGTAAATGGGTTGATTGTCACGACTTGATTATTGTGTTTCAAGGCTTTACGATACGAACGATTAGCACGTCGATAAGGGATCGTTCCTTTATGAGTGTTTTTTATCATGGAGTCTTTACCCATATGGAATTTTCACTGTTATGGAGTCTTTACCTTTATGGAGTCTTTATCTTTATGGAGTCTTTATCTTCATGGAGTCTTTACTATTATAGAATTATTACATTATTAAATTTTTACCTTCATGGTATCTATACCTTTACAGAATTCTTGCATCATGAAATTCTTACTTTGATTGGAACCTTTACCTTTATGGAGTCTTTGCCTTTGTGGACTATTGTGGAGTCTCTACCTATATGGAATCTTACCTTGATCGGAATCTTTGCCTTTATGTAAATTGACAATTCATATCTACCATGTTTACAATACGGACCAATTTGTCCATTTTCATACCCTTTCTGACGGCCTTTTATTCCATTGACTGCCTATTAACCATTTCTTCTTTTTATTGGTTGTACTTGTCAAACCAATCGCATATTAATTCTCCAACTTTGACAGGGTCCTCACGATGCAAGAAATGTCCTACACCTGACAAAAGTTGCACCTTGACCTTTGGAACCGGTGCCAAAATTTGAGACTCCAACTCGTATAAAGATGCCACCATGCATCCATCCTTCTCACCACCAAGAATGAGGGTTGGAACCTTGGAAAAGTCAACTAACCATTTACGCTCATGACGATTCTTCCACTTGGCAAGGTTCCTGTAGAAAGCAGTAGACGAGTCAAGAACACCTGGTTGTGACAACGTCTTACGAACAGACTCAATATCCTTGGAATAGTCCCAGCCAGGGGACCAGTACTCCCAGAGCGAATCCAAGTAGCCTGGTTCGAGAACATTACCGAATTTGGTACCATAGAACAACTTATGTTGCATGGTAAGCATATAGCTCGAACACCAGATCTGTGAAGGAGCATACCACAACAATTGCCATGGTTTAAGGTTGGTCAAGTATGGAATAGCCAAAGTGACCATTGAGGTGATAAGCTCAGGGTACTTGGATGCGGTCTTGAACGAGACAATTGCACCCCAATCGTGACCAACCAAATGAACAGGAAGATCATTGTTTGGGTTTAATTGCAAGATCCACTCTCTGACATCTTTAGCAATGTCAACCATGGCATACTCATCGTTAGCGTCTTGAGATGATGGCTCGTATCCTCTCAACAATGGAGCCACAGTCAACACCTTATCTTGCTTGAAGTGTTGTCTGATAATTGGCACAACGGTGTTGTAGGAGTCATTGTTATCTGGGAATCCATGAATCAAGATAATGACTCTGTTGTAGGAGCCAGGACGAAGCAATTCTGCCTCCAGATGGGAACTCCAAGCACTGAAGGACTTTGAGCCGTTTTTCAAGAAAATTTTGTTTGTTGACATGGTGATGAAGTCAATTTTGGTGTTTTTTCCGTGTTTTCTTTGGTGGTATTCGTTAAATTCGTTGCAGTGTCTGAAATCTGGAGAAATCTCGACTCTGGGCATTTTCCCCAGAAACGGAGGGCCTTATAAACCACTTTTCACATTCCTCAGCATGTGAAACCCGCCAGGAGGTGATTATGGAGATAATTCCCCCTCATATGTTGGATCTGGTTTGGATCAACATCATGGAAGATTTGCCATGCAAGGGTAAGCGGATTAACGCATTTCGGAGTCAATTTGACAAGTCAAGTATTATGCGCCAGCGAGACTAGATGCGCTGCGTATGGTATGCTTACATATTGTCATGTTTGGCCAATAGTATCATACCGTCCGCACCGATAAGACAGTGCATGAGCACGAAATTTGGACATTGAGACTTTTAGAACATTCTAAAAATGGATTCCAATATGTGAATAGGGCCAAAAATCGATCTAACTCATCAAGTTGCCAAAAACTCAATCTCCAAAAGAGGGGTGAAAACTCTTCCGGTCAACCTCTTATGTGTTCTAATGCAAAAGAATTTATGCACGTCAAACTGAGCCGATGGGGCCGACAGACGTCAACTTTATGCAACTAGGCTTGAGGGATTATTGGTAAACAGCCTCTCGAACCGCACGTCATAGTGAAGCGCACACATCGGTGATTGGTGCATGTTCCCCCGGAACTACCAAGTAGTTAACTTTTAATGTGTGCCCTTTCCGAGGGTAACCCATTTCAAAAGCTTCACCAAGCTCCACAGAAGGTTTTTTTTGTTCGTCGACACTGCAAGTGACCCGACGTACCGAATTTCGAACAAATTCCCGTCTTGCAATGTTTTGATTTCCCATGGGCTTTTAAAGCCACTCCTGTATACAGCGTAGGTAAACTCGGGAACACACACCCCGGTTTTCCCGGTTTGTCATTGCATCGGCCCAAAATGGCATCCACTAGGATAATCGGAAAAAATGGCGCACTAGCCAAATAAATATACCGATATCCCCTCGAACAGCAAAAAAGTCTCTTCTTTTTCTTCTCACCACTCTTTCTAATCAAAATGCTTCCAGCTGGTGTTATCCTTGTGTTCGTTTTGGTCGGTTTGGCTTTCATTGCCGTTACTGCCATCCAAGTCTCCAAGAAGTTGAAGGCTAAGAAGTCCAACCAGAGATTCTAAGCGACTCTGCTATAAAAATTAGAGGTTATAGAGGCAATAATGTCTTTATTTCTGCTCGACGGTGGTTGATCAACTCGCTTGTCGACGGGGCCTCGCTCCATTAATCACATTATCTATTACACTGTGTGTTTGTTTTTTTTTATATATATATAAAGACGGGAATCTTTTTATATTAATAATACGGGAATCAGATCAATTTTGTAGGGCTGGAATTTGAGATTCTGAGGTATTGAGTCTCTGGTAGTTGTTTTGCTGTTGATGTTCGTGGTTTGGGTGGTGTGATGTTGCTACTTGCGGAATGCGTTGACCCTGAAACCGGGAGTTATGGAAGTGAACAATTTGAATTTGAAAGTAGTTGAAATTGGTATTTTTCGAATCCTTTCGATCTGCTGAATCCATTGGAAATCGACCGAAGAGCTCGAAAGGTGTCGTTTTGGTGATGTTGCTCTCTAAAAGCATAAATTGGTGAACATTGCCATGGAGAGGTCGTATAGGTCCGAAAGCCGGAAAATTACGAAGATAGTCATGATTTAAACCAAACTCCATCGTTTAGATCCTTCAATCAGACCATTGCTACGGCTGAATTTTGAATTTTAGACATTTTGGTCTAGAAATAGCCACTGGAGCCGAGTCTCTTTAGTCAAATGCCCTGGCCCACGATGGGGTCCAATACCAAAAAAATGTCCAATTAATCTAATAACAGAAATGAGGGGTCTAAAAAAAGCACTTAAATAAGGTGGAAAATTGTTTAAAATGTTTTTGGGATATCGTTGAAGTGTGAATTTTCAAGACCCTTTCGTTTCTCTCTCCATCTTTCATTCCATTTCTCACTCAGCAGGACCCTCAACTCTCAACAGCCCCACATCCACAATTTTTGCCATTAAAAACGCAATTGCATTTTTTGCAGCACTGGTATCTTTTGCAGCATCAAATTATTCCACTTACGACTTTGTGTAACCCTTTGGTGGCTCCAGTGGTGGCGTATAGTCAACTTGTTCTGTACCTGGTGGTGGTCCTGCTGGTCTAGAATAGTCTTCTCCAGTATTGTTATAATTCTGGGTCTGGTTCTGGCTATAATCCTGATTATAACCCTGATCATAGTTTCCGTTACCTTGGTAAGTTCCCAGGTAAGTTCCTTGACCAGTCTGGTAATTCTCTTGCCCATTCTGGTAGTTTCCTTGTCCATATGCTGGAGCTGCACCATATCCTTGTTGGTAGCCGTCATTTTGGCCTTGGTAGCCGTAAGGAGCTCCAGGATTAGGTGGCGGTGGCGCACCATACCCAGTTTGCTGTCCGTTGTAGTAATCGTTGTTTGTGACCACAGTAGCTTTGTTTCTTCTCTTACGAATAAGTGACATAACTATGACAAGAGCCACTGGGATCAAGATGAGCCAAAGAAGCCATCTGTAAGTGTACCAGCCGGAATTTCCGTTACTGTAATAGTAACGTTCTTGTAAGTTTTGGATATACATTGAGTAAAGAAATAGTAGTCTTTAACGAACAAAGAGGCAACTTCACTTTTTTATATTTATGGTTGCGGAACTCTATATTTTATACCTGCACACAAGCCTGAGACAGGAATGGATGACGACAACAGTGTTGCTCCGCCGTGATGGAAGTGATAAGCGAGGAAGAAACGAAGAGTTGATTGGAGTTCGTATTTCGGGAATTCATTGAGATTGATTTATCCATGAGCTCGTTGAAGGGGTTTAGGGGGGTTTTGAAGGTCGCTTTTTACGACGTCTTATCTGCAGGTCATACTATGGGGATGATGTTTTCAGCCTTACGAAGCCGTTCATGTCTGAGATCATTGCTTTGAGTCATTGCTATTGCAGACAGAGGTTAGGGTCTTTGATTGGGTCGATTTTATTGGCAGTTTTGCAGGTTTGAATTGATCTCTTACCTCAATTCTTCGTCGCTTTCAAGCAATTGGCTGCCATTTATGCACCATGCAACTGATCATGCATCCTTAATCGTTCTTTATGGCAGCAGTATTAATTTGTCATGTGCACGACTTTTGATTCTTGGACATTCCAACTGGTCTTGGCTTTCCTAAAAAGACAAATTGAGGTAAGTTGTGTATGTTTAAGAGGCCAATGGGTTCAATTTGATAGGAGACATCTCGGAATGTTCGTATTTTATTGTCGTAATTGTCACCGTCGGTTGTCATGATTTGAGACATGAGTTGAGGTTCGTAAAATATTCACTTCACTTTTCTTAATAAAATCATTGAATTTTCTTGAAATTACAACTTGAGAGAATATATTGAGGAAACCATTGTCCAAATTAGAAGACAAACTTAGAATGATCTCGAGGATCTCGGCTAGAGCACCGAATTGGGAAAATCTCGTTAAAGTGAGGCGAGTGGTGCGGCTGCAAATGATACTAGTCGTTTACTGCCTCACCATCACCATTGATGACAGAAGAGCACAAATCATTGGAAAGGCAAGTTGAGAAAACACAGATGAGTAGCAAAAATCGGTAGCAAAATAAAAATCATGTATTTGAATGTTTCACCATAGCCTCTCGAGATGTCACATACTCTCAAGGGCCATAAAGTAATGACCAGTATCTTCAACAGGAAGAACCGTCTCTATATCAATCCAAAATTGGTGAAATCAACCATTAAATAAATGTGGAGGTATAATGTCTCAGAAATAACAATCCTTGGTGCAGCAATTTGTGTTGGATTTCATCTTGGACAACAACTTCATTGAAAGTTGCAATTGTTGACCAAATTACAACTCAATGATCATGCTAAGATAAGCCAAGAGCTCTGCAACTTCAACTCCAAGTTTTTTTGAATGTCACTTCTTCACCTAAACCTCAGACTCCTCAACAAGATCCTCGTTATACTCATCAAGGTTCAAGGCAATGGTGAGAGTTCCCAATCCAAGAAGAGCCAACAAATTCCAAGAAACCTGAGAAATACCTCTCTCATCAAAGAAAGAAATCAAAGCACCCCATGTCAATGGAGCAAGGAAACGAGCCAAAGAAGTGGCACTCATTGCACTGGCATTGACAAATGCTCTATGACGTGGTTTAGTGGCACGGTACACCAAAATGGTGATTTGTGGGAAAGCTAACGAGTTTCCAAGAACAGAAACACTTGTACAAGCGTAAAGTGCAACTGTAGTGGCCCATGGTGGCATATTTGGATTATACTCGCGAAGAGTGAAGATTGTATAAGGAATGAGGAAATATGCGATTGGGAACATCACTGCAGCAAGACGGAATCCATTGATTGTCTTCACGTGTTTATCCATGAATGGGAACACGAAAATAATGATGAAACATCCCACAAATCCAGTGGAAGATAACAAAGAACCAATGCTCTGAGTGTCCCATCCGAATCCACCCTTGATGTGCCATGGGAACAGCAACTTATCTGGCTGAATTTGACCAGCAAGCAAAACTGGCAAAAACTCAGTGAAGATAAGACAGTGGAAGGAAATGCTGAAGTATGCGGTCATGGTTCCAATGACCTTGTTGGTGAAAATGTTTCGGTTTCTGAATGCCTTAAACAAGTTCTTGGTCTCTTCAGAGACAGAAACGTTTGTAGCAGTCAGCATGACTGGTTGGAGCGAATATGCGGCAGAGTATCTTCTAGAAATGGCCATTGAGGATCTTCTAGAGAGTCCAAGTGCTGTAGCTGAGTCAACGGACTCGTTATCGTCATCGGCACCGTATGGATGAGTTGATCTGGCGTTCAATGGTGCAAACTCATCAACGGTGTTCTCGTCGTCGTCATCAATAGCATCTTCTGGAGCCTCAGTGGTGGTAAGAACAGGAACGTCGGTCTTTTGGTAGTTGACTTCCCATGGACGAACAGGAATCGTAAAACCCAATCTTCTACGAATACTGTCTCCAATTGCCAAACCAACATCGTACTTCTTCTTTGCCTTTTGGTGAGTTTCCTCCAAAAACAAGAAACCAATGATAGCACTTGAAGTAAGCAACAGAGCCACGAACACGTTCGACAACGCGTATGGATGATGGTCCAAGAACTTCTCATAAGAAGAATGGAAGGAGCTGCTATCGATAATTGACTCAATGGAAGATACTGGCTCAACCTCAGGTCTTGGTCTGGTCAAGTACTTGGATCCACCGATAAGAGGACCAATGACACAACCGACATTCCAAAGCAAAGGCAATGTCGAAAATGCAATCGATTGGTGTCTTCTTTCGGTAGCGATCTCACCGACCATGGTTTGTAAAACGGCAATGTTTCCGTTTAAAGCACCAGCCAAAGTTCTAGCACCCAAGGCCATGTAGAAGTTCTTGGAGAACCCAAAAACCAACAAGGTGCTTGCTGTTCCGAGTAATCCACAGATAAGCACGGCTTTTCTTCCAATTCTATCAGAAAGTCTTCCCCAGTGGATACAACAAAGAAATTGGGCAAAAGCGAAAGACGAGGCCAAATAACCTGTAAAACGTGAAATCTGAGCAGGATCCTTAGTGATATGGAAATCTCGAATCATAAAATAAACGTATGGGAAGAGAGACGTGAACGAGATCGGCTCAGAAAACCTGATCATCGAAACAACACACATCTGCCATACTGGAAAGCCTTTCATCTGCTCTCGAAAGGTCGTCATGATGAGCTGATACGGTGGTTGATCTGGGGTCGTTGGTAGTAAAGGGAAACTTGGATAAAATCTTCAACGAGTAGAAAGATTAAGCGATTGCGTTGAAAAATAAAGTGTGGAAAACCAAGGTATGCAAGAAAAAACGTCCAGTCGTAAAGAACCGAATATATGTCACCATCGGAATTTATCTAAAGCGGAAAGTGAGTAATCCTAATAACCGATTACATGCTACTGATGCAGGAAGGTTGCAGAGATCAGAGCCGTGCCATAACACTTCAATGCAGAGAACATTTGGAGACGTCAACGTCAAACAGAAGATTATCCGGGAGAATAAAAATTGGAAACATATTTTAGTCACATTGATTTCCTTAAAAATGAAGATTTGGCTCATGTTCGAGTGATCCATTCAGTCTATAAAATTCGCGGTTGTGAGCCACACTCTGCCACAGTTCCGCCGAGGCACTAATCGTCGTAATCTCTCATTGCAAATGATTGGAAGAGGCCAAAAAGTGCCAAAAGGGCCATCAACCACCAAACAAGCCATCCAATGTCGTGGTTTTGTCCGAGAGTCATCAAGTAACCGAAAATTATAGGACCCAAAGAACGAGCCAACGCCAACATACTCATAGTGAGAGAATTAACGTATGCTCTGTGCTCTCTGGCTGCGGCTCTATGATTAAGAAGCATAACTTGTGGCATTCCCGTAGCAGATGCCAAGGTCTTCATCGATGTCAACATGTAAAGGAACACTGGAGTAAACCAAGTTGGGAAGGCCTCATTATACTTGTGTAGCGTAAAGATGGCCATAGGAACAGCCGTATAAACGATAGGGAAGAAGCAAAGCGATAATCTAAATCCTTCGATGGTTCCCAAGGAACGATCAATCCATGGGAAAACAACCAACACAATACCCATACCCATAAGACCTGTAGACGAGAAGAGATTACCGATGTAATTAGAGTCCAAGCCAAAACCTCCAACAATCTTGAATGGGAATTGAAGCTTGTCCTTTTGAAAACGAGAGGCAAGGAAAACCGGTAAAAACTCGTTGTATGCGATACTGTGAAGGGAGATAATACAGTTAGCAGCAATAACTGTGATGACTCTTGGAGGCAAAGCTCCAGGTTTCTTGGTTTTGACTTCTGAGGCCAGGGAGTATCTTCTAACAACTGCGTTGGACATACTCTTGCTGAGGATTGGCTCAATACCTTCAATTTCCTCCTCTTCTTCCTCCAAGATCTCCTCTTGAGACTTGATCGAGTCTTCATCTGCCTCTCTTTCTGGTTCTGGAGTCGAGGAAATCAATGGAGTAGTCTCCGATGCGCCCTTTGGAGTGTTCCATGGACGAACAGGAGATTTGATGCCGAGAGCGCTGAGGAACTTATCACCCATATCTATACCATAATCTCTACGGTTCTTAAAGTTATCGTTGGTTTCTTCAAGGAAAAAGAATCCAATTATGGCACTGGACCAAAGAAACAAGGAAACGACAATGTTTGAGATCACGTATGGGTGTTTCGATCTAAACGAGTCGTAAATGTCAGGCAAACTGGCCAAGTCGGCAACTTTATCCTCATACGGACTTCTTGGGTTTGGTCTGGTGAATAATCTGGAACCACCAATAAGTGGACCGATAACGGAACCAAAGTTGAAGAGCAAAGGCAAGGTACTGAAACCAATAGCCTGGTGTCTCTTTTCCACACAAATTTCACCGATAACGGTACGAACAACAGCAACATTTCCGTTTAAAGCACCCGCAAGAGAACGAGCGAAAAGTGCCATGTAATAGTTGGTACTGAACCCGAATAGCAAAAGCGAGAACGAGGTACCTAAGAGCCCACAGAGAAGAATGGGCTTTCTTCCGATTCTGTTAGATAATTTACCCCAATGCACAGCGAAAAGGAACTGGAAAAATGCAAAAGAAGATGCCAAGTAACCAGAATATTTCGAAATTTCTTGTTCTGTTGGTGCAATCTTGAAATCTCTAATCATAAAGTAAAGATACGGGAATAAAGACGTAAATGCAAGTGGCTCAGAGAATCTGATCAAAGAGACCACCACCATTTGACGTACTGGGAACCCAGCGATCTGTTCTCTGAAGGTTATACCTGCCATTGTTCAACACGGATCGGGATCTGCTTCTGAGGGATATCGATAAAATCAGTGAGGATCTATAGTCTCTGAGATGAGATCGCGAGACTCGGACTTCAGGAGTATAGACAGTTATATACGAAGGGAAGTGACTTTTTTTCCACACCAAAATGACCAAATGGGAAGGTAAATGAAATGGGAGGAATCCGTTAGGAATTTTTGGTTCAGAGCTCGTAAAAGCTTGATTAAATGGGAACCAGAAATTCCGTAATCTTGATCAAAGCCGACACGCTTTTCCGGTTGTATGCAGGTACTTAGTTTAGATCGAATTGCAATTAATGAAGAGCCACAGTCTTCAAAAAACATTTTGAGACAAAAAACACTTTGACGTTTTGTTCTTTGCTTTTACCTCTTCAATACCCCCCTTCAACAAAAGATGGCCCCAATCTGAGACCTCCTTCTAAGCCTCCCCGTCTCAATCAGGTATCGTCCGCTTAGCCACGCCGCACAGTTAAGCTAATAGTGGAGAAGTTGCAACGTCAACGGATCGTGTGAGCACTCCACACGACAAAAATTAATGAGACTATATAAACCTATTTAACACTCGCCACTCAATTAAAAAAACGAAGAGTCTTCACCACCAGCCACAAGTTGTGGCCACACTCACCGTCACACCACCGCTAAGTGCAAAACGATCACCCCTCGGCTCGATACAATGGTCCGGGGATGGTTATTCGCGCCTCAGATTCACGAAAACAGAGAGACCCAAATTCAACCTGGAAACCGTCAAGGGGGCGAACAACGCCGTTTTTATAGTCGGTGATTTTTGCAGCACCTTGCATCAATTGACACTATAAAAGGACGCGATCCCCCATCACTTTCTTGGCCGTTTTTACTACTGATTTGCACATCGTGTCATAAATCCGTACCCCATCATTGTACGTTCCTGGCGGCACGTGACAGGCTATGCAAAAATACTTCGCCGCCTATCGTCAACCACCATTCATTTTTAGCTCTTTTGGTTAACTTTTGACCAGCTTAATAAAATTTTTATACCCCCGTTTGCTTTTCCATAGAATTATTCATTTTCCAGCCATGGCCTCTCGCTCCTTTGTGGCTCTTACGCTCGTTATATTTGTGGGTTTTTTCCTTATTTACAATCAAGCTGATTCCCTTACAAACACCAACAATGCTCCATTGGAAAAACGGCAAACGGTTTCTGCTGCTTCCATTATCCGCAAAAATGTCGAATACGTTCTTTTGAAGCGTGAAAACACCACGACAACCGACTTTGGCGTCAGTGAAACCAGCGCCCAACTTACAACATCTGCTGATCAGTTGACCTCATCCCTGGTCCAGGCATTCACGCTGACTTCCTCGACTCAAAACTTTGACACCGACACAACTTCGTCTGAGGCTCAAACTTCAAATGCAAACGCTCAGACCTCGTCTGATGACGATGAAACTTCAACTGCTGATGACACCACTTCTGCCGAGGCTACCACCTCTGCTGATGCTGGTACTACGTCTTCTGCAGCCCAAGAGACCACTAGTAACGCTGCTGCATCTTCTACATCCGAGCAAGCACAAGAGACCGGTGAAACCTCGGCAACGGTCACTTCTGCTGGTGCCAGTACAACAACGACAGACTCTTCGAGTTCTAGTCAATCAAAAGTGGTCACCACCTTCAGTTCGACTGAAAACGGACGTACGATCATCGTCACACAAACCTCATTGGTCACTCAATCCAGTGCCGAGCCTTCTGCTTCTTCAGGTAAATCGAGTGATAGCGACTCTGGCGGATTGAGTAATACCAACAAAATCATTGTAGGTGTGGTTGTTGGTGTGGGAGGAGCCATTTTGCTCGCTCTTGCCTTGATTTTCTTCTTGATTAGACGTCGTGGTAACAAGTTCAGCGAGAGCGGATGGACTTTCTGGCGTAAGAACGAGAAGGGAGAACAAGATAACTTTTTCTCGGGAGAATTGGGTGTTCGTGACAGAAACATCAACCAAGGATCCAATTTTTAATCAGCCATGACCTACTAGTTATGGCGATACCTATAATATCCAGTGGATTGTTTACCACGCCCCGAGGTGTAACCCATATTGAATACTAGCATTGAATGTACGTGGAGATTTGTGAAGTAAAGACTCTGAAGTGATGTAAAATGACTTTTGAGGTGATTTTGAAGTGAAATGGCTTCTTTAGGTAATTTAAAGCGTAGATAAAGTACGTATTGTGACTTCTCTAGTTCTTCAACCCCATACTTCTCTTAATGGTTTAAAATTGGATTTGGCATAACAATAAGCAGGAGCCATATCGGGAATAATAAGGAGATTACCGAAGATGCTCGAGAGCAGAATCTACGGAGTTCCGGTCTCAGAATGACATTATTTTTTACCGGTTGCACATTTAGGCGATGACCAGACAGGCATGAGACTCGAACAAAATAGACTTGCATATCGAGGGTCCTGATCTACCGTTAAAGGAATTCCGAGATGAAGTTATCAACTGTGGAACTCCGGAATGAGACAATTCGTGGGGTGACACGCTGAACTCCGAGATGGAGACTCAAATCGCTGAATTCCGAGATGGCGGGGTGAAATTGGTCTGAAACACGAGGTCGAAAAAAAAAAAAAAACGCAGGTGGTCTGGAATTCCAAATCGAGCAATTGACGATGAATTGTCCGAAAAAAAACCTTCCCCAGCTTGTCAATTCGCAACGGTCAAAGAATGACAATAGCCTTCACAGAACATCAGAGAAGAATGCCGACGAAAAAGACCTGGAAACAACCCAATTCAAGATATGCTGTTTAAGAATAGAATTACCAAGAAAAACGCCACGAATACAATTGCTGTTCGGAGTTTTCGGACCATTCAAGGGACCGAGTGAGGCTGGTGGCCTATGACAACTGCGCCGTGCTTGGTTCTTGCAGAAAGAAAGCCTCTAGAATGCATAACTTCACCAGGTGAATGCATAACTTACCAGGTGAATGCATACTTTGACCCAATGAATGCATTGCTTGACCACTCGGCATTCGACAGTTTCCTCCGACTGCCCCGGATTTTATGGATAGAACATTTATGGTACGAGAATTAGACAATTCTCCGTGCAGCTACAAGGCGCTATTGTTGCAGACCTAGCCTTATGGAGAGAAAGATGTACAAGACAAGGGTACCCAAACAGGCAGTTTAAACCCTTGAACAGGTTCGTACTACTATTGTGGCTTGTGTATTCAGGGATGAACCAATTGAATGAAGTGGCGTTTTTTTCATAACCTGTGTTGGTTAAGGTTTTCTTATCTTGGGACAATTGCAATTGATAAGCACAAGATTTGATTCGAATTGTCACTTGTTTTCGTCAATGGTGAGACATTACCATTGTGGCACGATCAGAAACGCAGTCCAAAAGTGCTGACACGAAAATCGGCCTACCCATTATGACAAAAGAAGTTTGGTCACCAGTATAGAAGCCTCTGAGACAATGGAAGTGAAGTCGTCTATACAAACCTTAACCATTTTCCCAATCAGGGATATGTTACCATTGCAACCAATCAGAGGGGAAGGACCGCGGCGCACATGTTCAAGTGAAGCGGATACAACATGGTTCTACATAGCAAGAGGAGTAAAAATGAATTTATTAGACGACCGTGTAACACAGCAAGGTGCAATTGGTCACACCTGGGACCATGATGCAAGTGAAACTTCAACGGGTGTCATCCTATAGTTCGTAATTTTGACTTGCATTGGCGTTGCACAATCGCAGATCCCTTATTAGCCACATCGGCTGCATGAGTCTGAGACACCGTGGCTAATACCTTCGCGACTACCCCATGCAAAAGTGCGGGTCACCACTGCGGACTCAGAATTAGCACCTTGTGCATCGGTTGCTCACAGGAGCAATCTCGTGTGCCTCAAATGGATAGCGAGATCATTCATCAGGGGAGGAATTTTAGGAGTGTTTTCCGAGGATGCTGGACCCTTTTGTCTCATAGTTGGTCCCAGATATGCTTAATGCCACCGTTACGCAAGTGAATATTCTCTCGCGGCGAGGTGCCTCAGTGTCCACACCACCCTGCCGATCGGTCGACACTGAGACATCACCTGCATTATACACTGGTCATTAGCCACTAACACCGCGGACATAAGTTGGGTGTTCAGCCGAAGTGAGTCAGCTTGTGGAGAATTCAATTGACGGAGATCGGGAATAAATAACCTCGCTCACATGAAGTGGCACGCAAACCAGCTTGGGCGTGGCTAGGGGACCAATCATGCGGTGTCCACCAGCAAAACCTGATGGTGGTTCCTGCAGGTGTGGCAGGTTACAAGCCACGAGACAGACCAAACTAGCCGCCGCTCACGTACGGCACACTCGCCACAGGCACCACCTGGCAGCAACCGTCAGAACACAACATCTTTTGATGAGTTAATTGAAGTCCGTTGGTCCTACGGACTTCCGGCAACGTGAATCCCACTAAACTAGGCTCTTAACATGAATCATGCGTTTTTTACCCCCCTGTCCAGTAAAAAAACCCAAGGCGGAGTTCCGTAGTGACCAGTGGTTCTGTGCTTAGGCACTGTGAACTAAGTCAAACCTGCTTGTATACAGTATTTCTTACCAAATCCGCCGTCGCCCCCTGCACCTCGCTGCATGTCTCATAATTTGATGTACTCGGCGCCATCGTGTCCTGCCGTTAGACTATTGCTCTCCCAGAATTCTGTCACCTGAATATAGCGAAATCCGGGTTGGACCATCCCTCATAAATTTTGCTTGTGGTCCTTCTACGATACCACTTTTCTTCCTACACCGTTAACTGTGTCTTCCTTAATTGTTTTCCGTTTCCCGTGTAATAACCTATATTACCGTTCCTCCATCACGCGAGTATCCTACCGTCCCCGATTTTCGTGATCTGCAAGGATTTTCGACTATTACACAAATTTACGGCAAATCCGAGACATACATCCATCAACTCGCATCGAACCAACTCCCTTCACTCCAAAAGTTCCCCTTAGTTACACCCGGATGGCAGCCAAAAGCAACGTATCCCATAACTACTAAAGTGAGACAAATCTGAGACAATTCAACACATTTGCCCACATCCATAACAAGGTCGATCTTTTCCAGCACTAGCCACAGAAACAAGCAGAAACATCAGTTTCTCAAGCGTTAGCACCCTCCCCTCAACCAAGCCGGCCACTTTTAAGGCAGAGTTAGTATTTATTATCCTCAAAACAGTGGCGGATCCAGCTATGGCAGGTCTATGTTAGGCATCCTGGATCTACTCAACTCGGATGAGAGTCCTCAGACACTGGATGATCTGAAACTCAACTCCAAGTCACCCCCATCGGCAGATTCCATGCCAAAACCGATCTCTCCATTACACAGATCGAAAAAATTACTACGTTCCCGAATCCATCCAAGTCTTTTGAAGAAGCACAAGCTTGTGGATATCGCTCTACGGAGGAAACCTCATCTGAAACGAACCTCTGCGACGCCAGAGTCTTCCTCCGCATCGAAACTCCACTTGAAACTGCTCGAGGCAGGTCTTCGAGTGCGTCTCATTGTGTGCCCTTCCATATATGAGCTCTATCGTCAGCTTACTCCACATACACTGCGTAAGAACGTCTTAGTGCATGTTAGGTTCAGTGGTGTTGACCAAACGTTGGTGTCTCAGGACATTCTGCGTGTTTTAAAGAGCCACAGAGGCCATTCCTTGGGTAACTCCAACAATGGTTCTCGCCAAGATATGTCTGCAAGGTCCAATGCCGATGCAGAGGTGTCTGATGGTCTGAAGACGCCAGAAGGTGTCACCGAAGATCATCCATACCTTCTCTACTCGGGAAAATCCATCACCAAGCGTGTCAGACTCATTGATAGCAATTTGGTGAATCTTGCTGGTGTCTCCAATAAGGTTTTAAAGTCCTTTGTGGATGACTCAGAAGGTGAAAGAGATAGATTGGTAACGACGTTCAATCTTCTCGATACTGCTGTTCTGTCGCTTTTCGGAATCCATTCATACTCTTTGGTTCGTGTGACAAGATCAGCATCGACATTCAGCGATGGTTCGATTCTTATGAAGCTCGAAACCGCCAAGCCTGGTGACCTCAGCTTGATTGATGATCGTGAGTTCATGGAAGACATGCTCGCATCATTAGGAAAGCCTGGACAGTCGCCAAATAATCTCTTTATGAAGAAGGTTGTTGCTAGGCCTCGGTACAAGAGTGACATGAAGATCTACATTGTGCCTTCTGACCACAATTGTCTGTTGTACGTCGATAAGAGGATCTTCGAAAGAGACCTCATCAATGGCGTCATTGACATGGACTCACCTCCAACACGTAGCATCTTCACAACTTTCCCTGTTGATGAAATTCTTCAGGAAGTTCGTGGAATGCTCACCAAAAGTAGGGACCTTGCTGACGTGGACTACACTCCAGTTCCTAACCAAATCACTGGCGAACAGCCTCTTGACGTTACAAGATCTGTTCCTTACAGTGGCTCGAGTGCATCCAGTGTCTCAGTCAACGGATCGGTCAGTGCCTCTTCTACAGGTTCTGCTACCGTCTCATCAATGAGTTCTCTGTCATTGCCCTCTGTCATGTCTACCAGTGCACTGGGCAACTCTTCGGGCCTGATTTCGGACCGAAGCTCCGTATCTACACCCGGTGGAGACAATGATATCCAGTACATTGCCAACGGCAAGGACAAGGGCGAGAAGCTCAAGTTTGACGTTGACTACACCGCATAGCACAGTATGTTTTGTTTTTGATGACTATTCGACATGGAAGGGTATGGTAATTTCCAATTGGGCGTTCATATTGACTTTTTTTTACGACTCCGTTATGATTTATAGATTGAGTTTTGCGAGAATATTAATAATATTACTTTATGGTTACTATGGGTGTAGTTGAGGAAAGAATAACCGGGTGTCTCAGTTGAGCCTTAAAGTTAAAGGAAGAGACTATACGTCTTAGGAACAGCCTTGGATTATCAGTGAATGCCTATAAATGACAGGAAGTGCCTTAATGTCTTACTTGACATCTTTCTCTCTCATTTGACAACTTTATGTCTGACTTGACAACTTTATGTCTCAGTTCACGCCTTAAATTTCACTTACCTTACCAAATTAGGCAGTTACTTACACTAGCCACAAATTGAATCCATTATATCCCTATTTAAACACTCAAAGAAACGTTCTCAGAAGTAATCTTGTCTTGGAAAGGCTCCAAAGCCTTAGCAACGTCCTTCTTGATAAACTTCTCGGTTTGTTGCGGAGCACGACCAACGAAGGTGGAAGGATCCAACAAAGCGTCCAATTCACCCCAGATTGGCTTGAAGTACTCGGTGTTTCTGACTCTCTCGATCAAGTCGTTGTCACCACCCTCTTGCTTAACAACAGCAGAGGCTTGGTGAGACAAAACTCTGATCTCCTCGTGACAGTCTTGTCTGGAGGCACCCTTCTCGACCATAGCCATGATGATGTTCTCGGTGGCCATGAATGGCAACTCGGAGCTGATTCTTCTGGCGATAACCTTTGGGTAGACAACCAAACCAGAGGTGATGTTGATCATGGTGGACAACAAGATGTCAGCAGTCAAGAAAGCAGAAGGAAGAGAAATTCTTCTGATGGCAGAGTCATCCAAAGTTCTCTCGAACCATTGCACAGAAGCAGTTTGAATGGCATCGTTCAACAAGCCACCCAAGTGTCTGGACAAGGAACAGACTCTCTCACATCTCATTGGGTTTCTCTTGTAGGCCATAGCGGAGGAACCGATTTGAGACTTCTCAAAAGGCTCTTCGACTTCCTTCAAGTTGGCCAAAAGACGAATGTCAGTAGCGAACTTGTGAGTGGTGGCACCCAAAGAGGCCAATGGAGACAAAACGTCAATGTCGATCTTTCTGGAGTAAGTTTGACCGGTGACTGGGTAAACGTGCTCGAAACCCAACAACTTGACAACAGTCTCATCCAACAACTCAACCTTATCGTGGTCACCGTGGAAAAGAGACAAGAAAGAACCTTGAGTACCGGTAGTACCCTTAACACCTCTCAAACCGATGTCGTTTCTGGCTCTTACCATGTTTCTCAAGTCCCACAACAATTCTTGGATCCACAAGGTGGCTCTCTTACCCACAGTGGTCAATTGAGCAGGTTGGAAATGGGTCCAGCCCAAAACTGGCAAGTCCTTGTATTCCAAGGCGAACTTGGACAATCTGTCGATGACATTGACCAACTTAGGGATCAAAACATCGTAAGCGTCTCTCAAGAAGATCAAGTCGGCGTTATCGGTAACGAAACAAGAAGTAGCACCCAAGTGGATGATACCAGCAGCAGCTGGACAGGTCTCACCGAAAACGTGAACGTGGGCCATGACATCGTGTCTAACCTTGGCCTCCTCAACGGAAGCAGCAGCAATTTCCTCATCGGTGATGGTCAAGTGCTCCTTCATTTGCTCGATGGCCTCGTCGGTGATCACTGAGAGTCCAACTTGTTGCTCGGCAATGGCCAAGTTCAACCATAACTTTCTCCAGGTAGAGAATCTGTTTCTCAAGGAGAAAATGCTGGACATCTCCTCGGAAGCATATCTGGAGGATAATGGAGTGGAGTACTTATCGTTGGACATAATTGTGGATGTTTTTAATGAAAAAGAAGCAGCGGGATGCGGTTTATAAATGGCCAGGCACTAAGGTAATTACCACTCTGACTCTGATAAATCATCGCGGAATAGTGACTCTGCACCTAAGATTCTGGGGTGACACCGTGGGGCGACGGGATAGGCGCTATAGGGAGATTTCGGGGGAAAGGATCGGAATTGGAGTGATTTTTGGTGGTTATTGTAGTCGGTGGATTTGTTAAAATTTTGGTTTTGGGTGTTTTTGGGTGTTTGGAGTGAAAGTTGTGGTGAATGTTGAGAAGGGTCTAGGGTCCCACTAATAGTGTACATAATATAAGTCAGGAACACTAAAAAGTGCAGCCAGAAATTGGTGTTTTTGCAGTTTAGTAGGTTTATTACCTTTAAGTGACTCCATTAGACCCTGAATTTTGTATGGAAAATGTAATTTTGGTCATAGTCAAGTGACTTTCTCATTGGACGTAGTGGTTATCAAGAACGATATGAAAAGCCATGAAAATACCACAAAAAATCACCTTTGAAGCCGGAAAAAAGGCCCTAGACACATATTCACCCCGTAAACACAATCTCCAGCACTTTTTTACTACCACATCGTACTTAGTTCACTCATTAATTGTCCCAACTCTCATATACCCATTACTCCATGAAATGACACCAAAAACACCAAGAACGCGTCTCTAAACCATCAAATAACACTTGAACGTCCTCTATTAGTCCCAATTTACCATTATTGATCTTAAAATCTCCCCCACTACTGCTCTCTGCCATCTCCACTGTCCTCTTCGTTCTGCAACAAAAATGAGTACACTGCAGTCCGGAAAAGCGTGTAAACAAGACTCACCTTCCTTTCTAAGTTTCTCATGTTCCCCAAAAGCCCATCAGCCAGTCCTGTAGTGGCATCTTGGGCAACTTCAGTGGCAGTCGGAAGATGCTTGTTTAGCTTCGTGATCTCATCCGAAAGTGTGTTTAATTTGATCGCTAAAGCTTGGTATTGGGATAAAACTTGCTGCTCGAGAGCCAGAAGGTCAGTTTGACTCGAAAAATCCGTCTCTAGGATGTTTTTTGACATGTTTTGTGGTTTGTTTAGGTGTGGGTGTACGGGTGCAATGTAATAACCGTTGTTGATGGTGTATTGTTTACATCCGTACCTCCCTCGTAACGGTATCCGAAGAAGGATGAGCAAAGTACGTCAGAAAGGATGTTTTTACAAATTTATTCAATTTCAAAAGATTCAATATAGGCTCTTTAATGTCCCCATTCAACAAAAACACTATCAAACTCCCCCAAACCCCAAAACTCCCCACCGTTGCTACGTCCCTTAGTTAAAGAATGTTCCTCGCAGCAATTGTGGCCATTATGCAGTGCCAGGCCCATAGTTTATCCATAGTTAATCTTCCCTTCTTCTACCCGACAGCTTTCCTCCTAAAAACTCACAAATCATGTCTCAGGTCCAAGAAGCTACCAACCAGACGGTCGAACCCGAGCTCCGCAAGCGGAAATTGGTGCGTAAGTCCCAAGACGGCTCCAAATTGAAGTACTACCTCTGGCTTGGAGGTAACTTACTCTGTGTCACTTTTGGCCTCGTTACTTTCGTCTGGCAAACCCTCTGGTTGAAGAATTATTACTACATCAACTCCATCAGTTACAGATTGTCACTTGTTGGTGCTTCTATGGCGTACCTTGCCACTATGTCCCATAAGTTTGGCTTGACTTTCTTGCCTCACTTCCCATTCTTGCTTGCTCAGCTGAACTTCCAATACTTGGTGATGTCTGTCATTTGGTGCTTCACATTCAAGTCTGTGCTCAAGATTATCCCATGTTTCTTGATTTCTGTGTTGCAATTGGGTGAACACAAGAAGGTTCTGTTCATCCAGAACCACTCGGAGTTCTTGGCCCAAATCATTGGCTTCAACGAGTTGATCTTGGTTTTGTACTTGTTGGTTCGTACTCTCGTGTTTAGACTGACCTCTGGCTACCAATTGGCTGTCGTTTTGATCTTTATGTGGTTGAGAATCTTGTTTGACAAGGACACTGCTACTTTGTTCGCTTATGTTGTGGATAAGCTCGATAGCCGTGTTTCTAACGTCAAGAACGAGAAGGTTTTGAAGGTCTGGAAGAAGATCAAGCTTACTCTTGAGGAGAAGAAGCAGCCAGGTCTCCATTAGTGAGATTGAGTGGCAGTAGATGGGTATCTGAGTGATGCCATGAGCCTTAGAATGTAACAATAGGCGATTGTTGAAAATATGAGATAAATAGCAATTGAGGTTGTTAGAGAGATGGTAGAGTGTAGTACTGTGGTGATATAGTGGATTGGTCACTTGGTATTCAAACAAATTGGCAATTGGAGTCGATAGTCGAGATCCATGTCGTTGAGGTTGTAGGCTTCAGGTACGAGATGTGAGGTTGATGTGAGGTATGAGGATGGTGAGATTAAATGGTAAAGAGTGAAGAAAGGTGAAGATGAAAAGTTCATGGATAAAATTTTCTACAAGACCAATTTTTGTTTACTTATTCTTCTTATTCCATTTTTCAAGTGGTTTCGTTTTTGCTTTCAGGGGAAGGGTCCTGTCATTGTAGGGGTAATACGCTTCTCTGTAAGAGGCTTAACTAAGAGACATGTTGGAGGAGTTTTTCCAAAAAAATAATTCAATTGTCTCTCGAGATATGAAGAAGAAAAGAAAAATGTATGAATTTATGTAAGCACTTTGGATAATGTATTTGTTTTGGTAAATTGGGCTCAGGTAATAACGCAGACCCTCGTCTATTAAAGCACTGTCATTCTCACTTTCGATTTGCTTCATCACATCCAACCACTTTTCTTTATGTCCAGTATTTTCTCCCGAAAACCGATTTAAAATAATATCTTTTTCTCAAATCACATCAAATCCACCCATAAATTGTTTTGCAATCTATGAGAAAATATGGTACTCTCTCACCTTGCAACTTCTCACAGTGAGCACCTCAAAGAAACTGCAATAGACATACCAAACCACCAAAAATCACAAAACAAAATTTTTTTTCAAAACCTTCATCCATCTTGTTCAATCAGCCACATCACCAGAATCCCCCACCTCCCTTTTTTTTCCCATTTTCTCCACCATATCCAACCCCACCATACTTATGCCATTCCCGGATGTACGGGTGGCCTCCCCTATATAGCCTCCACCGTCCATACCTTCCCACTCCAACACTTTACAGTAGAGAGAACCTCCTGTAAACCTCAATTGAATCAATTCATTATGCTGTCTCCAATCACCTACCAATTAGGACACGACCCAATCAAAGACCACTGTTTTTCGCCAACTTTTGACCTTTTGGCTGTGGCTAAAAAGAACACTGTGGAGTTGTACCAAACCTCGGCCAATTCCACCTCCAAACCATCCCTTGTTACTGTTTTGAAGGGTCACGATAAAACTGTCACTTCTGTTGACATTTCTCCTGACGGATCGAAGATTTTGACCTGTTCCCAAGACAGAAACGCCTTGGTTTGGGAATGGAACGATCAGGCTCGTGAGTTCAAGCCAACTTTGGTTCTTTTGCGTATTAGCAGAGCCGCTACTGTTTGTAAGTGGTCTCCAAACGGTGACAAGTTCGCTGTGGGTTCTGCTGACCGTGTTATTGCCGTTTGTTACTATGAAGAAGAGAACGACTGGTGGGTGTCTAAGCACTTGAAGAAGCCACTTAAGTCCACCATCACCAGTTTGGCATGGCATCCAAACAATGTTCTTTTGGCTTCTGGTTCTACTGATGGCCATGTGAGAGTTTTCTCTGCTTTTATCAAGGGTTTGGACGCTAAGCCAGAACCAACAGTTTGGGGCTCGAAATTGCCATTCCAAACGCTTGTGGGAGACTACACCAACGAGACAGGCGCTTGGATTCATGATGTTTCCTTCAATGATGATGGAGCAGGTGATTCTTTGGCTTATGTCAGTCACGATGGCTCCATTTCTGTGGTTTACCCTGAAGGAGAAGGCTTGCCACCAGCAGCATTCATTACCGTCAAAACCAACTACTTGCCATTCAAATCGATCCTTTTCTTGCATGACAGAATCATCGTTGGTGGCCACAACTGTAACTTGATTGTGTTTAAGGGAGACCAATCTGGATGGAAAGAGGCGTACCATGTAGAGAAACAAAAGGACTTGATCCACAATGTTGTTGAGCCAACTGATGATGATGTTGAAATCTCCAGTCAGGACGCTCTTAACATGTTCAAGCAAATGGACTTGAAGGGTAGAGTGAACAAGCCAAGTCAAAAGGGCTCAGGTAAGGTGTTGAACACCATTCACCAAAACACCATTTCTAGAATCAAGTGGTATGATGGAGGAAAGGTTTCCACATCTGGAATTGATGGTAAGATTGTTATCTTTAGTGTTTAGAAATGGAAGAATGATATGGAGAGCCATAGGTAGAGTGAGTAGAAGCGTAGGTAGAGCCATAGGTAGAGCCATAGGTAGAGCCATAGGTAGAGCCATAGGTAGAGCCATAGGTAGAGCCATAAGTAAAGCAATAGGTAGAGACATAGGTAAAGTCATAGGTAAAGTCATAGGAAAAGCCATAGCTGAAATCACAGGAACCATAGGTAGAAGAACAGGAACCATAGGTAGAAGAACAGGAACCATAGGTGGAAGAACAGGTGGAAATATGACAGAGGTAAAGGAAAAACCATATGATAGAATTATAGGATGAACCGTTGAGAGACATATCTGAACGTGAAAGAACCATAGGCGAAGTCATTGGTAGAATGCTAAGACCTTAGGGTAGAACGTAATATGAAAGCCATCAATTTGATAGCACTCGAACTAATAGAATACCAAGTGATAGACATTCATATGATGGCACTCCATAGTCAAATGATCTAACTGACCAGTATGGTATGACAGAGCCATATGAAAGACCATATGAATGAACTATCATCGCATGAGGCTATCATAGACGTTTAACACAGTATAGTGGACAAGATCAATGACATGAATCTATCGAACAGTGCCAAATGACACCGACGACAGAACATCACATCATAATCCTACCACAGAAAATATCTACCGCACACATCCTACTAGATAGACTTAACAGAACAAAGTGATTTTGTCAGAAATTGAGCTTTGGTAATTGGTTATCTTCAGAATTTTTTGGTTCAGAAGCAGAACTGAATAGTTTGTTTTTCATCATAAAAATCACTTTGTTCGTTAAAGTCCTGGAAGCTGGCGATTTCTCCAGAAATCACCCTCCACCAAAATATCAAAGAATTTAAACACTTCACTTGTTAGTGGACATTCCAAATTTAAAGGTCACGAGTCAGATGGTGATGCATGTTTGTTCCGCGGCTCAGGAGTCACCTGGACAGATGTTGTGAAAACAATCATCATGTAAACCTGACTATCAAAGACATACCTGGCTGATTAGTTGATGATCCAAAAGGATTAAAACTGCTGAAATCATAAACGAAGAATTCCTATTAATTGTTTTGTCCTGCATATACATCCTCAGTGATAATGTTACATCTTTGTTTTTAATCATAAAACAGCTAGTGGTCTAAAGAAGACATACCTGTTGTGGTTGATAATTTTTTTATATTAGTTGGTGGGAGAAGTGCGAGAAAAGTATAGTGGGCGGGTAACGAATCCGCGCACTACTTTGGCCTGGCTGGGGCTGGCATAGGGAGAGTGTGCGAAATGTGCGACTTTGGTGCGGTTTGGGAGTGCAGTTTGGGTGTGCGGTTTATAGTGTGCGGTGCGAAGTGCGGTGCGACATAGGGCTAAAGGTGCAATTAGAGGGTGTATAGAGGGTGGATAGAGGGAGGACAGAGGGTGGACAGTTCTTGGTGAATTTGAGAGGTACAGTTGTAATTTTTTCAAGGAAGTACGTAGATATGGTGAGTAGCTCATGTATCAATTTTGAAGGGAATTCAATGTGTTTTGGAATTTTGATGACAACTTTAAGTGTATTGATTATTCGCACTGTATGGCTATACTGAAGAAATGTAGGAACAGTACCAGGACTTACCCTAAACTCACCACTAATTTACCACTAAACCACCAATTATCGTTTATAATTACCAAAGGCCAATTGAAATCAATTCCTTATGACAAAATCACATGATTTGACGTTTGAAATTGAAAAATTTTCTTCGTCCATGCATATTTTAGTACATGTTTCAATACAGGCGATGACTCGGTAAATGGGTGTTGACGTGTTCCGGATCCGAAGCGATAGTGAGAGAATACGGAGATTTTTGAATTATCAAGGATTGTTTTTGTTTTTATTCGGTATACTGATGAAATTCCAATTTTCTGTGCTTTCTAGAGTTTTCTCTATTCTTTAAATTGTCCAATTTTCCAAAATGTGTCACTTTTTGAGAAGCTTATTTAATACGGCTGATGAGTATGGAGTCACTGAGAGCCACATACTGCATCCGCCATACATATGGCTCTAGAGATTAGAAGAAGACAGTGTCAAGGAAAACCACCAAAACCTTGAATATCAGACATTTTGATAGGAAATTCATATCAAATCACCCTATTTAAATATACCTACCCACTTTCAAAATTCAAAAATTCCTCCTTTGTTGCTTTCTCATGACCCTCGTGCTCTCCATAGTTAAGCCTCACTGCTCAATTCCGCTCTCATTCCTCACTGCTCATTGCATACAAATTGCTCCGACTTAGGTCCGAGAAGATCATCAACAGGTGCAAATTCACCAAAAAAAAAAACAGAATTAAATTTGAAAGCAACATAAATTCACCTCACTAAACACACCTTACCTCTAGACACCAAAAAACCCAGAAATTTCAAAAAAACTCAATTTTTCCTCACTCGTATATCTATGGCTTTTGATTGCGATCGGCTCTAATGGTGCCGCGGGGCTGTACCTGTATCACAGAACAATAGAAGCTTGAAAACTCATCAATTTCCACGGGCTGTTTCCAAACACCCTTGCTTCATTTGCTTGAAATTGCTTCATCATGGACTCCTCCAACGTCTCCACTCCTAAGCAAAAAACTCCCGTTAGGCGTCCATCGGAACACCTGCCTTTATTGGCGAGAACACCTCTACCAAATAAGAGCTACTCGACTAATGTGCTCTCAGATATCCAGAAAAACGGTGTTCCAGACAGAAGCATCCAATTGTCTGAGGTTGACTATGATCCTGTTTTGCAAGAGCAACTCAGAAGAAAGTCAATTTCCGTTTTGGAGTTGGGAAGAGCGAATACATCGACTCCACCACAAAGACCGTTCTTTGAGCGTCTAATATCAAGCAGAGCAGCTGTTCTGAACCCTAATAGGTCCACAGCGGATTTTACAAGTCAAGGACTTGGTTTGAACTTCGATGATGCCTCAATTCTGGACTATGACTTGGAAGATTCAAGAGAAATACCGACCAGTATGAGATTGGGCATATTGAGTGTTTTGCGTCCAGAACGTCTTATCGGTAGGTACAACATCGTTGCTGCTTGGCAGGATAGACATGTGGATACTTCCAAAATCAAGAAAAAGTCACTTAAGAGCTTTTATGAGGAACAGAATGAGCTCATTGAGAGATATAACGAAATCGACCGTCTCTTGGACTATGGAAAGATTCACTTGAACATGCTTTCCACATATACAAACTCTAAGCCGGGAAAGCTTCCTAGACTCGATGAGGATGGCTGTGAAGACGAAGAACACGAACAGTCTTCTGTGCCTATGGCCAACTCCAACTCCAAATCCAGATTCAATGAAACACCAGGAAACATCAAGGATGGAGGTCAATTCCTTGGCTACGACGAGCAAGGAGCCTCTAGAGAAGTGCATTTGGCGATCATGGTGAATTTCTTTGTCAATTTCGTGTTGTTGATTGGAAAAGTCGTCATTGCCTTATTGACTGATTCCTTATCTATTGTCGCTTCTTTAGTGGACTCTATCCTTGATTTCCTTTCCACTTTCATCATTTTCATTGCCAACCGTCTTTCAAACACAAGCAATTGGCGTACACAGATCGTTTATCCTGTTGGAAGAAACAAATTAGAGCCACTTGGTATCTTGATCTTTTCTGTAATTATCATCATTTCTTTCTTCCAAGTTGGGCTTGAATCATTCAAAAAATTGTTTATGAGCCCTCCAGAGAGTCACGTCGCTGCAGAGATCGGAAACGATGCTATTGCAATTATGCTCATTACCATTTTTGCTAAAGTTGCTTGCTGGTGGTGGTGTCTGGCCAGTAAATCGAGTTCTGTTCAAGCTTTGGCACAGGATGCCGTCACAGATATCGTATTCAACACAGTCTCACTCATTATGCCAACTGTTGGTTATTTTGCCGACATTTGGTGGCTAGACCCTGCTGGTGCCTTCCTTCTTTCCTTCTATGTGATCTTTTCATGGAGCAAAACTGCTTTCGAACATATTGACAACTTGACAGGTGCAGTGGCAGATCCAATGGATTATAAAGTCATTCTTTACTTGGCTTATCGTTTTGCTGAGCCAATTAAGCAAATCACATCTTTGAAAGTGTACCATGCTGGTGATAAGTTGAATGTTGAGATAGATCTTGTTTTTGACACTGAAGGATTCAACTTGTCGTTCAGAGATGCTCATGATATAGCAGAGGCCTTACAATACGCCATAGAAACGTTGCCTATCGTCGAGAGAGCATATGTGCATATCGACTATATGGAAGGTAACTTCAAGGGCCACTTAAACTAGAACCACAGAATAGATACATATTCATAGCTTCAAATGAATTTTCCTCATTCATCCAGTCTCCTTAATCATGGATTTTCTCTCCGGGAAACAGATCTTGTAAGCACTTTATCAACCCATTTCTGTAGCTTGTGATAATATCATCAGGATTCTCCTGAGCCACACGTTCATATTTCTCAATCAATGATCTGATGCCGTTCAATGCCACTTTCCATGTTGATTCACTTAAACCTTTAGCGTTACTTCCAATTTCGTTCAAATAATGAAGCTTATCGTTCGTCTTTAAAAAGTGTAAACTTCTTATAAGAGTGAGTCCTCCGAAAAAGAAACAGAAATGAATCTGATCGGAAAGATATGCAAAGTAAGAGTCATCCTCAATGGTCAGAATGAACATGACAAGGTAATGAGAATGTATCAAGATCTTGATGAGCGATTCCTTATCGGCATATTTCAATACCACTTCAATCGAATCTGCCAGGAACAAGTCTGGAATTCTTGTTGCTTTAGATAGGACAACAAGTTTAGAATAATTATAGTTGAAATAGATCAAAATGTAGCAGAAATTATAACAAAATTCCACAAATTGTAGGGCTGGCTGAGTAAATAAATATTCCCATTGATCGTACCACGCAGTGACTTCCTCTTTAGTGTTTTGTAGGTTTGTTTCCAATTGGTCTAGATCCTTAAAGTTGCTTGCATCAAGATTGACCTGAACAAAGTTATAAGCAATTAAAAGGATCCCAATTTCACTGACCATCCGTCCATCGAAATTGGTAGCACTAGGTAGACTCAATGCAGACATGCAATAGTTCAATCTGATCTCGTCCACAATGCACATTCGACCACTGAAAACACAACTCACCAAATGAATTAATGTGAGGTAATTGTATATCCGTAGAATCGTAAGTGTTTGGTCCTCATTTGTGGCGAGTTCGTTGTATAAGTTAGTAAAATTAGGTGAGAAGTTCTCGTGGTTGTTAGTTGCTCCAGCTGATGGAAATAGCGTTCCAAAAGTAGCTTTGGAGATGAATGTGGTCAATCCCAAAGATGATAAGTGCCACGGGTCAAGATTAAGGTCAAGTAAGTTCAAATCTTCGTCTAGTAGCGAGTCTTGATCGACAGTGTTAGTAACGATAGACGATAGTGACATCAGGTAAATTGACAAAATGACAATTGCTTGTAAGAACTCAATATCGCCTCCAATGCCACTAGAGCCTTGAAAAGATGCATATTTAAGTAAAGACTTATCGAGATCCTTCACCAACTGCTTCATCACCAATTTGTATGTATCCTTCTTCCGACGATGGCTATCCACGTCTCCAGGACTTGGCTTTCCGTTAAGCGAGTAACGTAACGATAGACAGCAACATGTAGTGAGTAATAATGTCGATTTTCTTCGTATCTGCTTGATGAGTTCCTCAGTAGAGACATCAAGAGGAAACAGCACCCATCGTCCATAATTACTTCTGAAATCGTTCATAAGGTTCATTACTTCGGATTCTGTCAATATACCACCACTAATAACGTCGTGGTCGGTCTCAAAGAAACCTTTTCGGCCTCTACGGTCCACTGTCAGAAGATTAAGCAAATTCTCAATTGGTTTGGGTATCTGCAGCATCAGACCCGAAATCATCGAGAAAGGAGACGTTCTGAATGAGTAAGTAGGAGATATAAATGCCATAGGCTCCTCTTCCACGAGATCTTCGGGCGGAACCAACCGATGACCTCCAGCCTGTGGGGTCCCGACTGTGCTATGCAATGAGTACTTCGGAAGGTGATTGAAGCCAGGAGTGTTTCCCGTAGAGTCAAGGAACAAGCTCGGAGTTGTAGGAACCGAGTTCCGTTTCATAGAAGTGGCTGCATCAAGCAAAAGCTTCACGTCTCCAGCGATGACTGGACCTCGTCTAACTCCCTCACCATCGACAGTATCCTTTCCCTTGATCAAATCCAACAACTCTGAGACTCCGTCATATATTAGGTCGAGCTTTTCCTTGGCTCCGTGCAGCATTGATACGAAACTCGAGTCTCTCCGCATACTTCCGTTCAATATGGCTTCCCGCGGTGATTCCGGCTCTCTCCAATGCTCTGGAACGCCGTCAATGACTCGGATATCGGGATGTAGCTTCTTGAATTCAATCTCAAACGAACACTCTTTATTGGTTCCAGAACATCTGAGACAACTCACCGAGTTTGGTGCTTGGAAACATCTCGTTTTCAGCCTTCGACAAAAGGTACATGCTTTAAGGGTTCGGCGAGCTTTTTTGTCATTTTTCGGGTCATCGGGAGATGCCGAACGTTTACGTTTATCGTTCCCCAATTGGTCTTCCTTATTGATGTCCATGGGGAGGTTTTGCTTAGAAAGATCGAAAAACTTGTTTGGTCCGATAACAAGCCTCATGTGCAGTGTCGTATTGTGGGGCAGGAGATAACGGAGACCAGATGGAAATTGGGACGAGGGAGGAAAAACCAGACAAAAAGACGCGTTTAAATGTTTTTTTCCGGATTCAATGGATTCAAGAAGTTTTTGGTTGTTTTTCTCTCGTGTTTGGTGCATTTTCATGGACTTGTCTTCATCGTAAAACGGCTCGCACAGTTAACGAAACGGTCGAGAGTTTGAGAGACAAAACTTAGTCAAATTTAAGAAAGAACCCCAAATTCCTTAATATAATTTCCTTCTACATCCACTCCATTTGATCCCATTATCAAAAAATTTCATCTTTTTCCTTTTTTATGCCAACTTGTAGACCACTTCATTCGTAGAGTCACCCACAGTCAAATCAAGCTTCACAATACGTGCTCCTCGATTGATTCCAAGATGATTAAAGTCAATTACTCCAGTATACTTCACAAGACCTCCAATGTTTTCGTTCAATGGTCTTATATGGAACATACCTTGAAACACCACCCTATAGTCTCTATCTCCACATACAACTTCAGCCTTCGACTTCTTTTCAGTGTTTACAACTTCATGGACTCTTCCGCTTCCTCTTTCGTGCGTTTTCTTCAGTGCTTCCGATGTCTCGATCTTATCTAGCTTCATACCCATCCCAGTAAGGAAACTATCTACAGAACTCCACCCATGGATCAGTTTTATGCCCCATTTCCACTTCAAACACACTTTCCCGTTCTCTTTATAGATCTGGATCTGTGGTCCATGCACTGTGGGGTACTTTGGCTCGATCCAAATGTCGAAAGTGTCCGTTTCTGACTTTCTTAGTGAAAGTGGGATGCCAAATAAGTCTCTGACCACAGGCAGACGGAAAAGACCATCCAAAACTTGGTACTGGACGTTTTTTTCACGCAATTCCTCTGTGAATTGGGGTGTACTTTCAACATACTCGAAATAGTCTGGATCCATGTACTTTAGGTAGTTTGGGAAGGTATATTTCCGTTGATATGGCCAATTGACACTTAGCCAAAGCGGGAGAAACACATTTCGAGGTTTGGCATGGTCTTCATCTTTGGTAGTCTTGTATACTTGCACTGCAAGATATAGGCCCATAGATATGGAGCTAGACGTGGCAATTAGCATGAAAATTGTCCTCCATTTCAAGACTTTGGGCTGTAGTGTTGTTCCTCCTCGGGTGAGTAATTGTGGATTGTTCTGGATTTGTCGAATGACGTGTTGCCGGCTCATATGGCTCTGATCCTGGTATCTATGGAGTAGAGGCAGATGAGACGTGGAAAGTGGCCTGAATGCCACCCTAAATGGCAAGTGCTGCAAATGCAATGTTTGTGAGAATCTCCTCATTACGTGCTGCAATAAAAAAGTCGTATATCCCAAGTATCCGGACCGTCAGGCAAGATGAATGTGTGGAGGACTTAAAGATCCGCACAGATCTCCCCAGATTTTATGTCGTAGCGGTTCAGCCGCAAAAGGGCCGTGAGTTTGAGATTTTTAAGGGACGAGGATCAGAGATTTGGAGGGATTTAATTGAG
The DNA here is from genome assembly GCA_030571295.1 of [Candida] citri. Taxonomy (NCBI): domain Eukaryota; kingdom Fungi; phylum Ascomycota; class Pichiomycetes; order Serinales; family Metschnikowiaceae; species [Candida] citri. The sequence continues at coordinate 88,240 of JAJLXN010000021.1, forward strand.
GGGAACAAGAAGAAAGTGGTATATATTTTTTATTTGTATTATTGGGGATTGTGGTGTATTTATACCTGGTGGTGTGTTCTATAGTGGGTTGCATAGTAGGACATATAGTGGACTTAGATGGTTATGTATGCGATAAGATACGGGAGTAGAGGAACATGGAAAATGAGACAGAGGGGAGAATTTTGATTCATGTGAGAGTGGTTTTTGAGTTATGTAGACTGGTTAATTTTGTATGTGATTTTTTTTTGGGGAAAACTGGGTGGGAAATGGTGAATTTAGGAGAGGCTACGATGATACGACCGAGGCTTAGTTATAGTGTAGTTATGATGGAGACGCAGCAGTCTAAGCGGTCTGATCTGGGAGAGGAAAGACAAGTGAGATAGATTTGTCTTTGACTGAATTGTGTCATCTCAAAATAGGTATAATGGAAGGAAACAGTGGTTATTTCTGGTATTTACGTTGGAGTTTGTGTTATACTAAAATGAGCACTTCGAGAGAGCTAAAATAGATACGCTTTGGTGAGAACATCAAGAAAAAAGGAGTTTTGTAAATGTTCATGAAAATTGGCCCTTTTTGAACCAAGGGCGCAAAAGTAATTACTCTATACGGAATCTTGTTTCTTTGGATAATCATCTGGTAACATATTGGAACGAGCATATAGTAGATAGTCATCATAGACATGAACGGTGACTATCTAATTTTAAAGAATAAAAATAAAGTGTAATTAATTTCAATGTGTTTCAACTGTCATAAAAATTTAAATGACCATTATTTTATATGTGTTTAGGCTTTATTTATCTTACTATATATAGTTCTAGTTGTGATGGAGATGGTCTTTAACAAGAGTATGAACTGAAGATCAGATAATCAGAAAGCAAAAATTCATTATCTTCATATGCATCTCTAACAGTGCAAGGTATTCAAAATTGAATTTGTCTTTCTAGCTCCAAACTTTCATGGGGTATATTTAAACCATAATGAGCATACATGATATGATATACCTACCATGAACACATGAACGTCCAATACCCTTCAATACCCCTAAACCCATTTAAACAGTTTCCATTCTGACTTGAATCAAACAGCCAACCCCAAACCAACAATCAGTCAACTTCCCCGCGTAAACTTGACTATCAACCTCATCTCAACAATCAATGGTCAAAACAACCAGAAACAAAGAGAACCATCCACTTACAATGAAATTACCCCACATTCAATCTCTTATCACCTATTAGTATACATTTCTATACGTGTCTCCCTACTCATCCTCAAAATCAGCCCAACTTGTCGACTTATCGGTCATCTTATCAAACATAGCTTGCACCTCTTGTTGCAACTTAGCCTCCTTAGTTCTCTCCTGTTCCCTAAGCTCAGCTTCCTTCTTAGCCTTCTCCGCTCGAAGTTTCTCGTTCTTTTCACGCAACGCCATCTCCTTCTTCTGTCTCGGCGTCATGTACTTGGTCTTTGGCTTCTCCTTTGGTTCCTCTTGAGGAAGACCAATTCTAGAAGCAAGCGATCTTGCTGCGTCGGTCATAGGACCCTTCTCATGCAAGACATCGCCGTGTTGTTCATCATTTTCATCGTTTTCGTCCTCACTTTCACTGTCTTCTCTTGTAGTCTTTCTATGGCCCTTATGGTCATTGGAAACACCCAATCTGTCGGCAAAAGACTTAGCAAACTCCGTCATAGGCTCTTTTTCGCCCTGTTTATCGAAATGAGCGCCTTGTTTGGACTTTCTTCTGCGGTTTTTATGGTCTGAGTCCGCAGATTTCGGTGGTGATGGGAGTCCATGGCTATGGTTCCCGTGTTGGTTTCCATTGTGGTTTTTCTGCCCAATTTGAAGCTTTTGAACGTTCTGTGGCTTCGTGTGTTTCTGAACTGGTGAATGTTTCTGAGCTGGGCCCTTTGGACCCTTTGGAAATGGCAGCAGTGTCTCGTTAGCCCACATTGAAGGAAGTGGAGCTTTAGCCTTCGTTGGAGATTGAGCTTCAGCCAGCGAAGGTCTCGAAGGCGTTTTTTTGGAGTCTTGCTCTTTTGCACGATTGACAAGTGACTCGTCTGTGGCCCATCGAGAGGCAAGACCAGTCATTTTTGGAGGTTTTAGAGCAGAAGTGGTGGTGATGGGGGAGTGATGCGGGTCTGTGTGGAGGCATAAAAGACGTTGGTGAGATGAAGGAAGGTGGGTGGTTGCATTTTGGAAATGGAGTGGGAATTTGGGTAATTTTAGGTGTTAGATAGATTATTTGGAGTTTATTGAGTATGACTGAATTTTCGAATTTTTGTTTTCGGAGTGATTTTGGTGTTTTGCCATGGCCCTTGCTGGTGGTGGTGGAACCACTCACTGAGACTTTTATGTATGGAGAGACGTGAGGTTGACAAATTCAGGTGATTTCACTGAATAGAAAAAAAGAGAAAGGAAAAACATCATGTAAGTAATTTCACCTTCATTTCATGATTCAACCATTCCAACCCATTTTGATTTTTCAACCTCTGTGTTTCCTCTCATGTCTCCATAGTCATCCTAGCCTCAGTCATTCTGAGTCATTGGGTGCTCCAGCACAACATACCATAAAACACAAAAAAATCAAGAATGAAAAGAATTCATTAAAATTGAATTCTCGTTATTTTCTCTCCCTTTTGTTCCTCGTTGATGTCTCCTTCACATGAGTGGCCTTGTTTGAAGCCTCATGCCTGGCCTTGTTCTGTAGGTATTCAGTGAGTACATGGTAACCAGTAAGATGGGGAAATGAGAGGGAGGAAGGATTCTTCATGAGTTTCTCAATGATTGCAACATATTCAAAAAGTGAGATTTATATAGGTCAATCGTAAATAGTGGATTTGGCATATGAGGTCACTTCTTTGGTGGGATTTGATGATTATTGAGTTGGTACCTTAGAGGCCATGAACAATGAGATGATGGAGCCCAGACAACTAGGCATGTTTAAGAGAGTCCAGAAAAAAAAAAGAAGAGGCAAAAAATAAAGACATAAAATGACCTTACTGAAGGTCTTCTAATTTACTTTTCTGGCTTTGACTGAGTTACTGGTCTATTATACCAATGCATGGCCATAGTCAATGAGTATGAGAAGACAATGCTAATGACGCTATCAAAAGAAGTAAAAAGAACCCCTTATAAGAAAATGGTATATTTAACTTAATCATTCTTTTTCTTTCTCAAGGAAGCTAGTCGATTTGTCACCGACCTATTCGATATGTCCAGTCGAAGAGTGAAGACGACAACACAAAGAGTAGCGACGCAAGGGCTTTCTTCAATGATTCTTTCAAAGACATCTGAGAATGCCAATCTCCGCAAAGAATTAAAAAGTTTTCTTCTCAGACCGTATTCTCACTACTTTATGACTACTGTGTTCTCTTGGACTATGGTCACTGATCAAGACTCCATAGAACACCTTTAAATCATGGTAATATCTAAAAATTCACATCAATTGATAAAAATCTTACTTAAACCACCTCGAATGCCCCAAATTCACTGCTCGGTCTTATATTACAAATCATCGTCTACGTCATTTTCGGGTATCGTCAGTTATCCGGTGCTACTCACTACCATCGGAAATGACAAGAGAAGTTAAACACCGAAACACCAAAATTATGCCATTACAAGCCTTCAATCACCAATTCCCACTATAAAACCCCAAATACATCCTTCCGATTTTTCTCACTTATTTTTTTTTTCTAATTACTCGTCATGCTTCGTCCATCACCCAACCGCTCCCCCACCTCCGCTCCCCCGCCGCCCCCAATTTTCACCCAGCGGAAAACTCCACGATTCTCCGCCAATCACACCATGAACCCAAAACCACCAATTGAAGCGACTCAAAACATAGTCAACCCCTCCTTTCAACCACTCTTAAACTCTCACTTTAAAGCCTCCCATTCTCTTAGCCCTCCATCGGCATACGGCTATGTCCTCTTCCAGTGACCCTGCACACTTGTGAATATGCACTTAGCGGGTCTGGACCCCAGACTGAGCAAGTCACAGTGAATACCCATAGAAACACCGAAAAAGACCCGGAAAAAGGGGGATCCCATAAAATTGAACCACAAGATATCAAATAAATTGATCAAATAAAAAAAAAATCCTGTAAAAAACCCCCAAATCCATACACCTGTAACTCCTACAGTAATCGCTCACTCCATGCCTCCCGCGGTGGCTCACCTGACCTGGGCGAGGGAGTACCGAAACGTTCCTACTCTTATAAATCACCCGCCACGTTGAATAATTCGACTTTTTATTCTGTCTAAACAAATAAGCCATGTCAACTTTTTCCAATTTTAACTTGTCTTCGGAATTGCCTGCCTGGAAGGAACTCGAGTCCACCTACGAGTCTGTGGGTAAGTCATTGAAGGTGAAGAATGAGTTCACCAACGATCCAAAGAGATTCGACAAGTTTTCCGAGACTTTCGACAACTACGACAACTCCGAGATCTTGTTCGACTTCTCCAAGAACATCATCAACGACAAGATCAAGGCCGAGTTGGTCGAATTGGCCAAGGAAGCCGGTGTGGAGCAATTGAGAGACGCCATGTTCGCTGGTGAGAAGATCAACGAGACCGAGGGCAGAGCTGTGTACCACGTTGCCTTGAGAAACAGAGACATGAAGGTTATGGCCGTTGACGGCAAGGATACCGCCAAGGAGACCGACGATGTGCTCCAACACATGAAGGAGTTCTCCAACGAGGTGAGATCCGGTAAGTGGACCGGTTACACCGGCAAGAAGATCACCGATGTGGTCAACATTGGTATTGGAGGTTCCGACTTGGGTCCTGTTATGGTTACCGAGGCATTGAAGGCCTACTCGCAACCAGGCCTCAACGTTCACTTCGTCTCCAACATCGATGGTACTCACTTGGCTGAGACCTTGAAGAACTTGAACCAAGAGACCACTTTGTTCTTGGTTGCCTCTAAAACTTTCACTACTGCTGAGACTTGCACCAACGCCAACTCCGCTAAGAAGTGGTTCCTTGACGTTGCCAAGGACACTGCCCACATTGCTAAGCACTTCGCTGCTTTGTCTACTAACGCTGAGGAGGTTGCCAAGTTCGGTATCGACACCAAGAACATGTTCGGCTTTGAGAGCTGGGTCGGTGGTCGTTACTCTGTTTGGTCTGCCATTGGTTTGTCTGTGGCCATCTACATCGGTTTCGACAACTTTGACGCCTTCTTGAAGGGTGCTCAAGCCATGGACAAGCACTTCACCACTGCCCCATTGGAACACAACATCCCAGTCATTGGAGGTTTGTTGTCTGTTTGGTACAACAACTTCTTCGGTGCCCAAACCCACTTGGTTGCTCCTTTCGACCAATACTTGCACAGATTCCCTGCTTACTTGCAACAATTGTCCATGGAATCCAACGGTAAGTCTGTCACCCGTGGCAACAAGTTCACCAACTACCAAACCGGTACCATTTTGTTTGGAGAGCCAGCTACCAACGCTCAACACTCCTTCTTCCAATTGGTGCACCAAGGTACTAAGTTGATTCCATCTGACTTCATTCTTGCTGCTCAATCGCATAACCCAATCGAGAACAACTTGCACCAAAGAATGTTGGCTTCTAACTTCTTTGCTCAAGCTGAGGCTTTGATGGTTGGTAAGGATGAGGCTCAAGTTGAGAAGGAGGGTGCCACTGGTGGTTTGATCCCACACAAGGTCTTCTCTGGTAACAGACCAACCACTTCCATTTTGGCCCAAAAGATCACTCCAGCCACTTTGGGTGCTTTGATCGCTTACTATGAGCACGTTACCTTCGTTGAGGGTGCTGTTTGGAACATCAACTCTTTCGACCAATGGGGTGTTGAGTTGGGTAAGGTTTTGGCCAAGGTTATCGGTAAGGAGTTGGATGACTCTGCTCCAGTTGAGGCACACGACCCATCTACTAACGGATTGATTAACCAATTCAAGAAGTGGAGCAACTGACTCAAGAGCGTGCTCTAGATATGATTCATATGGAAGATGATTAAATAAAATGATTTAGTGAAGGTGGTGTAGATTGAGGAGGCAATGAGTAGAAAAAGTGAGAAATGAGTTGATTGAAGTGAGATACCAGTTGATCAGAGTAATGTTCGAACTGATTTGAGTGACATGCCAGTTGATCAAAACGAGGTGCCAGTCAATTAAAGTGAGATACCAGTCAATGAAAACGGAATATTGTTGGATTAGTGTGAATAAGTGAATTGCAGTAAAGTGAAAAATGAGTAGATTTAAGTGAGAATTGAACAGGTATAGCGGAATGCTAGTTGATGAAAGTGAGATACTAGTCGACCAAAGTGAGAGAGAGTGAATTCAAGTGATAAAACTGCCAAGTATATCGGGATACTAGCTGATTAAAGTGAAGTACTAGTTTTGTCAAACGAGATGCTAGTTTGGTATTGTGAAATGCTAGTTTAGTTTTGTGGAATGTAAGTTGATTAAAGTAAAGTGAGAAATGAGTAGAGCATAGTGAGAATTGAGTAGACTATAGTGAGAAATGAGTAGATAAAGGTTGGTACTTTTTGAGGTTTTGATGAGAAAAAATCGACGAATAGAAGATCATTGTTTTTTAAGGAATTTTTCATTGATTCTTTCATTTTTTTTTTCTTTCATTTTCCGCTATTTTTCTGTGTTTTTATTGTCCTTTATTGTTTCTACAATGCCCTTGCTTTAGACCTATTCGCACCCATTAAATTAGGTAGAAGCATACCCAGAAGTCCATGTAATTTCAATCAAAAACGACAATAACCAATCTCAAATTAAACCTACCCCCTAATAAAGGTACTCTCTCTATAAAACTCAAATATTTTTTTTCTTTATCCAAATTCCCCCCTCCACTCTTATCCTCCATCGCTATCCATACGGGCCTCCCCATGCAGGCGTAATGAGCTACCTTTAAACTTTTCTCTTTTTAAAGGGTCCATTATATCAACACAATGACGGAAGAAATCGACATTCCATCCCATAGAGAGGATCACGAAGGCTTGGAGAACCCTTTGAGAGCGATTGTGGTGGTCAACTCGCCCGAAGTGCCTGAGGGAGACATGGAGGAAAGAATGCTAGATAACATCCAGACTTTCGATGAAGTCGATAAGTTTTTCGACAGTTTCGACGAGAAAGTCGCCGTTCCTAACGAGGAACACATCAAGTACGAGGTTGGAAGCGACGGTCTTGTCGTTTTCGTCGTTGATCTGGCGAAATTGAAGGATGAGGTGTTGGACTTCATAGATAAGTTCATTTCTGAGTTTGACGACGAGCTCGAGGACGATGTGGCCGAGGCAAAGAAGCAGAGACGTTAAGGAGCTCGAAAACATCCAATTAGCCAAGATTCCATCTTGTTTCCATGTACATTAGCATAAATTAAAGGACCATATTAAACCACTATCTACTGCCTGTAAGTGCCAATCTCACCCACACACTGTATGTGCCCCGCACTCCATAGTTAACATGGCTCGCCCTTAGCTACCACTATCAACCTACTCCTAATCATAGCCAATCTCCACCATGGACGCCTGGAGAAGAATTGATATCGATGCGCTCGAACCCGAAAACCATTTGCTGAAGGAAGACTTGATTCCTGACTTGCCTCCAGTCTCTCACGACGAAGTAGTCGCTGTTTCAAGACAAGTCAAGCAGTCGTTGTCTCTGGGCCAATTCTTGCCGGCATTGCAAGCCGTTTTGGCCAATCCACCATACGTGGCTGATGCTGCCACCAAGGAGTTGCATGCCGAGACCGTTTTCGAAGTTTTGGTGTCGATTAAGAACAACAACAACGTCAATGACTTCTCGAAGTTTGTGGGACAATTGACCTCCGACGAGCAGGACACGTTGGTGAAATATATATATAAAATCATGTCTACGTCATATGGTGCCAAGCAGGGAGCATTGATGTTGAGTTGGTTTGAGAAAACTGTTGATGTTACTGGTATGGGGCCTGTGGTTCGTTACTTCAGTGATCGCAGAACTGTTTGAGTAGATAACTTGAGGAATAAAAGGAATTGACGAGAATTTTGGGTGTAGGTATGATGAGGGGGGTTTGAATTTGTGGATATGCTTTTTTTGGGTGAATTTGGGTGGTTTTTGGGCATAAATCAATGGGGGTATTTGGTTTGAACGTCTCGTTAACTATGGGCTCATACACTCTATATTGAGTACTCTTAGCACTACTGCTTACTCTTAGCACTATTACTTACTCCTAACACTGTTACTTACTCTTAACATTACTACTTACTCTTAACACCGTTACTTACTCTTAGCACTACTACTTAATCTTGACACTGTTACTTACTCTTAGCACTACTACTTACTCTTAGCACTATTACTTACTCTTAGCACTCCTAGCACTTCTGCTTACTCTTAACACCCTCCCTCATCTACATCCCCACTTAAACAACGGTATTATAACAATTAATGTAAAGAACTAAAGGTTTCGACAATATTACAAATCTTGACAAACATACTCAAATGTTTGCGTTGGCCATCAACTTAGGACTCTTGTTGCTGGCAAGGTATCCTCCCATTTTCCTCTTTTGCTTCTTCTTCTCACTCGACATGTGGTTCGACTCCTTCAACACATTGCCCTTTGGACTAGGTGTGTGCTTCATCGATTGCTTCACTGCCTTCAAGTAGTCCTTGCTTGGATTGTCTTCGAAAATGTCCTTAGAGGCGTTGAACGGACGCTTCTGTGGACTTGGAGTCTTGAACTCTTGGATTTGTTTCTGTAACAGTTCATTTTTCTCGGCAAAGCTCTTCAACAGCTTGATCTCCTCCTTTAACTTAGAAATCTTGTCTTCGTATTGAGCACTTTGCTCACTAGCCTCGTCTCTGAGATATCTGGACATCGTCTCGAGATTATCGCACTTGGACTTGTACTTAGTGAGCTCTGCAATCTCAATCTCTTGCTCTTCAGTTTGATGCTCGAGCTTCTTGAGTTGGTGTTTGAGATCTTCTGTAGCGTCCTCATTAATCTTTCTCTTGAGGTTTTCAAGCTCATCATGCTGAGCCATCTCGATCTCTCTCAACTTTCCAATTTCGAAAGATTGAGTTTGTTCTCTTTGTTTCAACTTTTCGATTTGGATCTCTTGCAGAGCTTCATTGTCGTTCAACTGAGCGACTGTGTTGTTAAGGTCCTCAACTTGTTGCTTGAGCTTGACAATTTCAAGCTCCAGCTCAGCTTGCATGTTGATACTGATGTAGTCTCTCTCCTCCAATGCCTTCAAGTGCTCTTGTGAGAGTTCCTCATTTGACTTTCTGAGCTCCTCAATCTCTGTAAGAAGCTTGGAATTCTGACTCTTCAATAAGTCGAATTCATTCTGAAGTTCAGACAATCCAGCTGATCCTTCTCTCTCCCTCAGAAGCTTCATCTCAAGGTCGTTAGCTCTAGAAGCTTCCGCCTCAAACTTGGCTTGCTCTTCGCCAAGTCTGGCCTTTAAAGACTCAATTTCAGTCATCTTCATTTGAAGCTCCTCGGCATTCTTCGAGTTGGACTCTTCAAGCTGGCTGAACTTGTTGTTGCTCGAAGTCAATTGCTGCTCAAGTGCATTGTTGGTCTCTTTGAGCTCAGCGATACAACGATCTTGTTCTTGGGCAACAGAATTAGATTTCTCAAGCATGTTGACCTTTTCATCGAGGTCACTCTTGACCTGCTGAAGCATGGAATCCTTTTGCTTGAGGTCGTTGTTAAGTTTATCAAGGATCTCATCTTTTTCCTTGAGATCATTGTTCAATTTATCGAGCGTCTCATCCTTTTGCTTGAGTTCAACGTTCATTTGATCAAGAATCTCGTCCTTTTGTTTGAGATCATCATTGATTTTCTCAAGACTTTCGTCCTTTTGCAGAATTTCATTTCTGAATTTCTCAAGAACAGAGTCCTTGTCCAGGAAATCGTTTTGAAGATTTTGGACTTGCGATTCCAATTGGGATCTTTGCTCTTCTTTCTGCTTGAGCTGCTCAGTGGCATCATCAAAAGCGGCCTTTTGCTCGGCGAGACCCTTGCTCAATTCTTCAACCTCACTAGCTTTGGTCGAAAGCTCAGTGTTCACTTCAGCAAGAGCATTGTCCTTTTTGGAGACAAGTTCTTGCATCTCTCTAAGAGAAGTTTCTCTTTCAAGTACGCTTTCATTTAACTTGCTAATGGAGACTTCTTGCTCTTTGACGGTCGACTCAATTTCCTTAATGAAATCAGTCTTTCTCAAATCCTCACCCATCAAAGCATTGTTTTCTTTCTCCAATGCTTTCAAAGTGTCTGAGATAGAGTAGATTTCACTCACCAAGAGCTGGAAATCTTGACTCTTGAAAGAGTTCAATTCAGACTTGAGCTCTTGAACTGTGTTGACGAATTCCTTCTCGGAAAGTTCGATTTTGCTAGTCAAATTGTTATTGGAGCTCTCAAGCTGTGTGTTTAACTCCTTCATTCTCATGATCTCAGCTTCCAAAAGCATCTCCTTTGTCTTCGCGATTGGCATGTTTTTAGCTGGTCCGGAGTATTTGGTGCCAATCCTATTAAGGGTTGATGGCTTTGTGACCTTCAAAGGTTTCATAGTTCTGGAAGTGACATTTGGTCTCAAACTCATCAAGGATGGAATCTTCTTAGGACTCAATGAAGAGGCAGTTGGTCTGGCATAACCTGGAACAGCTCTTGAGACGGAATTAGCTGTTTTGGATTTATCGTTTCTCTTACGGTCCACTTTGAAGTCCTTGATAACATCCACTATATTGAATAGGGAAGATTTAATCAAGTCTTCATTGCCGCTTTGGTCCAAATGCAAAATAAACTTTGTACGGGAAAGTGAAAGTCTTTGCAAAATCAAGTTTGTCACTAAATTGGCAGAACGAGTTCTTGTCGTCTTGGTCAATACCAGTTGGGTGATTGAGGAGACGTTTGTGTTGGCAAAAATGTTTGATGTGGTGCTTGAAGGGTCGAATTTCTCATTTCCCATCATGTCAACAACTGTGATAGTCTTTTTATCGTAGTACAAGTTGACAATCAAGCATGACCTGCTGGAATGGGTATTGGACGTAGTAGGAACCGATTTGCGATCAGTAAACACCTTTTCGATGGACTCTTGCGAGAGTTTGACCTTTTTGAGTTGTGTTTCCATTGGAAGGGAACTAATGTACTTTTTTCTGGTGGTTGTATCGGCCATATCGACAAACAGTCTGTTCTCACTGACTTCACAAGCAGAGAACAAGGTAGAAGGAGTTTTTGCCAATTGGTAACCGAGGAGACTCTTCAAAGTTGTGGTTTTGCCACTTCCTGTTGGGCCAATGAGCACCAAAGCACATGAAGACTTGGTCAAGTCCTCAATGGCATCATCTGAGATGTCATTGTTGTAAATAGCAGAGAAGCCATACTGCCTCTCTTGGAATTGGATCCGAGTGTCGGATGTCTGGGTGAACGAGATGTCCAGGTGTCCCAGCTTGATCTTTAAAAACAAGGGGATGGACATTGGTGGTTTTGGAGTTAGTAGGAGTGAGTTGATGATGTAGATACCCAACCGTGTAATGTATTTACAAAGCGTCTTTAAAGGGTAAGTGCGGCGGTAAACAGTTGGGCCAGGGAGATCCGTACCTCCTGTGAAGGATCGGCTGCAAAAAGAGACATAATGAGGGATTTTGAGATGTGTAGAGGAGGTAAAGAGAAAAAGAAAGTGGGTGCAAAAAATGTGGATATGTGTGGATGTGTATGGTCATTTATACTTTTGAAATGTGTCAGTTTGCGGGATTTAACTGAGTTTGGGAGATTATAAAAGGAAGGCAATGGAAGGGTTTAATTGTTGGTTCGAGGTTTATATAGCAGAAGTAATGATACTAATGGTAAGGGAGGGACACCGCTTTCTTGTTTCTATATTTTTGATTAGGTGAAGTGCTTAAAGGTTTTTATCGTTTGGGTATTACCGTCATCGAGAGTTGTAGTTGCTAAGTCAAACTGACATTTGTGAGTGAGAAAGAGAGGGAATTTATCATGAGAAAAACAGTCCTTTTTCTATGTATATATATCTTTTTCGATGGTAATTTTTTGTTTTGTTTTTAAATCCTAGTTTATATTTTATAGAGTTTATATTTTAGATTTGGTTGATTGTGGTGGTATCCATGTCTTCACTTGAACAGATTTGGACTCTACATAATCATGCTGTGGTAGAGAGATGTTGACTTGAGACTGTAAAAGAGAATGATGAGCTGAGTTTTGAAGCTTGAAAAATAGAGGATTTTATAGATTTAAGTATTTGATCTGTTGGGGTGATTGAAACGTCTTTTGCAGGAAATGCGATTATTCTATTGTCAGAGTTGATAAGATGAAGCCATCCATAACCTCAACGCAGGTAATCTCAAAGGCCGACTCAAACTAGATGAGAACTGATTTCTCGATACTAGAGAACAATTGTTGAGAAATTATTGGGGCATGATTCTTTAAGTCATGAAATGCTGTATTTCTCATATGGCATAGGGTCGTTTAAAGCAGGTGTCTATGCCTCACATATGCTCACTCGCATACATCGAAGTTTTAAGGGTCTAAACATTGCAACATTTTTACCCTTCAAAAGATGAAGAGGGAAGTGATACTAATACCAGAAGTCCAGAAAATCATAATTACCACTCTCTCGAAGTTTTTTCAAATTTGTTTCTCTCGTGAATTCATCAAGTGCACTGGTCCATTACTCATGATGTCGCACTTGGCAGCCTCATCCACCAGCCTCACCAGCCCCACTTCACACTGGCCAAATGAACACCTAAGCTAGAAACTCATTTACCCAAGCAAATGCTCAAAACACTACGCCTAAGGCACTTTCAAGCATTGTTACCCCGGAAATGCATGAACCTTCCTCGGTTTTGAACAAGCGACTGAGGAAAATTCTCGATTTCTCCGAGAAACCTCCCAAAAGGCATTCGATGAAAAATGGAACATTTCCTGATCCAAATTTTCACTGTTAATGTTCCATTGTTTTACTCACTTACGGCCATAGACAGGGTCTCATTGAAAAAAAAAAAATATCTCCATCTGCCCCTGTCGTTTCCTTCATGAAACTAGTCCCTTCTGAGCCCACTTCAAATTTCACAGCAAACTTGAATGGCATTGCCGCTCAATTCATCATTGTAACGTTACATCTTCCATGGCAAACGGAATGCGATCCAAACCACCTCGATGAACTCATTCCATGGAAAAACACCCCACAAAACCTACTAACCTAACCTGCACCAACTCATAAGTGACTTCATGAAAATCCACCCAAATCTCTAAATCACCGTCCCCCACCTACAGTATAGGGGTGCAACGCATAGCAACAGAAATTGCCTGCGCGCCTCCACATCTTGCTATCAGCAATAATCGCCAGAGAACATCAAGGACAAATGCCCTACCGCGGTTTTTTGCCGTGTTCTTTGTTCCCCAAATTCTACAACCTTGATCACCGCTTCCAAATTAAGAAACCATAGCCGTCCCAATAGGGAAACGGCTCCTCGCTACTAAATTCGGAAGCCTCCACCACCGACAGATTGACCTCGGTTTATATGCAGGCCATGCAGCCCCACGACAACCTCCCCCGCGCCATTCTTCAACCCCCACATTGAAAGTATATAAAGGTGGCCAGCTTGCACTGTCTTTATCCGCAACAAATTACCCCTTTTTCTTACAAAATGGCTACTATCAAATTGAACTCGGGCTACGAAATGCCACAGGTCGGCTTTGGCTGCTGGAAAGTCAACAACGACACCTGTGCTGACCAAATCTACAATGCCATCAAGGTTGGCTACAGACTCTTTGACGGTGCCGAGGACTACGGTAACGAGAAGGAGGTTGGCCAAGGTGTCAGACGTGCCATTGACGAGGGATTGGCCTCTCGTGAGGAATTGTTCATCACCTCCAAGCTCTGGAACAACTTCCACCACCCAGAGAACGTTGAGAAGGCCTTGGACAGAACCTTGTCTGATTTGGGACTTGACTACGTTGATTTGTTCCTTATCCACTTCCCAATTGCCTTCAAGTTTGTTCCTTTCAACGAGAAGTACCCACCAGGCTTCTACTGTGGCAACGGTGACAAGTTCGCTTACGAGGACGTTCCATTGCTCGACACCTGGAGAGCTTTGGAGAAGTTGGTCAAGGCCGGTAAGATCAAGTCCATTGGTGTTTCCAACTTCAACGGTGCTTTGATCCAAGACTTGCTCAGAGGTGCTGAGATCCCACCAGCTGTTTTGCAAATTGAGCACCACCCATACTTGCAACAACCAAGATTGATCAAGTGGGTTCAGTCCAAGGGCATTGCCGTCACCGCATACTCTTCTTTCGGTCCACAATCGTTTGTTGAGTTGAACCACCCAAAGATTGGTCAATGTGAGACTTTGTTCAAGCACGAGACCATTGTTGAGATTGGTAACGCTCACAAGAAGTCTGTTGCTCAAGTTTTGTTGAGATGGGCCACTCAAAGAGGTCTTGCAGTCATTCCAAAGTCCAACCAAACCGAGCGTTTGGTTCAAAACTTGACTGTCAACGATTTCGAGCTTACTGAGGCTGAGATTGAGTCCATCAACAAGTTGGACGTTGGATTGCGTTTCAACGACCCATGGGACTGGGATGAGATTCCAACTTTCATCTAAACTTATGTCTGAATTATAGAGTAATGGATTTGAGATGATGAGATAGTGTAGGAGGGTTGAGATGATCCTGTAAGATATAGCAAGCTATTCATGGTATGAATATTTTTTAAATACCGAAGAGATTTCAAGGGAATCTCATATTACATCTTATACTATGTCATATCATGGGTCTTATCATAGATCTTGTAGTACATCTTATAGTACATCTTATAGTACATCTTGTAGTATATCTTATGGTACGTCTGACCCTACCTAGAGTTATGTTAGAGTATATCTTATAGTATGAAATATAAATATCCTATAGGAAATCTTATAAGACATAGTCTAGCATGTTTCAAAAAAATCTCTTGAGTATCTGTAAAGCCTATTGTTTATTTCATATTGGATCTAGACATCTGACAAGATGTTTTATAGCACATCTTTTGAGATTTATAGTACATCTAATAGTACATGTGATAGTATGTCTTATGGTACATCTGATAGTACATTCGATAATACTTCTTGGTATATGTTGTAGTATATAATTTAGAAAAACTTCTTGATAATTATAGTATATCTTAAAGTGTATTCTATGGTGCACCTTACTGTACATCTAATGGTACATATAATAGTAAATCTAATGGTACATCTCATAGAACATCTTATATTGTACCATATAACTTCAGCTTTTAGATCCTAGAGCAAAACATCTTATGGTATCTCCTATCATACTTCTTATAGTACATCTACAAGCCTCTCTGAATATTTATAGTATTGTGGTCACTGACTATATACTTGTTTCATAATAAAATCGTCGAATTGAATGTCACATTGACTTCCATCAAGTTCCAAGATCAACAGCGTCTCAAACTCCCTAAATAGAGTCCAAAACTGCCTTACGGCCCAAGGTCAACAACTTCAACCTCGACACAAAGTCATCTCTGTTGATATAGGCTCCACACAACCTTCTCTTTCCTGTAAACTCGGTTCTTGAATGGAAGCATCTCCAGTTGTCAAAGATCAAACATTGACCTGGTTTCAACTGGTAGAAGATCTCGTTCTCTGGAGAACTGATGATACTGTACCACTTACGAATGGCCCTATAAAACTTAGGAACATCTTCTGGATTGGCCCATTGATCCATACATGAACGATCACTCTGGTTCCATCTCACTTGGAGCAAGTTTCCTTGCAAATCAAGCTTGAAAATAGGCTGTGGGAGGTCTGGTTGGATACAAACCTTCTCCTCACCAGCAGAATGAGCAGGAACTGGGATTTTCGTCAAAAGATCGAAACTTTCCGGGTCTTTCTCCTTTAATTGTTGTGCACATTGGAAAGCATCAACCAAAGACGTGGTTCCTCCAGTTCCCTCGTGCATTAAGAGGTGGAATAACTGCAAACCTGGGGTATCAGACCAGTAGGTACCGTCAGTATGAGCAGAAATGTCAAAGTTAGTATAAGCAGTATCCTTTTTACCCAAATCAGAGGTGAAATCCCAGAATCCACCATAGTGAGTTGGACGAATGTACATGAGCTTCTCACAGAGCTTCTCAGTGTCCTCTGGAGTCACTGGAACGTTATCAATAAGGGTAAATCCGTGCTTCCAGATCTTCAAGCACCATTCCTGAATGGCCTTCTCACCGTCTGTTTCATCACTGGATGCCATGATCTTGTTAAAGTCGACCGTAGGCATGTTGTTCTTGATATCGGCAGTTTTCCAGAACTGCTGCTCCAAGAGCGTCTTTTCTCCCTCGATCTTCAACTCCTTGGCCACTACTGGCGGGTAGTACGCGTGCAAACGCAACCACAGCAACGCGTACTGGGAAACATGGTTGTCTTGACTCCACACAATCGTGAAGGTGTCGTTCTCGAGAGTACACTCGATAGGACGGATATCATCGTCGATTTTGGCCGAATTAAGCAATCTCTGCTTCGTGGTGTCGAAGTAGCACTCACTACAGTGGCAGTTGTCTCTAAGCCAAATGTAGTGGAACTGGGTGGTGATGCCATCGATGTCCACTGATAAAGTGTCAGCGTTAATCAGATAAGAAGTTGCAGTCATTTCGAAAGTTCTGGAAAAAGTGAGGGATTTAAGGAATTTTACTATAAAGTCGCAGCGAGTCCCACTTTAAATTTGCTCTAGTGCCAAGTGGGAAATGTGGGAATTCGTTGCCCTTTTATAATGCGGCCTATTGTCGAATGGCTCCAGCTCGGACTGAGTTACCATACACTGCGAAAGACAGGACTGAGTTACCATACACTGCAATGAGAGAGGCCAGTCGCACCATTTAGCCGAGCGGCATGCAGGAAAGAACATCACTACCATCACCCTTTTTGAGAGGCAGCCTAGGCCCTTGTGGGGACACATTTAATTGATTTTGTGATTTTTTTACGGCGATAATCGATTTGGAGAGTTTGACGCATTGTACGTGCTGAGAGTGGCGACTTTGTACCTTTTTTCCCGCGAAAAAACGCCATTTTCCACTGCTATACCATCCATCTCCTCGGCAGCTCACTGGAGTAATTGCCGAACCCACCACAAGCGAATTTTGCTAAGACAATTGTGAAAATTGGCCTGAATTGATAAAGTTTACGAGAATCTCCAGGTCTTGTTGTGAAAAAAATTGAGAATTTCATTGGTGGAACCTCAATTTCTTCGCATCTCTTCCTTTCGCTATCAACAGCAAGAAACCACCGATAAATCCCGAATTGGAAATCGAAAATGGCTCCGTCGGCCGCTGTGGTGCCTCCAATGCCCGAGAGACGTAGATCGTCTATACAACTGGAGAAAGACTGGGTCGATTTCAATGCAATGGATACCTCTTTATATAAAGAGGATGCCCCACTAAGTGAGGCCATCAGAGCACTTAAAGTGAAGGCTGTTCAAGAAGCATGCGATTCTGGCAAACTAGAGGCCGTTGTCGAGTACTCTCGTGCAACAGAAGGGTTGGTATCGAGCCAATTAAGGGCCAAAGTGTGGCCTTACTTGTTGAAAGTGGAAGAGACCCATGGAAGCGACGGAAACGCCGAACAAAGGCTCTTTTCGTCCAATACTCTTTCCCATTTCGATATCAACGACTTGCCTCCACATAAAGACGAAGACCAGATCATGTTGGACATCAAGAGACTGTTTACGGTGATGTCCCAATTCCACTCATTTAATCATCTGGTCAACTCGTCATATACGACTATTCTCTCGCAAGAAGACATTGAGAATATGCGGAAAAGGCTTTTTTGCTTAATGGTGAGAGTTCTTAGGAAATATCCATGTCTTAACTACTACCAGGGCTACCATGATGTAGCTAGTGTGGTGCTCTTGGTATGTAACGATATTGACCCAGGTAACGATGATCGAGCATTCATACTTTTGGAGAAGCTTACTACGAACCATTTGAGAGATTTCATGATTTCTGATATTGGACTTTCGATCAATCACTTGAAATTGATCCCATATATCATGGAGGAAGTGGATACTACGCTTTTCCAGCTTATTCGTCAAACGAGTAACTCATACATGGCCTCAAACGGATCATATTTCGATTATAAGTTTTTCCAAGCGCTTCTGTCGATTCTCACCATGTTTAGTCATGACGTTTCGAACTCATCTCATCTTATGATGATGTGGGACTTCATATTTAGTTACAATTCTGTTGCTGCTTCGCTCTATTTATATGTGGCTATCATGGTACACTTTAAAGAGGATATTTTGGAGAAATTGGGTGTCACTGAGTCTTCGGAAATCATCTCGGTGGATGCTGACTTGGTCCACACGCTTCTTTCGCCAACAAACTTGTTGTCTGAGCTCACAGACACGAATTTGGTGAAGATTTTGAATAGTGCAAGGTCACTCATTGATAATCATCCGCTTCATAGCTTCGAAAAGGCTCCAGAAACGTTTGATGTCTGGTTTGGCGAATTTAACAGCCATTCTGTCCTTTGCACCACTTCAAGACTTCATGAAATCACCGAAAAGTCAACTGAGACTGAACCTGAAGTCTCTGAAGACGTAGAATCAAGCGAAACGAGCGAAACAAGTGAAAACGTCGATTTTACCGAAGAAAACTATGAAAACATCGACAGTGATAAGTTACAGTCGCTCATTCTACTTCAAGAGGAAGAACAAAGCAAAGAGACGATTCATGAGGCTGAAATCTTCCAAAGAGTCATGGAACAAGAGTCACTCTCTGAATCTATGACATCTTTTGAAGATGACTCCTCTAGAGGAGGCCTGCTCTCGTCGTCTCTCTCAAGTTTGACCGCTGCGTCATCTTCAATCAACCACAAGCTCATGCACACGTCCTCTGTATTCTTCAAGAGGCTCTTCACGAACTCTGAGGCAGAAAACTCGGAGGAATCAGAAAACAGAGTCTCGAAGAGAAACAAGCACACGTCTTTGCAAAGCAGAGTGTACACTGTGAGTGTTACCATTGGATTTGTTGGTTTTTTGCTCCATTGCTTGATTAAAAACACCGATAATCACAGCTCGGGCTTATTTAGAATCTTCCATGGTGATTTTAGTGGAATGAGAGCCTTTTCGTCGATCTTTGACATGTCTGTTTTAAGAACTGAGGCTCGTGATATCGGCAATGACTTGGCTACTGGTGCCACTCATGCAGCAAGAGACTTTGTGGAGTTCTTGAAGGACTCTGAGGTTGTCAATGCTGGACTTGACTTTACCCAAGTGGGATTAGGCACATTGCGTAATTCCATTTATGCGTTTGGGAATTAGCGGAACTGGATTCTGCTGTGTGTATTAATAACATTATGAGATTAGGATGTTTTGTTTTGTAGGGTGATTTCATTTTGCATTAGGATGTTCTATTCTGTAGAAGTACCTTCTAATTTGAAGTAGGATCTTCTATTCTTGTCTGAGATCCTTCTATTTTGTGGGAGTACCTTCTATTATCGTACGAGAACCTTCTATTATCGTAGGAGAACCTTCTATTATCTGATGAGAACCTTCTATTTTGCAACTTTTGCTTACCTTCTAATCCTGCAATCATTGCTGCTGACCCTCTGAATCGATAGAATACACTAAAACCACATCAGCATACGCTGAATGACCCCATCCTCTGTTTCCACTTGTACTGATCATAAAACGTCCAGTATCATCCACAAATAAGTTACTTAAGACTCCTCCATGGTGTCCTGGAATCACAAAGAACGGCGTAGCTCTCTTCTTTGATGTTGCTGTCTCCAGAGCAAAATCATCATAGAGACCAAGGTTATAAAGACGGATGTTATCGTTGGATCCACATAGAAGAAAGTTCTCGTTGGGCATAGTGGAGAGGGCACTGATTGGACCCGAAATCTTAGGGAAAAGAAGCCTCTTCAGCACATTAGGCACCTTAGTATTACCAATACCATTAGCATGTGGTTTTCTAATGGAGATCTCCTCAACTGTACTGTTTCTTCTTCCCACAAACAACTTATCTCCATCGTTGGACCAACTAGCAGTCATACACCATGGAGGAACACCATCAGGAACACCCAATTTCAATACGGCGCTCTTTTTCGACACTCTGGCGTCCCAAATGTTGATGGTTCCGTCCATACTGGAACTCATAAAAATGTTATCGCTTGTTCCGACCTTGTTTTTCGAAGATTCCGTCTTTATGCTGGCCTTAGACATATTCCCCTCATCTTCCTCATCACTATCACCGAAAAGAGAATCAACATCGCTTGGATTTTGGCCTTCTCCGTCGTTTTTGAACGTGATATCAGTCAATCCCTCCGGCCGGAACTGTATGCTTGAAATTTGACCCGTGCTTCCCTTATATAAGCTCACCACTTTACCTGTGTTCAAGTCCCACTCTCTAATGGTCTTATCCCACGACCCAGAAAGGAACTTATCTTGAGCACTGTTTAGTCGAAGCACAGAAACTGCATCCAGATGGCCTGAATCGATGCTTTGGTCGCCTCTTTTGTTGGGGTTATGTGGGAAATAGTGGTGCATGGCTCCCTCATTGTAGATCATGGTGTATAACGAAATACCTCCAGAAAGGAGTCCAGAAATGCACCAATATCCGTTTCTTTCGACGTCTAACGAGTAGACAGGGTTCACTTGAGGCTCGTAGGAGACAGAACCCGTCGAAAAATCGCTCTCTTTGAACTTTGGATTGGCCTGTAGCATCTGTTTCTTGGTGAGTGGCTGCTCGTTCTCCCAGTAGGAGCCAATGACTCCTGCTTTCGTGATACTGTCCATCAAATTGTGTTTTTGAGCCACAGTCAACGGAGCCTTGCCTTCAATGGACGCCGTGAAGTCGTACTTCCGAATAAACCCGTCTTCTCCACCTGTGAGAATCCATTTAGGGCCTTCGGAAACTGCCAATGCATGACACTGCTGTGCGTATGGAATTGCAACCGTAGGGACGATATCCAATTCTTTGGCCTGTTTTAGACTGTCGAGAGCTCTTTGTCTGATGCTGACTCCGTCTAGAGGTGCTGTCTCTGTCTTTGTAGTTGTATCTCCGTTTTGGCCATTTCCAGCGTTATTTTGGTCTGAGCCGTCTCGAAGCTTCCCCAGCAGGTCAATGTCAGATCTGGACGCGTCTCCATTGCCTTCTCCACCTTCGTTTTGTGTAGAAGTATCCATATCGTCGTTCCCGTCGCTGTTGTCACCATCATTGTCTCCATCGTCGTCATTGTCGATTTCCTTGTCGTTTTCGTCGTTTTCGTCGTCGTTTTCGTTGTCGACGTCGTCATTTTCGTTTTCTCCATCATCGTTTTCATTGTCCACATCATCATTTTCATCATTTTCCTCATCGTTTTCATCGTTGTCTTCATCCATGTCACTATTCTCTTCATTGTCGTCATTATCGTCTCCTCTGTCGTCTACGTCCATGTCGTAGTTCTCCATGTCGTCCTCAAGCATATCGTCGTCGTTTTCGCCGACATTGAAGAGGTCATCATCCATTGACATGGTGTTTTTGGGGAGAAGTTGTAGTTTGGTTGGGACCGATTTGTTTAGTGCAGGCCGTTTTAGAGTGAGAGGTAGGAGTTGGTGGATTTGGGGATATTTTGGGGTTTTTTGATTTTTTGAGAGAATGGATGGTTTGAGGTTTTGTATTTAAAAAGAATTGAGTGGTTTTTTGGGTTGTTTTTTGTGTGGAAGTGGTGATGTTGTGGGGTGTTCTCGTTGTATGGAGATGGTTAACTATGGAGGTTGAGAAGTGAGAGGAGAGGTGGGAGAATTGGGAAGAGTACCAGGAAAAGTGAGGTCAAAAAGTCAATATTGAGATTCTATGACCTCAATATGTCTTTGGTTTTGATCACATTGAAATCGATTGACTTTTCGTGGACTTAGCGTAGTCGTAATGAGACCCTCATCTTGACCTTGACATACTCCATGGCACAACAGTACGACAAATCGAGGGAAATTACGGTGCCTCCAAGTGGAGAAATTATCAGCATTCTGTTCGTATCCCAATTGAGAGCAATGGCCTCCTAAATATGTCACTTTTCACTCAACCAATGAGATTCAAGTATCTCCCGTCAAAACCTGGAGAAACACCCGAACGGTCCCAAATTGACGATACAACGTAACGCTAGACGATCCCAAACACGAATACGATCCATTTGTCTACAAAAATTCACTCAATTGGGCACAATTGACATCCTGAAATGATCCAATAAAGCCCAACGTAAGCCCCCAATTAACAAATTACTACCCTCCTACACCTCTCTATTCAAAAGCTTTATTCATATCTATAAGCTTACTCGTAGATCCAAGAGAACATGGCTGGCTTGTACTCAACCAACTCCTCCTTCTTGAACCACAAACCAATCTCCTTGTTGGCGGACTCAACAGAGTCGGAACCGTGAGCAACGTTTCTACCCATGTCAATGGCGAAGTCACCTCTGATGGTACCTGGAGCAGATTGCAATGGGTTGGTAGCACCCAAGATGGCTCTACCTTGCTTGACAACGTCCTTACCCTCCCAAACGGTGGCCAAAACTGGACCAGACAACATGTAGGACAACAAAGATGGGAAGAATGGCTTCTCTTGCAAGTCCTCGTAGTGCTCTCTCAACAAAGACTCAGTTGGGTGGGTCAACTTAATGGCGACCAACTTGAAGCCTCTGTTCTCGAATCTGGAGATGATAGAGGAGATCAAACCTCTTTGGACTCCGTCTGGCTTGATAGCAATGAAGGTTCTCTCGGTGTTAGACATTGTTTTTGGTGTAGAAGGAGGAAATTTAGACGTGGAGAAATTTTTTGTCCACGGTGGAGGTATTCGACGTTTGTCACGTGACCTAATTATATGGGGAAGGCATCTGGGGTTGAGTGAATTTGATTAGAACGAGCTGGAGCGGCCATTGAAAGGGTGGGATGGATTAATCAAAGGTCAATGAATTCATATCGATAATAAAAAATCTAAAAATCATTGGAATTTCTCCACAATTGTGGACCCATATCTCTCGCCGGGTAACCCTCTGAATATTCCACCTGGTGAGGCCTCAGAGGTGCATCATCTGACAGCTTGTCACGTGGATCACCACGCAACAACACACAAACAAACGATCGCATATCTGCAGGTTTGAATCTACTAACTACAACTGCCCAAATGGACGTGTCTACAGAGCGTCAAGCAGAGAAGCGTGGTCCCTCGACGCCGTTGATTCTGTCTTCTACGCAGAACAAGCGTAAGCTCCAGTCCAAAAATGATCAATCGGATCGGTCTCCGCTGAGATTGACGCTGATGTTTCCTAATGCTAATGAGTACCAATATGAGCTTTTGGATTGTAAATATCGGACGTGGCTTTTGGAGCAGGAACTTACACGTCAGAAGAGTCTCACCAACTTTTTAGAGCTCGAGAGGTCTTTTGCTGATTGAGTTATGGGTGACTGGAGGTGAGATCAAGCATATAAACAAAGGGGGTCACAAAGATGGATTTTAGGGAGAAATAGGGATGGATTTTTTTTCTTCTAGATCATATCTGATGACCTAAGTTGCATAATTACTCTGGAAATGAGGGTTCATAGAGAAATTGCTGGTGGTTTTGTTGAGTAATCAAAACATCAGTCACATCATTTAAGATCGACACGAAAGTGAGAAAAAGATA
This sequence comes from [Candida] citri, assembly GCA_030571295.1. Taxonomy (NCBI): domain Eukaryota; kingdom Fungi; phylum Ascomycota; class Pichiomycetes; order Serinales; family Metschnikowiaceae; species [Candida] citri. The sequence goes on from JAJLXN010000021.1 coordinate 111,864, forward strand.
GCAAAAGTGAGAGAAAGTTAGCAAACATGAGCAAGAGAAGTTAGAATATGTTGACTCTTGCGTAAATAGGGAAACCTGGTTGTTTTCCTGCTCAAAATCGGTCTTTCAAGTACATAGGTATAGGTTAATGGTTCAACTAATACATAATACCATGGGATTGTGATGCACTTATCGTATTAATAGCGTATCCATGTCATTCAAGTATCTCATAAATGACATACCAATAACAGACCCATATCATATCAATACCATACTAAAATCTTGTCCATGTCATATCCATATCCATATCCATATCCATATCATACCAATATCCATATCCATATCCATCTCCATCTCTTATCAATACCATACCCATATCACACCAATTGCGTTACTTTGTCATACCAATATCGTGTCTTCATTGTCTACTTTCGTTATTTACCCACTCCTCCCCAATATCACTGCCCTGGCTTGCCTCTAGTGGCCTTAAAGTAATCTGAAAGTCTCGAGTCGCTATCGAAGTAATGTCCATCTCTAGCATTATCCCAGTCATTCAATCTCTTGGCCAATCTCTGCTTCTCCTCGTCACGAGATCCTCTCTCCTCCAAATCGTCTCGAAGCCAATGCAACACCAAAGGATGTAAAGACTCTGCCAAAGCCACACGAATACTATCGATCTTCTTATCGGCATCACGTTCAATGTGCACCTGTTCACGCTCCTTATCGAAGGTAATTTGACTGATATCAACGTCATCGGTCTTCTTTCCTCCATTAAGATGGATAACACGATCACACCAACTCTTTCCCAATCCATCAAAGATATGGGTAGCATACACTACACAGCAGTTTCTAGTTCTGCACTCTCTCTTCAAGAAATCCAAGAGATTTTGTCTAACAATGACATCTAAGTCCACAGTGACCTCATCCAAGAGTAACAACTTCCATGGCTTGAGCAATCCCATCACCAATTGCACTCTTCTGCGCTCTCCATCGGAGATAGATGACATTGACCAATCTGGGTCCAAATCCATGATTTGGATCAATTCGTCTCTTCTTTCGGTGTAAATTTCACCTCCAATTGACGAAATAAGCAACTTCACTGGAAGATCTCTCTTGACAACTTGATTGTTGGCCCATTCTGTGCCCAAATACGAGATATAACTGTTGATGTCGGAATTGTGCTGTTCGTGACGAGTCAGCGAGAATTCAAAAGGGTCAAAGCCTCCAAGACGCAAAGTACCTTGTTTAATCAAGGTTTTACCTGCCAAAATTCTTAAGAGGGTCGATTTTCCTGCTCCATTGGGTCCTACTAGAAGGTTAGTCGTACCCCATGGAATCTGCAAGCTGATGTTCTCAAGACCACGTCTTTTGTTGTTAAACACATAAGTGAGGTCTGTCGTTTCAATGGCGAACTTAGATTCGGACATTTTGGGGAAATTGAAGAAGAATTGTGGAGTTTGACCGTTGGCTGGTGACTCCAATTAAGAGGTGGTGTCATGCAGTATACTAAATGACGTATAATCACTGGATCTTGGAGATTGCACGATGATCGCCATAATAAACGATCAAAATCGGAATTTACGGCATTTATTCGGAATTTACAGCATTTTCAAGGTAAATCAACTTTTTAAATTTCTATTATACATCATGGATCAACTTTTTCTCCAACTTTCTCCATTAATAACTCAACTCCAAAATCCATCTGAAAACGTCGTCTTTGACTGGTCCATTGACAATACCATTGAACACAGTCTTGACTTCTTCAGAGAAATCGGAATGTTGCAAGTTAAACTTTCTCAAGTATGTCTTGAGCAAACCTCTGTACTCGTAGAAAAGCCATTGCAAGTCGATTTTGTTCATTAAGGCCAAATCGTTCAGTTCTTCTTCGCTGAAGTCCTTGATGATCTTGACTTCGTCAGTTTCGGGGTTTTCCAACTCCAATTTTTCGGCGATTTTGTTTAAGTTTTCAACAATGAGACTGAACAACGTAAGAATGACTTCTCTGAACTCACCACCCTTCGAACTGGCACTCAAGACTCTGTTGATGGACTCCATACAAGAGACGTTATTGATGATAAGGTTGTGCTTCGACTCAAGGGCTTCACGAATAAGGAACTCAGGCTTCAAAATGCCAAACTCAATGAGGTACTCAAGGATCAAGAAAGCAACTTGTGGCTGGTGGATCCAAATACGCAAAACAGACTCAATGGTCCATTTTTGTCTGGCATTGTGCTGTTCTGGAGTCATTTCCAATTCTGGGAACTTAAAGTCAGTACCACTGACCTTGTAGTCTTCATCAGTGACTGGCTCTCCAGCAATGTACTTCAACTTGGCCACATCTCTGTTCAATATACTCACTACCGAGTAAATGGAACGAGAGCCGATGTAGGAGTAAGTTTGGAATAAAAGGTTGATCAAGACCTTATCGGAGTCAACGTCAATGACTGAGGATTTGATAGCTTCGATGGTTTCGTTGATCATCTCGTAGAATTGCTCGTTGGATCTCCAGTTGGCAATAATGAAGTCATAGAGCTTGTTGGCGACTTCATTAAGAGGCAATTGTGGGTTGGAGAAGTCGTAAATGAGCTCTTCTTGTGGAGACAACATCAACTTTCCAGACATGGACTCTTTTCTTTGGCTGATTACGCTGGAAATGGTCTTCTTCAACTCCTCGTTGTTTCCACCATACAACTGGTAGTCGTAGTCGATGATGAAATCGGTCGGGTTAGGATAAAGCGAAATATCCAAGTACTTATAGAACTCGTCCAAGGCCATAAGTCTACTTTCACCGTCTTCTTGTGGAGCCATAGTGACGAAACTGTCCTTAATTCTGGCCTTATTGGACAATCTGATCTCCTTAGCAATCAAGTTCTTGATGAAGTTCTTCTTTGGGTGGTAGGTCAAGTTGGCATACTTAACCGAGTCTGGAGCCCACTCGTCCCACTTCCAACTGAAGTCAAAGTTGGAGATTTGGGTGGTCATCCAGTCCATGTATCTGATCTTCAGCTCATAGTCAAAGGTCTCCAAGTTATTATAGAAGAATCTAATGGCTCTTCCGAAAACTGGAGCAACAGACTCAGGACTCTCTCTACAGCACGAAATCAATACGGTATAGTAGTAAATTTCGTAATGCAACGATTTTGGAAGCTGGAAAATCATGGTCAAAATACTCTCCACAGCCACGTCTTCGACCTTCCAAGTTGAGAGTGGAGGGTTGTTTTCACCAGACGCGTTGTCCTTGGCTATGAGTCCCAATTGGTCAATAGAAGAGCCCGGAGGACTGAAGAGGTCTCTGGAACAGAACAAGTCCAAGATAGACAACTGGATAGAGGCCTCTTTTTGGTTGAACGACATGTTTGTCAAGATATCAAAGGCAATATCCTTCAAAAACAAGCCAAAGTACGAGTTGATCGATGGAACAGTCTCGAAATCGGTGGTAGTGTTGTAAACTTGGAAAAGAACACGAGGATGCTCATACCACAAGTTGTCAATGAGTCCCTCAGGCTTATACTTGGCAAGATCCTCGGTCGAAGGGATAGAGAATTGTGGCAAGTTGTGTTTCACGAGTTCACTTGAGATGGTGTTGTTTTTCAAGGCCTCGGTGATGATTGGGTCCACAAGTTCACCAAAAGACAAGAACAACGAGCCGTTCAAGCCTGCCCAGTTCTTTTCAGAAGTTTGCAAGGCCACCAAAGATGGAAGAATCAAGTTGATAATTTTCTGTGGCTTGTAAGGCAAGTTTTCTGCGAAGTTCGAGTGTTTAGAGTCAAATGGCTCTAAAATAGAAATGGTTCTTTCTGATACCAGCTCTACAATCTTGAATTGACCTGCGAGCTCCACAATTTCGTTGGCTCTATCGATTGTCTCTTGAGAAAAGTCATTGGCAAACAAATATGGAGTAGCAATCAACACGTTATAGAAGATCTCCTCTGCTGTACCACTTCTAGCCTCCGAAGAGTTCTGCAAATCGATGGCAGCGGTCAAAAACAGCTTGAAAATGTTGGCAACAGCCTGGTTCTCGACGATAGGCGACAATGCAGCCAAAAACTTGAAGATAGACTTCAAATCGTTGAACACTCCAGCGTTCTCGGTGGTTTTACCCTCGGACGCAGTCTCTTCACCCTCCATGGCAGTATCTGAGCCCCTCAAGGTGTCTAGTAGCTGCTGGGCCTTTGCATGGAAGAATTCAATGACATATTTGGCCACCAAGAAGTTCTTAGCGTTACAGATGAAGATCAAAACTGAAATGTTAGGAATCTTCTGTGGTTGCTCGATAACAACGGCATACAACGTCGAAAGAATGGCCTCTCTCAATTTATCCAACTTTTCAAACTCAGCCACGATAGGATTGGAAATGTAAGAGATGTCATCGACCTGATTGATCAAGTTGGAGTTCTCACCAATTCTTCTGATGTCTTTGCAGATATTTGAGATCAATTCAGTGACTGGATCCACGTGTTGCCTCTTGGATTGGTCACTGTAGTCGCCTTCGAAACTTGGACCATCTTCGAAGTCGTCTCTGCTTCTTTTTGCTGGATTTTCCATGGCTGGGTGTTGTTGGTAGTAGGTGGGTTTAGGCCTGGAAGGTGTAGGTAGTTGTGTGTAGGATCGAGTGAAGGGAGCCGTAGATTTGGAGAGATTTTGGGAGCAAGTGAGATTAGAGAGGAATGTGGAGATGAAATTTAGGTGAATAGAGGAAGGTGATGATTTTGATGGGTTTTTAAGGGGATGATTTCGGGTGAGTTGGTGGTTTTAATGGGGGATATTGGTGGATGAGTGAGTGAGGCAGTAGAGGTGAGTGAGATGGAAGGAGAGAGATGGTAAATTGTGGAAAATAATTTAATGAAACTGCTCTCATGAATTTGAAGAATTCGAAACTTATCTTTGATTTTTTTGAAAAACTTTCTTTTGATGTCTTTTCGTTCTCTATTGGGTATACGGCTGATTGATGGTACTGTGATTATATGCAGTACGCTTATATGGGGTCCATAGGACGGTCGGCAAAACCATTAAGATTTCAATTTTCCCAAAATATTTTTGTTTTGGATGAATTTCACTCTCATATATATCTCAAATTCACATCTTTCATTTTCCAAAAATGTGTTTCTGATTTTTTGTGGGACCCTTTTCTTCCTCATTTATGTATATTGTGAGCGTCCATAGTTAAGAAGTCTAAACCGTTAATGGCATCCAAAATGAGACAAACATGACAAAAAAACTACAATAAAAAAAGAAATCAAATCAAAAGTTACGTCACTATAGGCCTATCATTTGAGGTTCATTTAAAATCTCCCCTCATTTGAAGAACAGGCACTTCTGGCCTCTTTGCTTAACTATGGTGCGTCTTAACTATGGTGCGTCTTAACTATGGCGCTTCACTATCGCACATCACACACTCATTCAGTCTGCTGCATTGACGCACTTCACTTGACAGCTTTGGCAGCCTTCACTTACTTACCCCGCCATGCTCAAAGAACTTCTCAAAACAAACAGAATTGTGCTCGATGGAGCACTTGGTATGCAACTAGAAGAAATCATCCCAAAAGATGATCCTCTTTCGGTAAAAGGTCTGCCTCTTTGGTCGACAAAAGTTCTTCTTGAAGCTCCACATATGATCTCGCTGATCCACACCTCATATGTCGAAAAAGGTGCTACTTTGGTTACTACTTCGCTGTACCAGGCCTCTTTACAGACATTAGAGAAACATGCCAATATGGACGTTGAAGGTGCTCGTCAAGTATGGCAAAAATCCATCGATTGTGCTCTTGAAGGCATCAAGAATGCTCACCCAAAGGAGAAGGTCTATGTGGCTGGTTCTATAGGCCCATACGGAGCCTTTTTGGCCAATGGAGCTGAATACAGTGGCGAATACGGTGGCAAATCTGAAAAGGAGCTTGCCGATTATCACCGGGAAATGTTCACTTTCTTGGTGAACAGTCCTGAGGTCGATTGCATTGCATTTGAAACGATTCCTAACATCGCCGAGGTCAACGCCATCTACGCGTTGGCAAACGAAGTATACGCGTCTTCAAAGCCAAAGGAATTTTACTTGAGTTTAAGTTGCAAAGACGCTTCAACATTGGCTGATGGTACACCTTTGGAAACCGTCTTTGATGTCATGCTTGATCATGAGCAAAAGAGCGATATTGCCAGCCAACACTTCTTGGCAACAGGATGCAATTGTGTCCCATATGACATTGTTACGGGTTTTATCCAAAATGCAAATGCCGCTGCACAGAACCGTGGGGTAACTCCACTAAACCTTATTGTTTATCCTAATTTGGGATTTGACAATGATATGAGCGATGTGTCCCAATACGCCTTTAGAAAGTCGAACGACCAGTGGGCTCATGCTGTCAGAGAGTGGTGCAACTTCGATACTGTTCGTATCGTTGGTGGATGTTGCAGTACTGGACCTACTGAGATATCACAAGTGTCAGAGATCATCAATTAAGGTGATAGTTACAGGTAAGACATTGATATAAGATTTTATTGGTACAACGTTGATACAAGATAACATTGACATTATATACATACCAAGAACATAGAATAGATCACAATTAGTAGTTCCGAACCCATGGGATGTGCAAGAAAAATTAACCATGGTATAGTGGTAATACAAAAATTAAACTCCAGAGGTTTTTGAACCGGCCCTTCTGCGCAACAATGAATCTTTGATGGCAAATACCGACATAACCCAAGCCATTAAAAGGGTAACAACACCAAGCGATACGTTCAAAGTGAACATCGCAGTGTAGCCATAATACTCAAACAGGTGAACTACAGGGTCACAGGATTCCATGAAGATCATACCGCCGCAAAGCAATGCAAAACTAACGACTAACTCAGTCATAGGACTCAGAGGCTGCGTCAAGGAATGGGCATTTGGTGTGACCAAGTGACAAAGTGCATAGGTAAGCAATCTGAACACACAGCCAATGACAAATAAGTTTCCCCATTGGATATGGATAGCAGTGGACAAAGCAGATGCCTGCTCATGCTTAGACATGAGAATTCCGGTCCAGTAAATGGTCAAAATCGGGAACAAGTTTGGCGAGAAACCTGGAGTAGCTTTCACCACAGTAGACATCTGCTTGGAGTCTACAGCAAATGATAAGTTATCAAGTGCCTTTTGGTATCTCCAACTTGCCAATTTACGCTCAACCAAAACACCACAAAGTCCACATCCAATGTAGATAAATGCAATGGAGGCATGTTGCAAATCCTTGGCTTCCCAGGCCCCGCCAGGGTTAGCCAAATGCTCCAAAAAGATGTTAGTAGAACCATAGAACAAGATCAAGGAAGACTCTACGAATTCCATGGTCCAGAGCCCATTTGGTTGCCATCTGTTCCAGCGAGAAGATGCGTTTTTACCAGTGACAAAGCGATGGTTCCATGCCCATCCTTTATTACGGAAAGCTCCACAGTAACGAGCCAAGGTCACCAATCCCAAGAGGAAAAACACGCCACCCTTGATGAAGTGAGCGAGTAGATTGAAGACGGTGCCATCTGTGCCATAAACACAGTAAGTAGCAATTGCAGTAGGGAAGTAAATGAGAAAGTATGCAAACATTGCCCAATTAATGACGCTAGTCAATGCAAGAGCGGTCTTACCGAAGCCCTGAGTGACTTTCTTGAAAACAGGGAACCGGAGGAAGAATTGTGACATTCTAGATTTTGATGTAAGCATCGATGCATTCGAGGTTTTCAAGTGAGAGTCAGGTTCACCGACGAAATCAAGCTCAAATGACTCCACTCTCGAGTTTGACTCTCTCAAAGTGAGTTCGGGAGAGTCAAGTGACAACGGACTATCGTCCTCGGAATCCAAGGAAGAGTAATCGAACTCGTTATCGATATTAAGATAGCGATAAGCCACTGCCAAGACTGCGATAGCCCAATGGACAATGGCACCCACAAAGAGAAGCGCAGTCATGGTACCAAAGGCATTGTGAGGATACAAGTCTCTAATGGAGGCATTGAACACCCAGTAGTTGATTACAGACACAAGAATGAGTCCAGTGTGGACGGTTAATGCCGGCAAGTACATCGAGTGGTGTATGTTCCAGAACACAAGCACAAACGGGTACAAAAGCGCATATGACGACAAGTACAGAGCCAAGTGTATGTAAAGGGCGGATCTGTGCTTGGAGGGAGTATTAAAGTAAGTCTCCGTGGAGTAATTCTCCCAATAGAGACGCTCCGATGGAGTCAATTGAGTCTGGAGAATCGGGACGCCGTGGTGGTGCATCACTTCATGTGGGACGGGTACCAAGTCATCATCCGAGGTAGAATTTTGTGAGGATTCCGAATTTGCCATCGAATGGTCCATTGCCATGTCGCTGGCTAGGACTAGGCTGGGTAGAGTGATACCCATAGTTAACAAGAGGGCAGAGCGCATGGTGATAGAATTGAGGATAACGCCGAGGGTAATAAGTTGAGGCTGCGCCGATATTGAGGAGTTGACTTGGCTCAGACACCACACTAGAACAGGTCAAAAAAGAATTGAGAAGATCGGAAATAAAACGCCACCGGTAGATAGCCAGACATTAGTGAGACAGTTGCGGCTATATATTGAGGGTAATCACCGCCTGCATGGGAAACGCAGCAGATGCATCACGGAAAACTCTTTTAACCATTTTAGTGCAGATTGGCAACCAACCGTCACGTGCACGGAACAAACGGAAGTTGCGGACCGACTAGTTTGCGGCATTAACCAATGCTTTTGTCATGATTACACTGAAGAGGCAATTTGCCGGCGATGTTAGGCCACCATACCGATCGAATATTGCCCAGCGGCTGTTTAGGGATGCCGGTTTGCTCCGCTGAAGGAGGCTAACACTGCTAATCCCCTGCATAATGCTAGCGATAGTACCGGACTGTCATGATGTGATTCATCGTCCGAATGTGGCAACCATATTGGGTCACTCAGGAACTCGGCGGGATCGGCGGTTTTTGGGAATATCCGATACGCTATCGTTAAATCCGCATAGTTTTAGTTAGCGATTTTCAGGTTGAAACAACGTCAACGGCGCTTCACGTGACCAAATTTCGTTCCGTCGATGGATTTCATCCGGAAGTAGGTTCCCGAACTCGATTTCTCTCGCCGCATGGCCTGTTTTGTGGTTGCTGTTGCACCCTGTTGCGTGGTAGTTGCTTCCTCAGAATCCGGCACCGCTGTCTTACTCCAAAGTGGCCCAATTTATCCAATAATTCCATTGTTACGGTAATTCAAGAATAGCGTTTATTATAACGCGTTCTTTCTAGTCAAGTAGTCAAATCTGGAGTAAGTGTAACCGATGAATGGGAGGTCTTCCTTGACATCCTTTCCTCCAGGCTCCTGTTGTTGCTGTTGCTGGGCTCTGCTCATTGCTGGGCTGTCTGGAACGTTCTCCAACTCATCCGTAGGGAAGAATCTCGTGTCAGTGATGGAGCGCAATTTCGGAATGAACGGAGCATCGACTCTCCGGATCGTTTCCCAGTCAACTCCACGGAAGAATGGATGTTGCTTGATCTCGTCTGCTCCTCCGTGCAGGCCCAATCTCTTGTCACTGCTGGTAAGTAAGCTGTGGATCAAATCCTCGGCTTCTGGCGACAAATGGATATCTTCTGGGATCACCAACGACTCTTGCCAGTTGATGATCTTTCTGTAGGTTTCGTGTGGAGTTTCCGAGCAGAAAGGAGGCCATCCGATCAAACACTCAAACATGATTGCACCCAACGACCACCAATCGCACTCTTGACCATAACCTTGATGAATAAAGATCTCTGGAGCGATATAGTCCGGTGTACCGACGGTGGAGTAGGCCATTAATCTTCTAGACTTTCTCCATGTTTGCATTTGTTGTCTGTTGGACATCGTCAAGTGGATAGCATCGACCATCATCGAGTTACGCTGTCCATGCTTACCAGGAACACCCAAAGTGTTGGACGATCCTTGTGTTTCCTTCTCCAAAAGCTTCTTGTAGTAGCTGGAGTCGTGGGTCTTGTGGAAACCTGTCGACAAACCAAAATCGGAAAACTTGATGTGGCCACGGATATCGATAAGAATGTTATCTGGCTTAACATCACGATGGATAAATCCAAGCTTGTGAATCGCTTCAATGGCAAGAACACACTCGGCCATGTAGAAACGAGTGATATCCTCGGTAAAAATCTGCCATCTGATCAACATGGTCATCAAGTCTCCACCTGGAAGGAACTCCATGATCAAGTACAAGTTCACTGAATCCTGGAAAGAGTAGTAAAGAGAAACGACCCAAGGCGAGTCACTTCCAGCCAAAACATCTCTTTCTGCCTTGACGTGAGCAAGTTGGTCTTTTTTATACATTTCAGACTTCAAAAGCGTCTTCATGGCGTAAATCTTACCAGTGTCTCTCTTTTGCACCAAACGGACCTCTCCGAAGGCACCTTTACCGATGACTTTCACCGTGATGAAGTCTTCTAAGGATAATTTAGTACGTCTAAGACGCAAAAAGTTCGACTCCTTCTTTCCAAGGTTCTGCAATTGTCTATTCTTTCTCTCTGCACTCATTCCAGCCTCTTCAGCCATCAACTTGTTCTCCAAGTCCAAACGACGCTGATTACGCTCGATGGCGTGTGTCACCGACATCTGGTAGTAGTTTTCAAGTCTCAACTTGACTGCTGCAGCCTTATCCTGCGTTGTTTTACTCAATAAGGCTGGCTGTCTCGTAAAGTAGACATATTTACTATTGGAAGGCTGAGCAACGTCCTGAACATCGTGAGAAGGCGGGGTATGAGGCGAGTCAGCCTGGAAACGCGATTGGAACTGATGAAGTTGCTGGTTTTGTTGCTTTGGCTGACTTTGACGCGGTTGTTGCACTGGTGGTTGCTGGAACTGAACGTCTGGTCTAGTTTGCTGCTGCTGTTGATGTTGCTGCTGCTGAAGATGCTGCTGTTGCTGTTGTTGCTGCTTGACCCCATTGGAGTTGAATGGGTAGTCTTGAGGAGCCGGAGACACCAAATTACCTGCGCTAGCGTTCTTAGTAGAATAGGAGGTAAGATCATGAAGCGAATTCGTCACCGAATTAGGCGAATTGGCAGAATCGGCCAAATTTGGGTTCGACGAGTTGGCTAATGCAGTAAATCCCACAGGAGGACGGAAATTCAACGAACTTCCCGAGTCAATCAGCTGGAAATTGTTATCCCTCTGAGTGTGGAAGTTATCGAACGAATTACCGTCAGAAAACGTGGGCAGCAATTGGAATTGAGGCGGCTGTTGATACTGAACGTTTGCAGCTTCAACCCCTCTTTGCTGGATAGGAGAATTGGCGCCCCAGGTCGAAGGCACGGGCTCAACGTAGGTCGTCGTATCTTCGTCCATAGACAAGTCCTCGTTGGCCTGATCGTGGTGGGAATAGGCCAAGTTCGGGATCTGTCGATAATTTAGCGCCTGGGCTCCGTCCGTGTGTCCGTTGAGCCCGTTGTGGCCATTTTGGTCACCGCGTAGCGCCCTTGATTGGTCGCTCTCGTTGTAGCCGTTCATGGGAGCAAACACGGGGCTTTTTTGAGTTTAAATGAAAGCTGACGATGGTTTAAAACGTGCTAGATCGAAACTGATTTGTTTTCAAGTGGATCTAGCCAGAAATCGCCACTGGGAAAGTGAAACGGTCTCCGATAGTAAAGCAGCGAGTTTGAAGGCTAAAACGCCGCAAAAAAGCCGGGAAAAAAGGAATGGGGACGCCGAGACGAACGCCAGAACGTGTAACGTAAAAAAATGGGGAAAGTCCTCGTTGAGGGCGAGATCTGAGGAAGAAACGAGGAGCTGGACGTGGCTGATTGATCGGTCAGATCCTAAACAGTGGGCTATAAGAAACCCGTACACCAGATGAAGGTAAGTAGTTAGTTTTTTCTAGTTTAAACGATCTTTGAACTAGAAAAAGGGAATAATGGGAAGATAAGCAGATAGTTCTCTGCAGATATTGTGAGTTATGATCGATTCAAGACAAAGGTTTTGGTTTGGAATGCCGTCGATGAGTTTTTGAGCTCTGGTCACGTGACATCAATGATGGAGGGCCATAGTTACCGTCAACAACAAGGCTAAGCAAATTGAAAAATACTCGTCTAAGTGGGTGGACGTAGTGACCTTGGTGAGATCTACTCGGGGTGCTATTTAAATTTTTGAAAAAACGTCATTTTCCAGAAAAATCAGACACCTTCTTAAGTATGTTACTTAATATGTCCCACACTATAATCCACACTACACCATCGTTCCTAGCATTGTGTATTGAGAGTAATTAAGCTAATTGGCAAACATGATAATATACAAAGTCGCCCTGTAACCAGAGAACAAGCTTAAAATTGCAAGGCTTGACCCTTTTGCTTCTTGTCACCACCCAACTCGAAGTGCTTACATCTCTTCAAAGCCAATTGAGCCTTGGTCTTGCAAGCAACACACTCCAATCTCAACACAACCTTCTTGGTGGTCTTAGCCTTCTTGTGGAAAACTGGCTTGGTTTGACCACCGAAACCGGATTGCTTACGGTCGTATCTTCTCTTACCTTGGGCGAACAAGGAAGCCTTACCAGCCTTGTATTGGGTAACCTTGTGTTGAGTGTGCTTTCTGCACTGCTTACCCTTACAGTAGGTCTTTCTGAGCTTTGGAACGTTAACTGAAGATGTTAGTATTGAGTTTGTTTAAGTTTGGTTGGGGTTGTTGCCGTGTTGGAGGAGTTGTTGGCGGTCGATGGGAGTCGATGGAAAAACCGATGGAAAATTGTCATTTTTGGAGGTAAAACGATGGGGATTTCGAGGATACGGATTAAAATTCGATGGAGATTGTGATTTTCATGTTTATTTCACGTTGGCGACACAGTAACACTTTCAAATTGACACATACCCATTGTGACTGATGATAACTTGTTAGAAAAGTTAAAGAGGAGTGAGAAAATTTTGTAGAGGAGTCCAGTGCGAGGGTTTCTGGCGGTGGTGTGCAGGACGCGAGTCGATGAATCTGCGGTGGTGTGCAGGAGACATTAGGGCTTGAGCCCTAGATGTTAGGTGGAGTTGAGAGGAGGGTAAGTTTGAGATGGGACGGGGTGGTGGAATGGTAGAGGGGGGTTGGGGTGTGGGTGGTGATGGTTTGAAAGTGGGTTTGTGTGATTTTTAGAGGGGTTGGGGGTGTTTGTGGTGTGTTGATGTGACTGTTGGTGAGGTTGTTGGTGGAGAGCTATGTAGGATTGTATGGTGAGTATGTAGTGGTGAAGTGGTTGTGATGATTTGAGAGAAAGAGGAGGGAAATTGAGGATTGAAGTGGGGAAGATGATTTGGATGGGGAAGGTGATTTGATTGGGGTTTTTAAATTTTTGAATTTTATTGTGTGGGTGGAGTTTCCATGGGGTGGTGTTAAGTATGGCACTGCGATACAGAGGTGGAGGGTAAGGTGAGTGAAAAGTGGGTGGTGTAGAGATGAAGTTGGACAATGGCGGTGATTTAAGGGTTTTGAAAGGTAGTGAAACTGTTCTAATGCTTTTGAAAAATGGGAAAGTCATCTCTGCAAGAAAATACATGTAGCTTTATGGTCACTATAATTGTCACTTTATTAAGTGTCATAGAGGGTTGAAGAAAGAGTGGTTAAACTCAAAAAACAAACAGTATTTTTGCCAGGTATTTGTTATTTTGAGATTTTTACAGGAATTAAATCATTCTTTGAATCAAGATTCTTTTGTTTTGCCATAATTCAATGGGGTATGTTGTTACAATTAATGAGCCTTATTGGTGCTCTCTCAATTGTCTCATTAAAGCGATACAACAAAATCAATGGAAATGAACCTGGTCATTAATTGCCCATGGAAAGTCTCTCAGAAACGTTTGAATTCTTTTTTAAGCAAAAATTTGGGGTTTTCATCAAAATGCTGTGCCCTTCAACTCGTCTAGTGCTTTAATTGGCATACTACTCTATACTGGCTCTACAAATTTTGTCATGAGCCATGAAAAGTTTACTTTATTTAATTATTGAGGATTCATGGACTTTCCTACATTGAATTTGATTTGAAGTTCATCTCGAAAATGGAAGATTGGAGAATTGACATTGCTTTGTACGTTCTTCAAGTACCTTTCAGAGAGAGGGAGCCACTTAAAGTCAATGGAAAGGGCACAGTGGCGGAAGAAAGGGTCCTCTCTGTTTTTTTGAGCCTAAAGATGGCCAAAATAGCATTTATTCAGTATAATAGTAGTTTGCAATCATCAATAATGTGACCTAGTGGTATATACTCATGGATATCCATAGACATACTAGAACCCACCACAAGAAGAAACGAAGGACGAACATACTTCAAACTTGACGTGGATGAAATTTATGAAATTAATTAAACTGAACAATTCTACTTATGCTTCAATTTCTCCTCCATTTTGTTCCTTTCCCATCCTTCACTGTGCTCCATCAACGCATGTGCTCTCAACATGAGATCTCCACCTAAAGCCCCAAAAGACGCCTATCAATCAAACAAATTAATTTTCCACTGCCTGAGAAGACCCCCAATATTGCTATAAAAATTGAATTACTGTCACTTACTCATTCTACTCCATTTGCTCCAAGATGTGAGCTACCACTAAAATAAGCAAATGACACCCAGTTCTGCCACCAGCAGACAATAATGTTAATAATTTAGAATGCTTAGAAAATCACTGATTATTGCTACTCCTAAAAAATTGGAAAAAAATCAGCTACTCAGGTAATTTCCACCATCTACCTAGTCCTGTAACTTCTTCCACTCTCACACTACGTCCACTCCACCACCACACTCCAAAACCACAAAAAATCAATCCCAACCCTACTACTGACTCAACAGCAGCAAAAACAAAAAAATATGCCTTCAGCCAGATTCGAACTGACGATCTCCTCATTACTAGTGAGGTGCCTTACCAACTTGGCCATAAAGGCGGCAAATCTCCCGGGGGTGAGTCGAACACCCGATCTCAAGATTACAATTCAATTACAGTCTCGCGCCTTAGCCAGCTTGGCCACCGAGAGGTGATTTGCGAAGGATTTCGTTAGTGTGCGGCTATGTAGCGAATCACACTACGACATTTACAGCAACACAGTGGAATTTTCAAATTAACAAACTCGTAGATAAATTATTTTTTATGTTCTTATCTACTAAATGCAAATCTCAGCCCCACCATTCCTCTTTATTCCGCGGAAATGCGAGTGGAGATAAAAACTCCATAGTAAATTCCTTTCGTCCGTCTGTTTCAACCTCCAACGGGGAAATCGTAAATGTAACGGCGGTGATGAAATGACGATCGACTTATTCTTTTATTTTTATAAAAATTCTTGGAATCGTACGTTCTTAGCTCCACAAATATCGCACTATTCATTGTGTTTTACATGGATCGGAGTCAGGTGGGGAAATTAGCCAGATGACATAGTTTTCCCCACGTCCGAAGCGTTCAGAGCCATCACCATCATGATTTAGATACCCCACAATTCTAATTTTCGCTTGGCGAGGCGAGTAGCGGGAAAGACGGAAGATGTAGAGGAAAGACCGGAAGTTGGAGGTCATTGGGGTAGGAAAACATGGAATTTCGAAGGAGAAACCGGAATTTAAGAATAGTGTGATTTTTTTAGACACATAAACTTTGTTACTGTCGGTTTACATTCCTTAGTTTTTCCCTTGTTGTTCAAATTCTCATCCCTCTGTCTTCACATACAGCGGTTTATTGTTACCACGCATCTTCCTCATTTCTTGCTCCACCAACACCAACATTAAATTAGCCACTATCATCGTTGTTTTCAGCAAAGTTTCCTCTTCCTCGTCGATGCTCTCAAACACTCTCAACGAGCCTGTAACTCTCACACCGTCTATTTTTTCATCTCCATTATCAATGTACGAAGCGAACGGAACATTGACGATTGGCGTTCCCTGAGCCAATAATCTTGATAAAGTCGACCGTTCCTGTCTTGCTATAGCGTCAAAAAGGTCATTTTTAACGCTTAACTTGACGTTTTTGATGGTGGTAGCCTCATTGAGCGATTCTACGTCTAAACCATCCGCCAAAAGCGGTGAATCGTCCGTTAAAATTAGTAACTTGATCAGGCCATTGCCAAAAGTCGATGCTGCCCCTGAAGCACCAATCAAACGTGTTTTCGTGTTTTTATAGACCGCATCGCAATGTGGTTTTAGAGCATCGTTGAATAACGCCACATTTTCCCCAGACAGAAACATCAAAACATAGCAGGTCAAATTATTCGACAAAATCTTGAAGTAGACTTTGCAATATTCCTCTTTTGTCTTCGCCAGATGCTTATACATCGTTAGAAGAGGCGAGTTCTTCTTGAGGAAGTGCAATTTGTTCAGTTGCACCGTAAATAACGGTGGTTCATCGTTTTTCAATGCTTTCATAGACTCATACAAGTGGATATCTTGCTTTATCAGGCCTCCCACTAATGGCATTTCCCTTAATCGGGTATAAGACGAGAGTTTCTTGTCAAACACCGAAATCGAGGCATTTGAGAGCGTTTCTTCGGAAAAAATCGACAGCGTGTCATTGGCCTCCGTAGGCGTTGTCGCTGAAGTAATCAACGTCAGAAGAGACTCTTCACTGTGACTTCTGGAGGCCATAAGTGTTTTGAGTCACTAAACCGTTAGCAAACCCGTGCACCTTTGTTAAGTTGATTCCGCTCCGGGGTGGGTCATTGTCAAACACCCGTGCACCATGGATTGAGACAGTCTTAGCGGGGAGGTTGGAGGTGGGGCTGGCAATGGGGCTGGCAATAGTGACAGGCATTCATCAGTGGCATTCCTTTGGCGCATTTGCGCTTTAAAAAAGGTAAAAAAATGCGGCTCAATGTCAGACCCAGACATTATGCTCGGAAGTCGCAGTAACAGGTGAAAAAAGCTTCCATGTGTGCAAATCCGAACGGTTTAATGGCACCGAGGTGGTTGGTAATTATAGGAGGGCCACCCTCGGAACTCGCCGCATTAGTATCTTCCCCCGGCCTGTGATTGGCGACGCAGACCACTCCGACCCTCCGACTGCAAGTCCGGGCAGTTTCGACCTGACTCTGTTCATTCCCGAGGGACCCAGACCTTCGTTGTCTATGCCATCAGGGCCTATTTTTCTTAGCTTTTTCACCCACCGAACCTATTTGCGCCTCACTGTGCACGTCATACATGGGTAGTCATATGGTCTCGAGCCCCGCCGCGAACATTGTCCGTTTATACCAGGATAGGAGCACAGAACGGACATGAGATACCGTCAACCTGGTATACAATGCGGAAAGCGTTTTGTGAAGCGCAAATTGAGAGCTGGCAGTTGCTGAATGTGAAGAATATGTCGAACACGAATTTCGGCAATTGCTGAACTCGGCGGTATTGCTTAAAATTCGGAGTATTGAATATCCAGGCTTACTCCGAGACCGAATCATGCTGTCCCATGCGGCGTCTTGCAATTTTGGGGGAGACCCGAGGGTAGGTTATCCGGGGTGCGCCATCCGTCTGCAGTACCCTCCGCTCGCATGAGATCTCTTCCCCTCGGAGACCACCCCGCATGCAACTGGGCTGAAACGTTATCTGATTAAACATAGGGCGCCGCAAGGTGGTGGCCGCCTACAAGAAGCGCCTTTTGTGTGGCTATGTTGCTCTTTCGTCGTCAATTGTCTCACATGTGTCACATTCGATAAGGTGCAAAGGGCGCCGAGCGACCGGGGGTTGTATCCTGTATACGGACCAACGGAGTTTTTTTCGAGGGGTGTGCCGGGGGTAATGTGGGGCCCCCTCAGAACCGGGGGGCGGCTTGCGAAATGCGGGGTGCCTCGCAAAATGGTTGAAAACTGTAGATCGTTCATGCTACTCATAGTTAACGAATGAGGCGGGTGTAAAACCAACTTGTGTCTTTTTATCAACTTTAAACAAAACCGTCTTTATTACTACTATGCCTCCGCCGCAGAAAAAGTACATTTGCGGCTTTTGCGCCCGTGCTTTCACAAGATCCGAGCACAAGCAGCGCCATGAACGTTCCCATACAAACGAAAAGCCTTTCCACTGCCAATATTGCACTTCTGCTTTCGTAAGAAGGGATCTTTTGCAGCGACATTGCCGGACGGTCCACAATATCCGGTTGGTATCACGTTCCCACTTCAAAGAGGAGGGAGAACGGTCAAAAACTGTAGGAAGCGGGCTGCCTCAGTTGGTGGCAGTTGCGCTTGACGGGAAGAGCCATTTTAGTGGCGAAAATGTGGCAAATAATGCCAAGACGATGAATGCGGGTCCAGGGGTGAATGGCGGCAACAACGGCGGTGTTTTGGCGTCAAATTCGGCTGTTGTGGGCTCAGGAAGAGGAGCTTTAGACCAAAACGTAGCAGCTTCGGAAACAAGCGGAAGTGATGCGCCAGAAGTCGACTCGAATCACATCATGGCGTCGGCAAAGGCGCTTTTGCAGTTGGCACCTTCACAACATGGCGAAAACCGTCAAGAAAGTGCCGGAAACGGCTTCGGAGAGAGTGGGGACTCGGCTACTCCTGGGAGCACCCGAGGACGCTCGGAATCAGGCATTTCGAACGGATACGGGTCTTCCGATGAAAAAGACAAGATTGTTTCTAGAAACGGGTCCGGTGCTGGTCACGATATGGTGCAGCTTCTTTTGATTTCCCGGAATTTGGAGCAGATTTACGACGCTGAAGACTTGAAGTACCCTGTCAACGATATTTTCCTTGTGGGCTACTCTGTGCTTGCCAATGAACCGTACCTGGTATTCAAGGATATCCAGAGGGACCTCATTGACCATTTGCACTCATTTTCACAGGCATCTGCGCTCTCGGACTTCAAGGTTGGCCTCGTCTATACGATTTTGGCTGTAGGAGCGTTAACATCGCACGGAAAAGGCTACGACAGCGAAGAAGTTGCCACTGGATTCATCAATAAGGCATGGAACATCCTTGTGGATCGTCTTATGCCCAAACATTCCAGTCTTATTTATCAGAGCGAGATCTTGAAGAACCTCTATGTGTTGACATACACCTACCTTAGGTTCTTCAATAACGACCTCATGCTTTCCTACTTGGAGGATAGCTCCCATATAATTTTACAAAACTTGACTGCTGCTCTGAGCTCGATTGCTAGCGATATTGTGCTCATGAACATGGACTTGTTTTGGAGCATCTATTTATTGGTTTCCAAGAGCAAAACCAACGAGGCTCCGCCGAAATTTTACCTGTGGTTCTTGAACCAGCCCATCTCGAGGCTGTCGAGCACTACGTTGCTTCAATTCATGAGAAATTTCAAGAAATCCGTCAATAACTTGGAGGATTCGTTCATCAACGAGATTGTCATTTGTACGCTCTCCAACGAGATTGGAAGCCACACATTCAACCAATCGTTGATGATCTACGACCTGAGAAATTCCTTACACAATGCCATCATTCTTGTTAACAAATCTATGAACAAGTCGGTGCTGCTGGTCAGTACCCACCTGGACATTTTTGATGTGTTTAAGCGGAAGCTCGTAATCAATGCTCCTGCGAAATTCAAGGATTTGTTGGAATTTTACGTCTTCAAGATCAGTGCTCTGTACCACTGGTCACTCCTTTTGGTAACATTGAGGGAATTGAACCCAAGTTTCAACTTTGACTTGTTTAGAAGAGAAAACATGAAGAGCTCATTCCAACAATTTGGCAATGCTTTATTGGTTTTCTTTGCTTCTGACGAGTCTAGTCGAAACGCCTTTCCTGGAAACGATATCAACAACAACATGGGCATTGTGAGCTTTCCACTCATTTTCAACTGCAAGTTCCTCCAATTAAATCATGTTTCGGCACCATTCTCCGTGTCAGACTTGAATTTGGTCGATTTGGCAAACTTGAACAACTTGATTTTGGAATGGTACATCACTATTGTCAAGATCCTTATTAATTTATTCTCCAATAACAATCTGGCCGATGTCGAGAGGCTTGTTTCGGAAAATTACGTTCTTCAGTGCTTGATGTACATGATCAACGACCGGGAAACTAACTATGCGTCTGGATCTTCCGAATTTTACTTGCATCTCTTTAATGAGCTCACCAAAGTGTGTGATTCTTGGTTGAACTTCATCAACAGAACGTCATACTTGACCCACTTCCGGTCTAACTTGAACCGGTTCTTGAATGACTTGTTTGTGCTTGCTTTGAACAAGGAGGACTTCTCTACCAATGACTTGTATGTGACGAATGAGGCCATGCTTATACGGAGCCGCAGATCGAAGTCTATTGGCTCCATTGAGATGGGTATGAACAGCTATAACTCGTCAGCTTCAAGAGGGTCCATTTCTACTGCACCTCCAGTGTTTAGCCAGGCACCATTACCTTCTTTTCCAATGAAACCCATCAACGATAACTATGTGTTGATGAATCAAACGGAGATGAAGCTGTCACCGCTGGGATCGAACCAACAGACGCCTGGAACGTCGACTTCGTTCGTTTCAATGAAACCAAGCGCTTCTTTGCCTCCACTTCAGGGCGTTTCGAAGTTTCAGTTCCCTTCTCCTTCTTCAAATTCAGCACCGGTGATGTTCATGTCTCCACCAATGCAGTCGGTCTCTACAAATCCACTTGTGTTGCCTCCACTTCATACGGCGATGAAGGACTCCGGAAAGCAGAATTATTAGAGATTGGGGTAGATAGAGGTTGAAAGGGGTCAAGAAAGCTCATTTAAATATCCAATAAAGGTCAACATGATTAAGGTATGCCTAGAAAGTAAGTTGATTGTTATGTATGTATTAAACCTCCATAAAAATACCCAAAACTTCGGAAAATAAACACCAGACTAAAGCTTAACTTCACGCTCAAACAGTTCCTCGTGTGACGCTTCAAGTCTCCATGTTTTTCCGACTCTTTCGTCTAATGCAACGTCGTCTCGCTTCTCAACAACCTTCACTCGGTAACACTCAAGGATAAGCTCTAAAGGAATGCATAAACAGAACAGCGGAACCTTCTCGGTGATTGCCGAGACGTCTCCATTCACCGAGGGAACAAAAACTTGGGCGTTACTGCAAATGAGTCCTATAAAACTGCCGTTTCTATTGAATAGTCCCCCACCTGATGAACCGTTCCAACAAGGCGCCGAAGCTATGACCATGCATGGAATTTTCTTTGCATGATCGAACGGCTGAAGATGTACTTTCAAAGATAAGTGACCTTTTGATCTAATTGGAGTCTGGTGCTTCTGATTTAGGATAAGTCCGTACCCACAAGTATTGACTTCGTCTCCTGCCGTTAATGTATCTGAAAAGGCCAATTTTGTTGGTTTTATATGGGCCAAACGGGCCTTAGACTGCTCGGAAAGGATGATAAATGCTAAATCAAGATCTTGAAAAGGTATTATCACCTTTTCGTTGCCAATACTGAAGGTATTACCTTGACCGAGAGCAACTTCGCATGTAAGCTCTGTAGAGTCTAGGTATGGCTTGATAACATGGTAATTGGTTACCAAGGTATGCTGATTAAGTAGAATGCACGAGCCCCAAGAGATCCCATTACCGTTTTTCGATAAAGTGATGGGAAATACCGGGATATCGGGTGCTTGCGATTGTTGAACAAAGTGATTCCTTGTTTGATATGTGTCTAACGAGGAAACATTCGGATTTTGCGAAAGAACTCCAGCTTTGCCCATTATGAGTCTTTCCCAAGGGATTATCACCAATAAATCTCCATCACCATTCAATTTCCGTAGATTTCCAAGTAGAAGTCCAAGTGACCTTCCCTCTTTGTTTGTCACCAATGCACCACTCATGTTCTCTAAGTATTTGATATCACTGAGGTACCCATGGTTACCTTTCGAGTCCTTGAGGACGAAATTGATATTTCCAACTGAAAGAAAATTGGAAAATAACGATGCATTTGTGAAACTAAATGGGGACGAACGGACTTCGATCAGGTCTAGTAGACTACCTGACTCAGGGACGAATTCACGGAAGAAATGAGCGGTTTTTTCGTTAAATAGTTTGCACAGGAACTTCACCAAATTGAGATCTCGGAGAATTGAGTTGCCTCTCAAGGTATCTAGAGGAAAGAAGCTGAACCCATTCTCAGATGCATAGCGTAAGTAGTCGTAGAGAGGATCGTTTGCACTGCGCAAGATCGGCGTTGCAGCAAGCATCATTGACTCTTGCCATACAACCTGATTTTCACTATCGGTATGTGGAGCGCTCACATGGAGCTGGTAGTCTGGCACTTCTTCTAGCGGGACATGACATATAGTTAGGCAAAAGGTATCCAACACTGTGTCTCCGGAATTCTCAACTAGACAAATCGCAGAGAGCGAATGTGACCTTGCAGGATTTTGCGTCGACGTAAGGCGTATGCATGCGGAAGCATAGTACCACATGATGTAAGGTGTATTTGAGAGTGTGGGGAACTGCTGTAAAAAACGCTTAGTTGATATTGGTCTGCATACAGTCATTTACATGTGTCCTTATCGGGAAGCGATAACCGAGGTCTAATTCATAGTAGCAAAGGGGAACCTTCTGTGGATACGTGACACGATTTCCATATAGTTAGGTTCATTCTCAGGGGTCAAGTACCCATGGCGGATCAAAAAATCGATCACCACCAACCCACAATTAGGCTTAAATTCGTCATTTTTCATTCTAGTCATAATCTCATCAATAGGCATGAGTTTAAAATCTTCTGCCTCTCCGTCAACTGGATGTGGAGGGTTATCATCCTCAGAATCGAACTTCAAGTCGAAAACGTACTCAACTTCCGGCTGTGCATGACCTTCTGCACCATACGGCTGAAATATGTACGAAATGACACCTGCAGCAGACACATGGGATTCAACAAAGGACTCTGGCAAGCCTCCTTCTTCGTAACACTCCTTGACAACATTTTCCCAGATTCCATAGGGGTATCCTAAGCCTCCTGCGATTGTGTTATCTAGTTTTCCAGGGTAAGTGGCTTTTGTCATTGATCTGCGAGGAATCCACATCTTCAAGACGCCATCTTTAGCTTTTTCTGCTGGAACATATCCATTAATGTGAACTCCGTAAGTTGCCACGCCAACAAGCACGGAAAACGCCCTTTCCATCAACACATATGGCACGGAACGTGGACTGTAGATGGTGTACAACTCATCTCTCCATCCATGGTGGAGTAAAGGATCAATCCTTCTCCAGGAGGTAGCGAGCTTGGCGAAGACTTTATTTCTGGCATCGAAACTCGTAAGTTTTGGACTTATGGTGACAGTTTTGGCAGTTTCATCAACGATGAAATCATCCCCATGCAGCTTGAACCGATCAGCGATCTCAGGAATAATGTAGCCCAATAGCGCGTCTTCATGACTCTTGAGCTTCCAGTAGGATTCAGGCTCTGAGTAAGGGAACGTGTCGACCTTCTCTACTATGGGAAGTAATGTCATTACTCAATTGGGGAAGGTAATTAGACGTTGACGATGCAAGTAGGTTAGAAGAGCGTGCATGATGCTTATGCACGCACTAGAAAAGTTAGTGCAGGAACTTGCATAGGACTAAATAGTGGGGTTTTAGGTATCAACCGACGCGTCTTCGCCCAAATAACAGGTGTCAATTGAACAATTGTCCTTTCAACAATTGAATTGTCATGAAAAGAGGTAAAATAAGACCCTGATTATAAGGAAAACCCGCACATCTCATGCGAAACACCCGTGCACCATGTCTCATGGCTGGTATGGGCAAAAAGCTTAAAACACGAACATGAAACAAGCAATTCGTGTTTTAAGATAACCATTGTAACCGTCTCTTTCAATTCCATCCCCACATCAATACAATAACCTTTTACGATGAAATGGTACGGTTTAGTGAGCCCTGACAACCGCGCAACAACGCCAGACCACTTTTCTGGTGCACGCACGACCGCCTCACATCAAGGTTGTTTACTCCTTTGGGGCTGATTCTTCATCATTACCTACTACTTCCCACAACACACTCAACCTTTTTTTTCCATTTAATCAGTGTAATTATTAAGGTATCCTGCATATGACCACATTGGACCCCACGGCACCACCTCCAAATGCCGAATTCGACATATCGGTGAATGTGCCCTTATCGCCATCTGTCGAAATCACCGCCGAACTGACTCTTTCTGGGGAAAATTCGAATTCGGCGCTTGCACATTCCCCATCTGCGTCTTTATCCTCGGTTTCATCGTCTGAATCCACGGAAAAACTCATAAAAAGCTTGTCAATGAACAAGTTGGGAGAAACAAGCGTAGAAATGAGTCCTACCATGGTTGTTACGCCTGTTCAGGCACAGCTGCCAGTTTTTTCGAGTCCTCCGGTGAAAACTGCCGAGAATCCGAAGAGACCAGTGAAATTTACCGTGAAAAAAGTGTCCAGAGACACAATCAACATTCCAGACTCTGGAAAGGCCAGAGGACCTCGAGAATACGCGTACGGGAACCTCCCAGAGAACAGAAACAAGTCACAGCTGCGGAAAGTGTCGGATAAAAACTCCCAGCTCGCTCTCAGTCAGCAGAAATACGACCAATATGCCATAAGGATCGAAAAGATCAACAAAGAGGTGAATTTCTTGACAAATTTGCTTCCGCCTTACAATGTCGAGATTGACTATGCCACAAGAAGCAAAATCACAAAGGCAATTGAGAAATTGCGCATGAAACAAGACGAAATCGAGAAAAAGAAGTACAGTCTTGGTATAACCATCAGTAGGTTATGGAGAGAACACGATGAAAATGAGATTTTCGTGCGTTCTGTGGGTAAGCATTAACGAACTGCTATGACTCGAAGTCTTGGAGACTTGAGGTGTATTTTATTGAATGGACATTCTTGATGAAAGGATGTAGAGACTGAATGTATGGGTTTTTGAGAGTGAAGATGGGAACTACTGCCCTGTTTCGATGATCGAGTTTTATTAGCTCGATGGATTATATAGACTGTTACCTGTGGAACCGATGAGGTTTCCAGTAATGTATAACTGAAGGAGATCGACGTAAAGCTTTTTCATGAATTTATGAACCATCAGCCTCTCACACAACCAAACAAAACAAAAAACCATTAACATTCCACTTAAACCAAACACAGTCGACTCAAA
The DNA here is from genome assembly GCA_030571295.1 of [Candida] citri. Classification (NCBI taxonomy): domain Eukaryota; kingdom Fungi; phylum Ascomycota; class Pichiomycetes; order Serinales; family Metschnikowiaceae; species [Candida] citri. The sequence continues at coordinate 136,863 of JAJLXN010000021.1, forward strand.
CCAAACACAACGTGCTTTCCCAAACCTTTCTTATTTCCTTTCCTTTCCTTTCTTGCTTTCTTGCTTTCTTACCCTTTTCTTGACCTTCTTCATGGCCTCCCTACTTCTTGATCAACTCCTGTGCCAACGTATTCACGACATTGGTCTCTGCCAACGACGCATCGTGACCTTCTTGACTATCTGGATCGTTATCGACCCTTGAAACCTCCATAAAGCTGGAATACAACCCCGTGAGTTCCAATAAGTCGGTAATGGAGTCTGGTCTCAAGTCATAGATGAGTTGCTGGAACGAGTGCAGCTTGAGTAGGCGTATTGAAAGCTTGTTATCGGCAAGAAACTTGAGAAGGTGACGATGGAACTTCGATGCTGAATATGGCGTATTATCAAAGTTAGGCAGAATGTACCTTCTTCCATATTGCACCAGCGAGTTCGAGTTTGAGCTTGTATGGCCAGAATTCTGAAGCAGCGGATGTATTTGCATACGTTCCTGTGACCCACTGCTCATGCCATTGTTGGTTCTTCTGTATTTTGTGGCTTTGGCCTTGAGTTCTGGCGAAATGTCATCTTGATCATGACTGTGCTGGTGCTGAAGTTGCTGACTTTGCCCATTTTGACCTTGTAACGGGTGTTGGAGCATATGTTGCTGCAGAAGCATCTGATTCGAGTTGTTCACGGTAGGATTTCCCGAAGGCAGTGGAAAACTTCCAAAGTATGGCATTTGGAGCCCTCCCAGCGAGTAAGTGATCCCATTGCCGTCAATGGCAATTGCTCTTGTTGTGTTGATCAGCTCCTTTGTGAGTTTGTGCGTTTTCAAATGCTCAGAAAGCTTCTTGGGCAGCCCTTTATCTGAAGGCATTCTTGTTATGATCTTGCCACAGTAATCACAAACCGCAACATTTGGATCGCTCAGGTCTTGAACGAACCAAGTCCAAACCCAAGACTTTTTCTTGGCTCCAAATTTCTGTCCGGGTCTGTTTTTCCGTTCTCTTTTCATGAGCTTATCATCGATATTTCCATCTGAGTTCTTCTCCTTGGAAACTGACCCATCTTGGCTTTGTTGACTTTCTCCTGGAGGCAGCGGAGCATTGGCAGACCCAGGAACGCTGCTGTTTCGAGAAATCTGCGGTCCACTTCCGGATCCCGAGTTTCCTTGACCCTGCCCAGATTGATTCTGCTGTATGTGAGGTGGGATGAGTTGCCGGTGGAACTGGTGCTGCAATTGTGACACTGATCCCGAAATCGTGTTGAGACCGGTGACATTCCGCAGCTGGTTATACGAAGGAAATGCTAGCGGGTTGTTGCCCGAAGCATTGTTGCCAAAATAACTCATGGAGTTGTTGTCAAAGGTGGTGATGTTATTGACCGGAAATGGAGTGACGAGGGCCATAACGGGGGTGCGAACGGGGGTTTTGCCCCGGTGTACGGGTGCGGTGCTCCGGGGCCACCCTTCTGCGACTAGTGACACCGGTTCTTACTCCGACACGTGACCTCCCTATAGTCGCCGGTCAATGTTTCGAGGGTGTGACGCTGTCGCGATATCGCTTACTGGTCGGTAGGCCGGAAAGACGCGATCGGCGCGCGGTGACTTCTCTGACTTCTCGTAGACTTCTTTACGTCAAGCATGCGTCACCATCTAAATTTCACCTGCCAAAACATCATGAACCAAACTCCGCCATTATTAGCTGGCTCACATTAGCGAGAGCAGCAACATCATTGGCCTTGACCATCGTCATTACGCATTGCAAAGCCTTTAACGTCGTAGCACCGTGGCCAAGAAACGTTTGCTTGCAAAATCTTGGAAAAGCCCCGAATAATGGCGATATAGATCTTCCGAAGTACGTGTTCATCTTGCTGGCTCGACCAAATTGGCCCAAAAGGGTCTCCGGTGAATTGGTGACGCTTCCTAATCGGTCAAGTTGAGCCAGCGGAGGTGTAGGAAGACGTCACCGGCATTGTTGAATTAGCCGGGGCTTAAACAATGCATTGCATATTCTCGACTATTCGTCTGAGCTCATTCTTTAATACGAGACGCTTTGTCCGAAGCTGGCTGCTCTTGTAACTTTTTGAATAGAACCAGCCGTTAAATCCCACTTATGTGCAGGACGTGCATCTAATTGTGCGTTTTGCAGCCAGCTCTCAATGACAGTTGCATCTAACTCACCGACTCATATATAATGAACGTCCTCGGCATCTTCGTTTCTTCTTTTAAAAAACCATCCCTTCCATTCCTTTCCAAAACTCCACTCCGGTTCAGTCCAGCTGCAATCAAGCTTCACTCACCTATATCTTTCAAACTTTTGTCGTTCCTTATCGCACTCACTCAAGTCATTCTTTATGAAATTCAATACTCTCTTTTCCGCCTTTTCTCTCGCTTCGATTGTTGCGGCTGCTCCGGCTAATGAAAAACGTGCCACCATCGTGGTCAAGTTGACCAAGACCGTCGACAACACTGTCACCGACACTGCCGTTGTTGATGCTTCAACTGCCACTGTTACTAACACTCACACTTCCACCATTTACACCACAACCACCAGATACACCTCCACTTATACTTCCACCATCTTTGGAAATCCTTATACCTACATCAGTGTGTATGAATCTCCAGTGACTTTGGAAGTTGCTGACTCCACCACTTCGACCATTTCATCCTCATCAACCTCATCCACCACAGTCCAGACCACTTCTGCTACCACCACTCCAGCTACCACCACATCGTCGACTTCTTCCGACCCAGTCTCGCTAGAGGCTGTCAGTGTCGAGGCAAGCACCTTGACTACTGCCTCCTCCGTTGCTACAACTTCAAGTTCAAGTTCTAGTTCTAGCGCCAGCTCTTCGAACGCTGCCACTCCAGCATCTTCGACCACAGCTGCTGCTTCCACCACTAGCAGTTCTGCCACCTCCACCACTACAGCACCAGCCACTACCTCCGCTGCCACTGTCATTGTTGATGCCATCGGAACTGCCACCGATGATCTTACGACTGACTCTGGAAGCTGGATCTTTGAAGGAGCTCTGACCCTGACTTCTTCTGGAGTCTGCTATGTGGACTATGAATATTACTTGTCCGATTATACTGAGACTGTCACATCCACTGCTACCGTTACCTCGACGATAACAGTCTGATGAATCATGTCCCTTGTATAATAGTTGTAGCGGTGTATACCCGCCTTGTTTTAATAAAGATAGTTTTTTGAAAAATTGTAGAGTCCAAGATATTGGAAGTTGCGAGAATTAGAGAGTCAAATTTTGCAGAGACAAACTTCGCTTCGTCCATTTCTCAAAATTTTTACCATGAAGAAG
>JAJLXN010000022.1:0-88135 GCA_030571295.1 [Candida] citri
CCAGAAGACTGCGATCCACTAATATGGCCAGAAGACGAAATTAGAGTGGATGCTCCAGAAGACTGCGATCCACTATTCTCACTCGAGGTGACTGATCCAGAACTCATAGAAGATGCGCCAGAAGACTGCGATCCACTACTCTCACTCGTGGTGACTGATCCAGAACTCATAGAAGATGCGCCAGAAGACTGCGATCCACTAATATGGCCAGAAGACGAAATTAGAGTGGATGCTCCAGTAGACTGCGATATGATAGTAGTAGGCAATGTGTTGGACTGGACAATAGATGAACTATAACTAGTAGTCAGAGGTGCTAGCAGGCTGGGGATTTCGACCTCCACAGTAACAGTTCCACCTTTAGTAACATGATGAGTTATAGTTGTGATAGCAGTACCAGTAAATCGCGTAATCGTGATAGTTGGGGTTGGTACCTCGATGACGACAGTACTTCCCAGAAAGGTTTCAAACGTGGTATAACTTCCCGTCCAAGTGAATGTCACAGTTTCCGTGAAAGGAACATCAATTTCCTTCGTGACAGTTCCACCTGGAGGTGCACTATGGGTAATTGTCGTAAGAATGGATCCGGTAGCACGCGTTATTGTGACAGTTGGTGTAGGAACCTCGACTTCAATAGTCCCCCCAGGGTACGTTTCTGTTGTAGTATAGCTTCCTGGCCAAGTTTTGGTCACCGTTGTAGTCGAAGATGCCTTTGAAGTTGCTGTTGGAAGATCGACTTCCACAGTGACAGTTCCACCTCGAGTAGCGCTGTGGGTTATAGTTGTGGAAGAGGATCCAGTGACACGCGTAATCGTGACAGTTGGTGTAGGAACCTCGATAATTACGGTACTCCCTGGAAGCGTTTCTGCCGTGGTATAGCTTCCCGTCCAAGTAAATGTTACCGTTTTCGTAAAAGGAACATCTATCTCCTCTGTGACAGTTCCACCCAGGGTCGCACCGTGAGTTATCGTGGTTGGAACAGTTAAAGTAGTGAAAGTATTTGTGATTGTGACAGTTGGAGTAGGAACTTCGACGACAACAGTGCCCCCCAGGATTGGTTCGCTTGTGGTGTAGCTTCTTGTCCAAGTTTTCGTCACCGTAGTTGTTTTAATTGGTGGTGGAACATCTATCTCTTCTGTAACAGTTCCACCTTGAGTAGCACTGTGAGTTATGGTTGTAAGAGCAGTACCAGTAGTACGAGTAATCGTGACAGTTGGGGTAGGAACCTCGACGACAACGAAATTCTCTCCAACAGTCTCTGTAGTGATATAACTTTCCGTCCAAGTATATGTCACCGTTTTTGTGAAGGGTACATCTACTTCCTCAGTAACAGTACCATCTGAAGTGGCACTGTGAGTAATCGTTGTGAAAACCGTTCCAGTAGTACGAGTAATCGTGACCGTTGGGGTAGGAACCTCGATGATGGTATAACCCCCTGGGAATGTTTCTGTCGTGGTATAGGTTCCCGTCCAAGTGTAAGTCACTACTTTATCGTCACATAAGCCACCCTCAAAAGTAAGTTGCCTTATCATGCCCCCAATCTCTGTGATTTTGGCGCCTGATGGGGCGACACACGATAACGAAAGCCCGCCAGCACCTTCTGCATTGAAGGTCACGATCTTCACAGGATAATACATCCCAGCTTGCAATTTAAAACTGGCTTTATCATTATTGATACCAGTCGATCTGACTCCTTGTGGTCTCACAACTTGCATACTCATGTCACCTGGAACACTACTCGAGGGATCATTGCAACACGATGTGCCTGCTCCGAACTGGAGGGAGGCACCACTACCAGAATTGATTTGAAAGAAATAAGTTCCAGTTTCTTCAGCGAGGTAGTAACCTGTCAATTCAATTGTGTAATTGGATACCGTTAAATGTTTGTCATAAATTTTACCTTCAATCACACGCCCCTTATCTGCTTTGACCTGGAATGCCGAATTCGTCACTCCAGTGACAGTACCAAAGGATCCATGAGCTTTATACTCTGATTTGAAAAAGTCATCATGCCATCCATCTGGAGCTTTAAGCTTGTAATTGTAAAAGACTGCATTAAAACCTACCCCATCAACACTTTTGGGTGTGCACCCGAGGTGAGCAGCACAAAGTCCCAAAAGCCACAAAAAGGCGAGCTGAACAAACATATGGTTTTGGATGTCATTGCGATGACAGAACACAATATATATATCATGCTATCGCTTTGACGTTACGATTTTTAGTCCGTCTATAACCTGTTAAATTCATCTAAGATTGTACAATAGGCTTCAAACCGTTAGAGCCGCACAGATATTGCCGAAAATCCCCGTCTAATATTCCGTTGCTACATCAATGGGTATTGTATTACCCTATAAAAAACAGTCTTCTATAAGATGCGTTACGGTTGGAGCTTTGTTTAAAGACTTGCAAACACCATCCGCGGTGGCGCAACGAGAATTTGGAGAATGAAGATTCCTGAGGAAATCATTTAGCTATGTAAATGTCGAGCAATTTTCATGTCTGCGAACACAAATCTCCTCCAAACTTTTGTAATGTTCTCTATTCACACTTGCAGTGTCTCAAGAGGAAAGGGAAGCGTTCACGCGGAAGCGTTTCCAGCATCTGTCAAAATACCTCCGCACGTCTAGTTACAAACCTCTGCATCACGAACCGACAAGAAGCGCTCACTTGTTTATCAATATTCTACCACATCTCGTAGACCCAATAGGTTCAGCAATGCAAAGATAGCTTACTCTAATTTTCGCAGCATTGCATTTTTTATGATGTCAAGTTGATTTTCAACGCAGCAATTAAAAAAAGCAAACAAAATACATTCAAAAGTATTCAACTGCGGCATTGAAGTATATTGGTCTTTCAGATCATGAGCATCAAACAATTGCATTGTTACTTGCATTTCAACGTCATATCTGCAATATATCATGCAAAACTCAAGATGAAAAACTTTTGTGTGCATGATCTGCACAAGTTTTGTATCACTGTGACCATGAGATGCCAACAATTTAAAGATGAACAAGCGAGCCTCATATTACTGAATATTCTGCTTACAGTGTAATTGTCTTGTTATGAGTTTTAGCTGGATTAAAAATACCATTCAATTATGTCATCAAGCAATGGTATATCTGAAGCTTCCTCATTACCTTTATTAGCTGGATAGAGGCATTTATCAACCACAAAATAATATAGGACATTTTGAATAAAAAACTCAATCACATTGAGTATGCGATGCTTTAACCTCGCTTGCAAGAGTTAACGTCATTTACGAGGCAACGATTTACACCAAAAGTGGTGAAAGGTCTTTCTGATACATATAAAAGCTAACTTTATTGAATAGATTACATAAACCTCCAAGATCGCTTAGGTTACATGCTACGTTTCAATGTTATTACACAAATGCATACTGCACGCCGTCGTCGCAAAAGCTCATGGAATTCAAGAGTCCGAGGCATTGCATACTCGCTTAAAAGCTAGACTCATGTTATATAAAACTGCCAGCATTTATCGTACTGCCGCTCCTCGCGTACTTGAGAGCTGATTGTTTCTGAACGAGCTTCTAATCAAATAGCTCTGGGGGCTTTTAACTGGTAATATACTCTCTGTTTTGATTTTTCACTCCTGAACGTCGATTTTTTGATGTTATTTGATGTTAAATCACTCTATCATGCCACCAGAAGTCAAAATTTAGCTTTTAATATACCCGTTTCTCTAACATTGAATAAGACGATATGAACAATAGTGATTGTGCATACAGGTTACATTTTCGGACTTGGCTTTCACCTGCATAAATACCAGAGAATGAAATTTCATGCCGATTAAGAAGTTCTTAAATCCAAGGAGTGTTAGCGAAATTAATTATTGAGTCAGAGACCGTGTACTCACCTTGACTAGGATATCCAATAGTCGAAACACTAGCTCTCTGATTAATGTAAAGTTTGAGCAAAACGAAGATCAATTACGGGACACTCCCTCATTTACGTGGCTGCTAAATATAAAACGAGCGGAAGAACAATTGATGCATCGACACACGCAGGCTTCTTGAGTCACAAGATGCAATTGTAGGGTCCTTTGCTCATTATTACCATAAATTTGCGTCAAAAAAATATAACGCAATCGAATTTGAAAAAAGCATCATTGTCTCGAAGAGTTGGAGGGAGGGCTCAAGGTAACAGTTTCTAAATTTGATGTTCAGCTTCCAATTGATGGTGACGCACGAAATATCGAAATTGAAGCAAGGGCCATTTCAATTGCTCGACTTCAAGATTTGCTTTTTCAATCCATCATTCGAGTTTAACAATTCACAACAATGATTATTGGAGGTTTCCGAGATATGCGTAGTATATAAGTTAATTCTTATTGTCAACTTTGTCTGAGCTCATTAAATCTTGTTCAAACTTTTTTGTAAAAGCAGCATATATATATATCAGATGTATCAATACTGTAAAAGAGGATATACATTGCTCATATCAATCCCAGACATGGATAAGCTTTGTTTTTATGGACAAATTTTTATATGTCTAAACCGAGTCATGCTCAGGAAAAACAGTTCTCCATGATCAATGGGCTGATCCAATCTAACGTCAAATCTTCTTAACTCAATACAAATTTCATGACATCCTAAAGGATCATTTTCATAAATTCACCCTTGTAGTTACTCCGGTATTGTCGTTCGTATCTTATGAACTTTGAACTCATGTCAAAATTTGGTGTTTGTGAGCTCAATAGGGGATTGAAAGAAAAAATAAAGCCCCATTTATCAGTCCAAGACAGAAAAGACATATCTTTCTTTTTGAATTATCGATCGCGTAAAACTTGCTTTTCTCAACTGACTGTGGCTTATCTCATATCATGAAGGATCTTCATAGTTTAGAATCTAGCTTACTCAGTCTCATTGACAAGAAGAGCTTAATCATGAATTTATATAAGATATCTTAGAGATGAGAGACTGAAAGCTTAAACACGATACATAAAAAGTTGTCTCCTCAGTGCTTGTTTACTTTTTGGTATGTCGAGCAGACTCTGTGAGCAGGCAGCACCGATGGGAAAAATCCTCATCCGGTGAACTTGCGGGAGCGAATACATTATTGCTTGTGGGTGATGATTTAAATGTAGTCGACAAGTCAATAATTTTTATAGCATTTAGATTCAAGATTATTTACGTGGGACAACCGTTTAAATCTTATTGTGGCTTTGACGACTCGCAAAATTTAGGATTTTTTAAAAGCTTCTATAGTTTCAATTATAACTGTTTCGCACCAAATATTCAAACAAAGTGCGATATTCAAAATGTTTTTTTTTCTTTTTTGCCATTGATAAATTATCCAATGTTCGGAGATGTCAAAATTCCTTTCCCGGGTTTATTACTCCAGATGTGAACACTAAGAAAGCGGTGGGAATCGCCCTTGATTTTAACAATTCTTTCAGAAATCACTTTTCATATGTCTTTGAATTCACTGACTAGCACTGAACCCACTCACATCATTACATTCCAGCATGACGCATCAGATCATGTAAGCCGCTCTCGCATTATCACATTAGCCACTAGCTTCACCAATATTATCAGTGCTGAAGCAATTTTAGCCACTGTGATCAACACAGATGTTCATTTCTGGTCATCTTTGTTGTTTTCGTGGTCATGGCCGACTTAAATGAGCTTAAATTTAGAGAGTATCTTCCTTTTGAATGGGTTCGTCTTTGGCCTAACGCACTAATTACGATTAACTCTGTAAGGTTGTGTTTGTTTCACATTGTGTTGGCCTTCAACAGGTTCTTGGCTTTACTTTTGTCTCTGATTGTGGCTTTTGGAGGCAACTTTTGCCGGTATGTCTCTACTGGCCAAGTATCAGAGAACTAGACCCTCTGAGTATTCAGGTCATTCTACTCACCCTTGAAACTGCCTTTTTCATGGCTGCTATAAATTACATGCTAGGTCGCCTACTCCAGATGCATGGCCCACACTCCGTTTTCAGGCCAAGAACAATTTCATAAGTTTTCATAAATTTAGACGGTCTTGATTTGATTGTACAAGCCGTCGGAGGTAACATGGCTGCGCCTGCTTTGTATCAAGCGAAGGAGATAGGTCCAGGTGTCATTGTTGCTGATTATTTCATTCCAAATTCTGTTTATGACTTTGCTCTGTTGCATTGTTGTTCAATTTCTCTGTAAAATCAATTGGAGATGCTTAGCAGACGTAACATTTGCGTTGAAGAATCTTTTCAAATTGCTCTTCAATATTGGTCATGAAAGGGTCTCAAATTGTCTTTGGAACCAACGTAAGACATTCGTTATAGGACAGTCGGAAGAGAATTTTGTTCCCATTGCTTTAATCCTGTCTGTGATGTAATGTGTAGTTTAGAGCAGGTGAGTCTATGGATTCTTCAAGTCTTCCTGAGACTAGTCTGTCTACATCACCACTCACTAGACATTTTAAGTTCTAGATGCCATATAAGTGGCTTTGACCTTGTTTTGATGACAATTTCCCATCCGTTGTTTGTCTGGAATTTGATGCCCCTGCTTAGACAAAAAGACGAGATGTTTGATGCAAAAGATTTGAGCACTATCAAATTTTCTGTTAGAACTATCTTAGCGAGAGAGCAATTGAGGAGATGATGTTAACGCTAAACAAAAGGAACAGTACAAGTCTGGTCGAAAAACACCCTTACCTCCTCAAGGAGCATCCTAACCTTTCCGTAGACAGGTAAATACGAGAAGCCCCGGGCACGTCAATCGATGGCAGGCAGTGCAAAATTGTGCGACAGGGTAAACGTCACTGAAAATTTTGAACACCAATTAAAAGCGAGAGCGCATATTCCTCTACAAACTCACAACTTCGAAAGTTTCTTTAACAAAACTACTCGACTTTCTCTTGGAGCAAACCTTCACTCACAGATGCCAAGAAATTTCCGCGCTTGTTTAGATAAAGCAAAAAAAAAAGACACAGGTCGCATGGCAGAACGATCTCTTCGTGTGGTTTGACACATTATTGCTATCAGATTAATCGGCATTTAGGGATAATATGCAAGATGACTGCACCTCCGGATATAAAAATTCTTTCCCCGGACAACTCAGCTGCGTTCCAGTAAAGATCTTGGTCACATCAGCTTGATTTGATTCGGGAAAGATATTAAATTTTCTTTCGGAAGCCTGCTTTGTCAAATCAAAAACTGACTGGGATCATTTAAAGATTTAACGGCAAAGACTCGCAACTCCATAGGCCGAATTTATCCGACTTGCATCAATAGAGAATAGTCTAAAGCACAAATAATTACTCATCTCGCGAAGTGGGTATAAATACAAATGCAAATTGCCAACTCTCGACAATTTTTCTTTATCAAAAATGCTTGATCATTCCAACACAAGTGACCTTGAGTCTGCTTTGCAAGAAACTGGCTCAGCTAGTTCTAACACCGAGTTCACCAAGACCAACTTACAAGAACTCACTGCTACCGAGGAGAACAAGGAAATCTACAGACAATCGTGGAGTGGAAACATGTTAAAAGTTGCATATGGTATTTTGATACTCGCTGCTTTTGTTGAGACCTTCGCGTCTGACTCTACTTCTGGTTTCGACTCGTACGCTACCTCCGCCTTTAATGAGCATGCTATGATTGCAACTGCTGCTGTTGTTTACAATATCACTGCTATGATCTCTTACCCATTGATGGCCAAGCTTTCGGACTTCTTTGGTAGAGCTGAAGGTTTTGGTTTTGCTATCACTATTTACACCCTTTCTTACCTTCTTTATGCTGCTTGTAACAACGTCAACACTTACCTCGCTGGTGAGTTCATGTTCGCTGTCGGTAGGGTCGGCTACAACATCTTCCAACAAGTTTTCATTGCTGATACTACTTCCTTGATTAATAGAGGTCTATGGTCTCAATTGCCTGATGCCCTTGCCTCTATTCCAGCTTTATATGCTGGAAGTTACATTCAAAACGCCTTCATTGCTCATTCAGCATGGAGATGGGGATACGGTATTTGGGCTATCATTATGGCTGCTGCCTGTATCCCGTTGACAGTTGTCATGTACATTTTGGATAGAAAAGCTAAGCAGGCTGGGGAGCAAAAGATCATCAAGATACTTGAGGGGATGCCGGAGGGTAAGTGGTATAAAAAGACTTGTTTCTTTCTCTTCAATAGATTAGATGTCATTGGAATGACTCTCATGACTGCTAGTTTGGCTTTGTTTTTCGTCCCATTGTCCATGACTGGTAAGTCCAGTCCATACAAGTGGCAAGAACCCAAGTTGATCGTAATGCTTGTGTTGGGTGTTGCCATCTTCGGATGTTTTGTGGTTTGGAATACTAAGTTTTCCAAGTGCCCATTTGTTCCGAAGCAAATTATGACTCGGAAGACCATGATCCTCGGGTTTCTCATCGTCACTCTTGACTGGATCGACAATAACTCCTTCTCCACTTACTTCAAGACTGTTTTACAAGTTTCGGCTTACACCACTGTTGGTGAAGCTTCTAGAATTGAGAATTCCAAAAAAGTCTCTCTTCGAATTTTCTCTTTGCTTGGCGGTCTTGCTATGAGGTATGTCAAAAGGACCAAGATATTCATCTACATCGGCATTCCGATTCTACTCATGGGTCAAATTCTTTTGGTTCTATTTGTAAACAACAATGGTCGCGTCTCGGATAAGATCTTGCTCTACATGGCTGAAATCTTCATCGGTGCCGGTAAAGGTATTTATCGATGTGCCTTGCAAGTCACAATTCAGGCTATTGCTGGTTCTGCAGGGATTGCGATGTCTACGGCATTCTTTCTTGCTTTTAGCTCTGCTGGCTCATTGATCGGCTCTTGCATTGCAGGTGGAGTCTGGAACTCTGTCATAGTAATCAAGTTGAAAGAGTATTTGCCAGATGACGAGAAGGCTAATACGAAGAAGATCTACAAGTCCTTAAAGGTTGCCTTAAAGTATAAAAAGGGTACTGAAACCAGAGATTCTATTGCCAGAGCTTATAGAGAGACTGAGCAAATTATCGGTTGGATTGGCGTGGGTGCTATCTCCCTAATGTTGATCCTCATGCTTTTTGTTCAAAATGTTGAGTTGACCGAACACAACGACGCGTATGCTATTGATGAGACTGAGGACGATTCTTACGTCATTTCCGAGAAGATTGAGACCTCAGAGGATATCACGGAGGTAAAGGCCGAAAAGAAAAGTTGGAAGCAAAAGATGAGAATAATTTGGGACCTTTAAGTAAATTGGTACGAAAACTCTCACAACAAGCAGCAAGCAAAAATATTAGAAATCTTATTGGGATTGGTTTGCAATTTTAAAATTTATATAATGAAAATTTGGTTAAAAATTCCTTCCAGTAAGTCACCTCAAAGCTATAGTTCCACATCCTGACTTTGTCAATCGATAATATGCAATTGGCTTGTTTCAAAAGTTTTCAAGATGTTAATTGTAGAATTGTGTAGAACAGCATTATCGTCTTCAACTTAATTTGTTTTTCCTCTTCAAAAATGTAATTCTTGTGAAAGCAGCGCCTACATTTATTATTATATCACACACACTTACGACTGCATATTCTTTGACCATATCTTTTCTTTGCGAGCTCACCCGAAGTGAGGTAGCCCCCGCAGTGATACCAACCGCTTTGAAATTCAAAAAGGCCAAAAAACTTGAGCCACAACTGCAGGGACTTGTTTAAATTTTGATATGTTCACCCGAATTGGAGAACAAATAAGAATCATTTTCCAATTTTGAAATATTTTGGATTTTCGATTTTTAAGGCAACTTTTGTCTACTTTCTTTTTCTTACTTCGCGCAAAATCTACGCAAATTTTGTAAAGTGTGGGCTGTTTCGCTTTCCATTACGGAAACAAATCTTCTTACATATGACTTTGAAGAGTATGAAGAAGCTCTTTTTGAAGTCAGTTGGCCTTTTTCCATTAAAATCTTAATCTTATGGTCCGTACGACTTAGATGTCATGCAGAGAATTCAAATTACAAGGTTGTACTACTCTTCTTTCATCGAAGATTCCTGATCTACTGAGACAAAAACCCTGAGCGAACGTCACCTTCTGTGGGGAAATTTTTTTTTTTTTAATTAAAAAGCATTGAATACGAATGACGTGAGAAGGCTCTAGTTGTATTTTCAGATATTCATCTGACAAAGCGTTTTTTGCTTCAGCTTGTACGATAAAGCTCTCAATTTTGTGAATATCAAAATGAATAGGGGACCGGAGACGACTATATCAAGACTTAAGTGTAAAAAGAGATCTTAAGCAAGACCAAAAAGACTTTTTTCGATTGCCACATGATGGTTGCTAAGCCAGAGAAGTTGAATTCAGAAATTGCCAAAGCTAGTACTTGGTAAGTGTCGAATTTTGATAAAGAGATTTCTCTGTACCTAAGAATCGTAGAAAGGATATATTTGTGAATATTAAATAACAGATTTTCTTGCGACTCAAACAAATTTGCACTTGTCAATCACCTCGCGAGACTATTACATCTTCAAATTTAAATTGTAACTGCTAGCTAAAATTCTGGGAGAACATACGTTTCAAATGGAGAGTAACAATTATGGCGTCATTACCGACCAGAGAAATTTCAATCTCGGCTACACCCAATACGAGGGGATCTTCAGAGTCCTGATGGAAATATCAATACGTTCCGCCACTTTCGCTTTCTAGGCTTTCTTGGTTTGACGTCTCAGATTCTCTGCTAAGCCCCTGCCTCTTCAAAAATTGCAATGTATCGGGCCGAACACGAAAGGCAGAGACAATGGACTGCAATACCTTCACCCATGACTTGTAAACGTAAGAGGCTCACGTTACATCAAGAGTCTCGACCAGATCTTGCAAAAGCTTCTTCCGATTATTATTTCAGTTGTCTGATGTTTGTGACAATGTGTGGCTCGCATGGCAAATCTGGGGTGTTCCCCTGTCAAGAATGTTGCAACAAAGACTAATGTGAGGTGGCCACCTGCATCATTCCTATTGTTTGGATCTGAGGATAATGGTCGAGTGAAAGATTCGGCAAATGAAATACAAATTTGTACCTGGAGCTGTCCAGACTCAAGGATATGTCTCAAAGATTATACGATTTAACTTACAAATTGAGCTTCCATGTTTCTGTAGGACTTTTGCTAGCGGGGGTTTTTAAAAAACTCAACAAAAATTGATTCAGGCGCAAAAAAATAATCAGAGAAGCGCAAGCTCTTGATGATAGAGCCTCAGGGGTAAGCCTCGATTTGTTCTGGAACACTATGTGAAAATTGGTAGTTTTTTTGCCCATCGGGCGTCCTTTGTAGCTCAGCTGAGAAATGTCACTTCGAATTTTGAGGTCAACTTGACTGTTTTGGGCCTTTTGAGCAACTTTTCAAAACTTAGAAGAGCAAATTAGGATGAACAATACAAAAGAAGAAGATACAGTTAGGCCGAAGCTGAACAGAAAATGCGCTGATCAAGCTTAATGGGAGCAAAGATCACATATCCTTGAATGAAGATTCTCATTCTCTGGCAAGTCCTCAAAGAAATCTAAAAGTAGATGATATGAATAACTTCAATAGCAGCAATCTGTGGAGTCAGATTCTTCTGCAAACAGCATCCTGTGAGATCAAAAAGCTCCTTGATCTTGAGGTGACAGATAGCTTATCGAAGGACGTCCGTTGCGGCATTCTCATACATGTCATCCTCAAATTAGGGAATGCTTTAACGATATTTGATCGTGCGGCTGCCTTGATCACCGAAATCGTTCAACAATTGGCGAGAACGCAATAGATCTACTTTACTGAATCTCACTCAGAAGATTTTGTAAGCAGCTTGGTTAAATATCCGCCTAGGCTGTCATCGACCAGTGATGACCACAGAGCAATACAATATGAAGGCAATTCAATCGAGTTGTCTTTTCGTAACCATCGAAGTGCCTCTTCTTTGCCAAAGTGGGACCATCCTTAGCAGCAGCATAAACATTTGTGAGCCATCTTTTGTATCAATTTCATACCCTTCTGGCCAACCTTTGACATCTCAATTAAAGCCCACGCCTCATGTTTCATGACATCTCATTAGCACCTTATGAGTTTTCGAAGCGACTGAGTAGTGACATAATCCATATTTGAGCCGTTCGAAGAGTTGCGCAAAAATAGTGTAACGTAACTTTCAAGAGGTCAAATGAGACTGGGTCTAAACTGTGTTTTTCAATTGGGGCTATTTTTAGACGCACTGATATGCGTGATCACACATTATATCGTTGTTTACAGAGTATTGTGATCTCTTCCCCTCAGTTTGACATGCTATGACCTCAAGAGACATTGTGTAGCAAATTTTGATAGATACGGAGGAAACGAGCTGGGCATCACGGTTGGTTCGTCAAGCCCCAAGTGATCGCTGTTTGGTACTGCAGGAATGTTCAACGTTGGACACTAAAATCACATTCCAATACTGTTTACTAAGCCCAAGACCCTACCTTTCGCACGACTTTGGTACAATAGACACTTTCGAAAACACAGTATACGTATATATGAGCTAATGCAACCGGATAGCAAGGAAGAATGCAATTGATGAACGAATCATCATTCCGCAAATTGATTGTGAAGAATGTTTCTTTCGTAAGTGATTGTAAATCCAGTATTGTCCCGAGGCTAATCGCGAACGCAGGGTCGTCAGGGTACAAATTCTTTTATGCGCACTGCATACAGATATTGTTCGGACGAGTTGGCTCTGAAATTTCGCTTCTCAGGTGCAAGAGCATTGTTTGATAGCTATTGAGCAAACTTTGTCTTTCGCTGACATGGTATAGCACAGCCATAAATTTCTGCTTTAAGATTTACAATAGAGCATAGCTCTGCTCTGCACTCCCACCCAAAGAAAAACAACTCGCGAATACGGTGCAAGTATCCCAGCACGCAGTCTTGCCCGGCCAAAAGAGGGGGACAAGCGAAGCCGTTTATCGGGGTCAGGTTTAATCAGGGTTGCAACGATAACCTAAAATGGTCGCGGTCAAAATACCCCTTAGAATTGATCAAGTAATCTGAGGTTACGATTGCACGACGCGGAAGCCCGTCCTGGTTAGAAGCACTTTATATGCATGGACCCTCCGAAATGGTGCTCACTTAGATCTAGAATTGTAAGGTTGTTTTTTCAACAATCGAACATACGAGACAGCCAATTGCAAATGATAAACAAGAAGCGGAACTATGATGCTTACGTCGGCTTGATTGCGGTAAGCGCCACTTCAATTACAATTGTTGCATCATTGAATCCATTGACTCTAATACGCCCCGGCACGGCACCATCTACAGCGGAATTCTGGGCGCTCACGCAACTTTACCCTTGAACATCAATACATGGTTCTCGTAAGGCACCAGGCTGCATGGGCATGGCGACTCTAAGTGATTGATGCAACCTCAAACAGTCATACATTGTAATCCTGCATTTCGGCAAAATATAGAGTCCCAGCTAGTATACCTCCAAACTCTCATCACTAATTCGGCCGTTACACTTATGTTCTGAGTTATATTGTTCAAAATCTACTCAGGCAATTGGATTGCGGTAAAGTTAACAATAAACTCGTAACGAAGCCACACTCCTTTGGAATGTTGCCGAAGATGATCATAAACAACATCACGAGACATTCGAAGCTCAATTGTTCACCTACTTATGAATTTCATCTAGGTTAGAATAACAGATAAAGTTTTTAGTGGTTAAATCGCTTAAGGTGATGAGGCGACTAGCGAGGCAGTTTCAGTGCATTGAAAAGAGACCGCACTTCCTAAAAATAAAGTAGCAAAATAGGGTACACGAGATGAGCGGGACAAATGAGACGCTTGTCGAATAAGCTCCTTTTGTGTCTATTGTGTTGATTATTATATGCATTCATTCACATGAGTTTGTTTATAGTTTAGTTCCAAAACGGTGGAATTGTTTTGACATGGCTCAGCGAGCCTTTTACACCTGGAGATGGTTACTGAAGGCTAGCAAGGTGAACACTATTCAATTTGCAATTTTCACTTCCCCAATATAACAGAACTTCTCCCAACGGTCGTAAGCGAGAAAAGCCACTCGGTGCGCGCTACTTTTTGATCGAAAAAGGATCAAAAAGCCAAAGCTTATGCAGAGCTGCTTATTACGCATCCGTCAATTGCGTGTGTTGCTCGGAGCGCCAGACTTTGCAGCCATTTTTTTTTGACAGTAAGGCTTGTGAAAATCTGGGAATTCGAATTGAGACACCGAGAACAACACGATCAGAAATGCAACGGCCCAGGTATAAATACTCGTAGCTCCCTCCATGTCATAAATTTTCTTTTTGTCCAAACAAATCCACTTGAACTAAATGAAGTTCGTTACACTCGCTTTATCTACTGCTTCCCTCTTGGGATCTGCTGTTGCCTTCAAGCTCCCAGATGGAACTTATGGCTTGTACGCCTTCAACTTTCTTACAGACACTTACACTGCTTTGGGTTTGGAAGACGGTGGTGACGGAAACAAGTACTTCTACTCTGGTTCTGCTACTCCATTGACCTACAAAGGAAAGACTCTTTACGATGAGTGTACTGGCGACACCGTCGGTATGATTGGCAAGCAACCTGGTACTGGTTCCAGTTACTCCAAGTGGAAAGTTTTCGCCGATGTCTTGTTGGGCGGTAAGATCATCGAGTTGAAGCCAGCTTACTTGTGTCCTACCTCCGACTCATCTAAGGAGACTATCTACATCGAGTTGTTGCCACCTTCGCTCAAGTGTACCAAGGTTTGGTTGAAGTTGAGATCCACTGACGCTACCTGTACCTCTTCTTCCGCCTCTACCTCTACTGCCAGTACTGCTGAGTCCAGCTCCACTGCCGAGTCCAGCTCTTCTGCTGCTACCACTGCTGAGTCCAGCTCTTCTGCTGCTACCACTGCTGAGTCCAGCTCTTCTGCTGTCACCACTGCTGAGTCTTCTTCTTCTGCTGTCACCACTGCTGAGTCTTCTTCTTCTGCTGTCACCACTGCTGAGTCTTCTTCTTCTGCTGTCACCACTGCTGAGTCTTCTTCTTCTGCTGAGACTACCGCTAAGACCAGCTCCTCCGCCGAGACTACTGCTGAGTCTTCTTCTGCTGAGACCACCGCTAAGACTTCATCTGCTGAGACCACTGCTGAGTCTTCTTCTTCTGCTGAGACCACCGCTAAGACTTCATCTGCTGAGACCACTGCTGAGTCTTCTTCATCTGCTGAGACCACTGCTGAGTCTTCTTCTGCTGTCACCACTGCTGAGTCTTCTTCTTCTTCTGCTGTCACCACTGCTGAGTCTTCTTCTGCTGAGACCACCGCTAAGACCTCTTCCGAGTCCAGCTCTGCTGCTGTCACTACCTCTGGTGAGGCTACTACCTCTGGTGAGGCTACTACTTCTGGTGCTGCTTCCTCTGGTGAGGCTACCACTTCTGGTGAGGCTACCACTTCTGGTGAGGCTACTACCTCTGGTGCTGCTACTACCTCCGGTGAGGCTACTACCTCTGGTGCTACTACCTCCGGTGAGGCTACTACCTCTGGTGCTGCTTCCTCCGGTGAGGCTACTACCTCTGGTGCTGCTTCCTCCGGTGAGGCTACTACCTCCGGTGCTGCTTCCTCTGGCGCTGCTTCCTCCGGTGAGGCTACTACTTCTGGTGAGGCTACTACTTCTGGTGCTGCTTCCTCCGGTGCTGCTACTACCTCTGGTGCTGCTTCCTCTGGTGAGGCTACTACTTCTGGTGCTGCTTCCTCTGGCGCTGCTTCTTCCGGTGAGGCTACTACCGTTACCTCTACTACTTGTGACGCTTCCTCTGTCACTGCATGGACCACTGTCACTGACTTCACTACTTACTGCCCAGAATCCACTGTGGTTGTTATCACCACCTGTACTGAGGAGAAGTGTGAGCCAACCACCATCACTGTTGAGACTGAGACCACTCTTACTGTCACTGGTGAATGTGTGATCCCAGAGACCGAGACTGAGACTGTTGCTCCAACTACCACTGGTGCTGAGACCGAGACTGGCGCTGAGACTGGTGCTGAGACCGCTACCACTGGTGCCGAGACCGTTGTCACTGAGACTACCGTCACTGACTACACTACCTACTGCCCAGAATCTACTGTGGTTGTTGTCACCACCTGTACTGAGGAGAAGTGTGAGCCAACCACCATCACTGTTGAGACTGAGACCACTCTTACTGTCACTGGTGAATGTGTTATTCCAACCACTGTCACCGTTGAGACCACCTCTACCGAGACCGCTGAGGCTGAGACCACTGCTGAGGCTGAGACCACTGCTGAGGCCGAGACTACTGCTGAGGCTGAGACTACCGCTGAGGCCGAGACTACTGCTGAGGCTGAGACTACTGCTGAGGCTGAGACTACTGCTGAGGCTGAGACCACTGCTGAGGCTGAGACCACTGCTGAAGCCGAGACCACTGCTGAAGCTGAGAGCACTGTCACTGAGACTGCTGCTGCTGAGACTTCTGCCGAGGCCGAGACCACCGAGGCACCAGTCACTACTGCTTCTTCTACTGTTGAGGCCGAGTCTACCTCTGAGACCAGCACTACTTTCGTCACTCAAACCAGTGGTGAGGCTGCCCCATCTGTCACTACTGCTACTGAGAACGGTGCCGCTAGAATTGCTGGTAACTTCGTTGCTGCCGCTGCTGGTATCATCGCCCTTGCTATCTAAATTTGATAGATACCCTTCAGTTCTTTTGGATTTTATCCTTACTTTCGACAGATAATTTTTTGGGGTTCCAACTTATACCACTTCCAACCATACCATCTTCAACCTTACCTCTCATCATTCGTATATAATCATCATAATTCACGGAATATTTTTTTTGAATTTTCACTGTAAGCTGGGAACGGGTGCTTTACTGCATATGCTTTTTCCAATTTCGTTAGACCTGTCAGTTTTAGGCGCCATTTAGCGACTCCGCCTCTGCGCGTCTTCGGGTAAGAAAAGACGCAGAGAAACGCTCATATGCGGTTGCACTCGGCTAAATAACCACCGAAGCTACTGTTCCCCTCTCATACAACCCTCCTCAATCTGGTGCTCATAATTTGTCCAAGAAATTTCTACGAGCCCATACAGAGCTAAAGGAAAATCTGCGAACGCTCTTACTAACCACTTACAGTTAAGATCGTATTTCTTACGTATAAACTTTTGTCTTCGGGGATAATGCGACTCAAAGTATTATGCTGTCGGTGTTTAAATTCTGCTCTATTGTGAATAGGTATAAGGTTCGAAGCATACGCGTTGAGCAGTTTTGTGACCGAAGGTAGAAGCGTACTTGGCTGGTTATGTGTCGCATTGTAGGAGACACTTTGTCCTGTTTAAAGTTCCTCGTATGGAACCATGCTCTTTGTCCTTCCTCAAGTTGACAAAACCAATTTATTATTCACCGCGAAGTTTCAGGGTTGAAAACGCCCAGACAAATTTTGGACACTTCGCGTGTAGTTTCGTGGAGACTTCGAGAGCTAAATTTGAAATTCTCGTAAGTTAATCTGGATCCCAAATATCTTAAGAGAGAGGCTGAAAATGTAGTTACTGATGCTGAAGTGCGTTGAATTAAAAAGTGGTATCATTTTGAGATCCATAAAGCTGATGTCGGAGGGAGCCTCAATTTCGGCTCAATGGTTGAGTTCCATTAATTCGACAGCCACATCAATCTTTTTTTGTATCAATGTGAATGATCGATAGACATCTCCAATAGAGGGTATCATGAGAATTCCCTACAACCGTGAAAATTAAGGAAAATTTTTTTGCCTCAACGAGTGAGGTTGCAAAACTTCATTCATTTTCACAGAGCTCTGATTACACTAATCTTCTGGCGACTATAATACCTGAAAACAGGTGCTAGAAAAAGATAAAGAGTGGAAATCACGTAAGTTAAATCCAACAGGGATGCTATGCACCTTCAATCTGCCGGGATGCTGAATATCATTTCCTCAAGGTAACATCAGAGACATTCTCTTAGTCGCCTACCATTGTGAACTAAAAGGAAGTTTGCTAGTCTGGCGACAACAGAAATTTTGGCATGTTTGATTTTCACGAGGTCCAGGTTAGACGTTCAAAGCTGTATGTCCATATAGCACAATTCCTGAACCACCCAAAGTAAGTTTTTAATCAACAGTAGCAGATATTATTTTTGGGAGCTTTTACTTATCTCTTCTAAATTTGACTCCTTCCATGTCAATTAAGGGGATCAAGGTCAAAAAAGAGAAGACAAACCCGCAACTAATGCATTGATAGGTATTAAGAACTAGGTGTCAAAGCCTAGAGAATATCCCAGTGACTACAACAGGTACATTGATCACAGATTCATCTACAAAAATATGATATTTACACTACCGTGGGTACAGAGTCAATGAATGGTAGTTCTGAGCGCATACTGAAAACAGGTCTTCAGCAAGACGATAAATAGCCGTTGGTGGCACGATTGAAATACGGTACAAAGCAATATAAACATAAATTTCCATTGGAATTGTGAAGACATGATTGCAATTTTTATGATCCAACGTGAATTTCTCCAACTTAAACCCCACCAATTTTCTAAATTCGATCAGAACAACCTGGTGTCCTACATGCATCAGGAAACCCCCACCAAAACACTCCTCAAATGAGTATCCCCCACCAATGTTGAAACTCAAGTCGATCACAAAGTTATCATATAAATAAGTGGATGACTTCCATGCCATGTAATGATCCTAAATTTTTATACCTCGAATGTGAATAGAGAAATGGCCCTAACTCCTTTACGCCTACACTGTCTTCCAGCCTGCACTGTCTTCCCATCCCCGTATCACCCTGCTAGTATCTAAGACCCACCTCCTGCTTGCCATCATTGTGCTTATCCTCGTCCAAAAATAAAGTCAAAAATCTCCTCATCGGTCAATAAATGCAAGGCTCTATTCTCACCAACTGCATTGCAGCGCGACATGCGGGGTGCATGCTTCCACATATATTCCTTCGCAACATCATTCCTCCGCTGTACCCATTATTTAACATTATCCCGACAGTCGGATCTGTGGGGCAAAAACCTCCTGAATTACCACATTTTAATGTCCCAATTGCATGACTTGTATTTTATTATTGTTCCGCTATCAAATTTTGCAGCTGAAGGTGAATTCTCCTGACCCCACATTAGAAGTGGACTTATCTGGTAATTCTACCACAGCCATTGTGTTTGGAGGCACCGTAACATCTAATTCGAAATTCGCATCCTCAATTGTCCATTTTGAGACAATAACTCCATAAGGAGATTCATGTTCAACTTCACAAGACTTTAAATTTCCACCAGGCTGAGGCTTGATCATAAATTTTTTGTAGCCAGGTTCAACAATCCTAATACCCCCAATAATTTCGTGCATCGTGGTTGCAACTGCTCCCAAAGCATAATGATTGAAAGATGTCATTTCTCCAGGATTGATGGTTCCGTCGGGCATCATACTGTTCCAACGTTCCCATATCGTGGTAGCTCCCATAGTGACTGGGTATAACCACGAAGGACATTCTTTTTGCAACAACATGGAGTAAGCATCCTCTAAATGACCAGTTTTAGTCAATGCCTGAGTGACAAATGGAGTTCCCGCAAAACCAGTACCAATCTTGTATCCATTGCCAGCGCATATCTCAGATAACCGGTTTCCAGCGTAGTCAATTTGCTCTTGCTTGGAGTAGAGACCAAAGCAAATGCAAAGTGAGTAAGCAGTTTGAGTATCGCTTAACAAACGTCCGGACTCTTCAACGTAGGCATCTTGAAAATCGAACTTGCACTGCTGAGCCATTTCTTCGTATTTTTGCACATCTTCCTGACGCACGACAGAGCTTATTTTAATCATGAATGTTAAAATCAGATACAAAAATGCGTTCGCAACAAGATATGCATCAGTCATGGCTTTGAGCGGATCTGATGGAGGTGCCAGAGGATCCAACCAATCACCCAACTGGATATGAATCTTATCCTTATCCCAACAGACTTTACCTTCCATCTTGGGAATGCAATCGATCCATTTTTCCATACTTTCGTATTGTTGCTTCAAAATGAAAGTTGCCTCTGTTGACTCATATAGGGCCATAGGCAAGTAAACAGAGCAGTCCAGCCAAATTGCGCTAATCTGATTATCCCAGAAATGCTTCATATACTTAATCACGTCAGGCACTGTCACTGGTGGAGCATAAGGGTACTTCCCATCTGCTTTAAGTTGCTGCTCACTCCAAAAATCTTTAAGCCAGTTATTCAACATGGAAGAACAGTCAAAAAGGAAAGAAGCTGTTTGTCCAAAAACAGCAATATCTCCAGTCCAGCCCATTCTCTCGTCTCTCTGGGGGCAATCAGTTGGCAAAGTGATAAAGTTACCTCTGGAACTTCTAATAACATTGCTGTGCAACTGATTAAGGAGTTCGTTGTCACACTTGAATGAGCCTATTTGCTTCATATTGGTAGAAATAACCACTGCCTCTAGAGACTTCAAGTCAAGTACCTTGCTTGGATCTTCCACCTGACAATACCTGAATCCATGAAATGTGAATCGTGGCATATACAGCTCTCCCTTTTGATCTCCCTTGAAAATGTACAGATCCGTACACTTGGCTGATCTTAAAGGTCTCGTTCCCAATTCACCATGTTCCATCACTTCAGCAAATCTCAACTGGACTTTGTAATCTTTAGGAGCATGAACGTTAGAAAACGATGCAAAACCAACAATGTTTTCACCAAAGTCGAGCACTATCTTGCCAGAGGGTGTGGTGATAATTTCCTTTGGAACAATCCGTCTTTGCTCGGTGACATGAGGGTAATTTTGCGATTCGATGTTGCTTATGTCGTAATGAACAACATCAACACCTTTCCAGTCGGAGTCAGAACCTTCAGATGAGGACCAATCTTCTATTTCACAATTTGCGTCGTAAGTTTCTCCGTCGTAGAGCCCTGTAGCCACAATGGGGCCAAGAGACGACTTCCATGTGTCATCAGTGCACAATTGCACTCTGGAATGATCGGAATACTCGATTTCAACGATTAAACTTATGGCTCTTTTTTCTCCATAGATGTTCACAAGACCGCCATCAAATCCAAATTGACCACTGTACCATCCCGGACCAACTCTTGCACCAATTACGTTTGCACCGTTGTTGACCAAATCAGTAACATCGTACATCTGATGCAAGAGTCTTTTCTCGTAAGTTGTCCAGCCTGGGCTGAGAAAGTCATTGGCAACTCTCTTTCCATTCATTTCCAATTCGTATATGCCCAAGGCTGTACTCCAGATCTTGGCAGATACAACCTTCTTGGATACATCGAATTGTTTCCGGAAAAGAGTCTCCGGAGCGGTGAGACCCTCTTCACGCTTTTGATTTTCCATTGCAATAAACTTTGCAGGCCACTCTTCTTCCTGTGACAAAAATCCGACATCTGCAAGTACTGGCACACTCCATTCTGAGTGAACTTTATCTTGACCTGAGACCCGGACACTGATGTGGAAGGATGACCGAGATTTTAACTCTGTTCCTGGCCATTGAACAAATTGAGATCTGGAGGAAAAAACCTCAGGGTAGATCATCCAATCTTCATCCCTCGAATAGCGGATTTTAATCTGGTAGCTTCTTTGGATCCAGTTTTCTTCATTTCCATGTACCTGCCATGAAACACTGGGAGCGGCCGTATTCACCAAGCCTTGAAGAGGCCCTGGTTTGCACAAATCTAATTTTATTTCTTTCACTAACATTGCGTTAGAGAAGCTTCAGGTATGAGCATCTTGGGCCATTTTGTATTCATACGTTCACAAGTATGTCCAGGCGGTCGCAACAAGATTATGCCGATCTTTTCGCAGGGCTCTCAACTTGTTACCTGATCAATCTGCAGCACGCATAACATGCGGGGGTGGAGAAAAACCTAATGCGCTCACACATACGTTGGGCAATTAATTCCGCATATAATTCGTATATTCATTAGATTTACTAGACATTTCCTTCGTAGTGTTCAGTCTCGCCCTTCAATTGTTCTTGGAATACAGATTCGGCTTCTTGTGATTCTTCGGAGACGTAGGTCTTCCATTTTCTGGCTGGGACCTTGTTCTTGAACATTTCATCGACCTCTTCGAAAGAACGGTTGGCAGTCTCAGGCAAGTACATGTAGAAAAAGAACAAAGACACAAAGCAGCAGCCAGCAAAGATGAAGTTGATCTTTGATCCCATATTTGCCTGATCAGGGTTAAACATGTAAGGGAGAACGAAAGACCACATACACTGCAAAGCATTGTTAATTGAAGATCCCAAAGCAATAGACTTGGTTCTCAATTTGGCAGTTGGGACCTCTGAATTGATAACATAGGAGATTGGGCCGATTCCTGAGTTATAGAAAAAGTTGTACATCGTCAAAAACGCCGACGATGCCGTCAAATAGCTCTGCTCACGACGGATTCCAAGGGCTGCAGTCAAAATGTTTAAGATTGCAAGAGCTGTAATTCCGTAAAGGACCACAAACCTTCTTCCGAATCGATCAACGATGAATAAAGAACAAATGGTACCTGAAATGGAAAGAGCCTGCGCCCCACAACTAATTTGGAAAGACTTTTGAGTGCTGAAGCCCGAAAGCTGGTAATAATAAGTTTGGTATGACCCAACGTAGGCCAATCCACTCATGGGTTGCATGACAAATGGGGACATGGCAATAAAGGTTCTCTTCATATTCTGTTTGTTGAAAAGCTCCAAGAAGGAACCAGATGAAGCCAAAGCTTTGGCTTCCTCAACGTTTGCTTTGATGACCAATAATTGGGCCTCAGCAACACCAGGAGCAGTATAAATTTTTCTGAGGTTCGCCAACGCTTTCTCGTCGTCGTCCTTCATGACATGGTGGTATGGAGATTCTGGGAGAAGCGCTATAATGAAAAGAGAAATTCCAGCAAACGCCCACTGTGTACAAAAAATCACTCTGTAGGCCCATCTGTCCTCTCTGGTTGACGTGTTGTCGGAAATCAAGTAGCACACAAATGGACCAATACACATAGCAAGATTCACTGAAGCGGTGGCCATACCTCTCAAGGCCAAAGGACTTAACTCTGCCACATATGATGTTCCAACTGTGATGATGACTCCCAAGCAAATAGCATTCAAAAGCTTTCCGATGAAAAATACGGAGATGGTGGTTGCAGCGAATTCGATACCAATGAAAATAAAAGTCATGGCCACAGCACCCCAGATCAAAAACTTTCTGCCAGTATAATCCACAAGAGCAGATCCAGCAAAGCAGCCAAGCACCATAGCAGCCAAAGGACCTCCAGAAATGGCAGATTGCCAGGAACTGTCCAAAACATACAGACCTTCATACTCATACCCGAAGTCTTTTCTGAAGGTAGGAATGGAAATAACGATTCCCGATGCTTGGTTTTCGTATCCCACAGTGATCATAGTCCAGACCATAATCAAAATGTAAAGACATGCTTTGGGGTAGAGTTTTATAACTTGCAATTTGGTGTAAGAGTGTTCGAGTTTTTGTTGGGCTCTAACAATCTTGTCGACATTGTCGACGTCCGTAACGCACTTGTCCAATGATGAGGTGCTCATCATGAAAAACTTATTTGTTAGAGAAGAATTTGGAGCCTAAGAACTTTTGACATCCTTTTATACAAGAATTAGTCTTACGAGTTGTTGGTGCCCCACATTTTCTTAAAGTCGTTCTGCAGTGATCTGAGGCGCATAACACATAACCATGCGTGCACTTCGAGCGGATCATTAATGTCCCGACCGTGTTCCACTCCAGATTTCGTTTTGCCATGCATTATCTCTAGGCGACATTTTCTCCGCGTCAATGGTTTGCTTCGTAGTTCTTCCTTCCAGAATAGAAGCGCTTTGTCCCCCGCAAAACCATGCAAATAGGCCTATTCCACTGGGACTTGAAGACTTTCGAGGTTGCATAAGTAGAACAATATTCGGGTGAATGGGCGAATAAGTCTTCAATCACAGCTCCGAGCAAAACAATATTTTTTAGCTACTGATGTCCGTGCATCGGTAGATGAATTTCACGAACGGCTTTCTGTGCGGACATGCGTGGTGCGGCAGGTGGGGCACCCTGGAGGGGTCTGTTTATGTAAGGTTGCCGATCGAGAATGCCGGCGTGTAGTATCAGCTTTAAGCTTCTAAATTGGGAAAAGGTTGCCATTATTCCGAGATATTTGTTCTTCGAAGAATTGACAAGGCGGATATCTTTAATTGATTAGTGGGGTTTTAATTTTGACTAAAACGTGGCTTATTGGTTCAAAGAACCAGGCTACTTTGGATTGTGAGCTAAGGTTTATGAGGCATTTTGGTCTTAAGTTGGATTCTAAAAGCAGTTTGCAAACATAAGCCAGAGGTAGTTACTTCATGATGGCGTTTTATGAAAACTAAGGGGAAGCTATAATTGGTGCGGGAAACTGACCTTCTCTAGTCAATGAAAAAAAAAAAAAAAAAAAATTCAAGCTCAATACTCCCGCTGAAGTAACAGATTATGATTTTCAAATTCCCAAGAGGTACATTGATATGATGAAGCGTTTCAACAGAATTGTTCCGAGAGCGAAAATTCATTTGTCGGGGTTTAACGGAGCACTCAATGGGAGAGGGAAACGAGGTTTCCAATTATCAGAGATGAAAATAGAAAAATTGTTCGATATCTGATTAGTTCAATGAATCCAGTTTTTCTTATGTTTTATTTCATGCTTCCTCAATGCTTGGCTCAATGCTTGTTAACGAGTTCATGTTCAACTTACAAAGTAGCACATAGAAATTTATTTTATTTAACTTTTTTTTTTGTTTAATTTTAACACCGAAGAATGAATTCTTTCGTGTAGTTATGATTTTCATTATCCTCGATCATTTGATGTTTCTGCCTTTTTACATGCTTTTGTCATGGTTGCGAAATAGTGAGAAGTGGCACAAGATTATGAGAATTTACTAAATTACCCACACCTCAACAATCCGAAACAAACGTGTTTTCAAGGTTTAAAATCGAAAGTCAAATATATTTAGAAATGAATGTTAATCATAGAAAACATTCGCAAACTCATTCTTCCTACCGAATTTTAGTCATCACCAGGGCTCCATACTATGCATTGCTTCCATCTGTTGCTCATTTACCTTCGACCTCACTGGCTGCATCAAAACCTCTCGAAAATCCAACATTAGAGATTAAGAAAAACTAATTGAACAAATTGCATCATAACTCATCCGAAAAAATTGCTTCAACACCATGTTTTCTCATTCTTCCAAACCACATCTCCACCTGCTTACTCTATCACTCCACACACACCCTCACCTCTCTAACTTCAATAGGCTACTGCTTCTTCCCACCATGGTTTCTGGATTCTTCAAGTCTATTATCTCCACAGTTACTCCAAGTAATTCTGTCACTTTCAAGAAAGATGACGAAGCAAAAACTCTTGTTGATCTCGTGAAAGAGGCCGCTCCAGAATTGGACGATAAGGCCTACTTCTATGTGAACCCACTCTTATCAAGTGGTCACTCCCAGACCGCTTACACTGCCCTTAACAAGTTTGAAAATGTTGATCCTGTTCATTATAAGAGAAGCGTTCTTACTGTTGACTCTCATGAGAAATTCTACTACGTTGGCGGCGATAAAATGCCATACGACCGTTGGAACGGTGAGAGTACGTTTGCTGTCGATTACGTGGTTGACAAAGACAGCACCGACCCAGACAACGATAAGTTCCGTCCTGAATCTCAAACTAGACCACTTCCTCCAAGAACTGAATACTTGGATCCGGCAAAAGAGCAAGAATTGCTCGATAACGACAAGCCTCTTGTGGTGGCTCTCCATGGTCTTTCTGGAGGCTCCTACGAGTCCTACATCCGTTCTTTCTTGAACAAAATCACAAGTCCACCATACAATTTCGATGCCTTGGTTTTGAACTCTCGTGGCTGTGCTAACCATACCATTACCTCGCCTCAACTATTCTGTGGATTGTGGACCAATGACTTGCGTTATTTGATCAATGAGCACATCAAGAAGAAGTGGCCAAACAAGAAGATCTTCTTGATCGGTTTTTCTTTGGGTGGTGCCATTTCTGCCAACTACTTGGGCCAAGAAGGTAACGATGTCTACAAGAACATCAAGGCTGCCGCAATCATGGGAAGTCCATGGGATTTCCCACAATCCTCCATTTCCTTGACCGATGGATTCTTGGGAAGCAAAGTCTATTCGCCAACAATGTGTCAAAACTTGCTTAAATTGATGGAAGAGCACCACAAGGGTCAATTGCAACTTGACTCCATTGTGGCTGATTACAAGAAGAACCCCGAGGCATTCAACGTCAAGACTTTGAGAGATTTCGACGATGTCTTCACCTCAAAACTCTTTGGATTCAACTGTGCCCTGGAGTACTACAGACATGCATCTCCAGACCAACGTTTGTTGAATGTCAGAGTGCCTACAATCATCATCAGTGCTTCTGATGATCCAATTGTTGGCGACAAGGCACTTCCAAAGAGTGAAGTCAAGTTGAACCCATACACTTACTTGACTATCACCTCAATTGGTGGTCATCTTGGATGGTTCAACCATAAGCATAACCGTTGGTACGCAGAGCCTCTTGCTAAGCTTTTTACTGAATTGGCTACTTGGGAAGTTGACGAAATTCCAAAGGAATCTTTGCCTTCTGCTACTGATGGAATTTGGAAGCACGACAGAATCGTGCAATAAGGAAAACGTGAAGATTCAAGCACCATAGCTTACCGGAAATCATAAATCACTATACATTAATATTCATAAAATTATCAAACCATCTGATTGTTGTTTGGAGTTTGAGTTGGATTAGGACTCACAACACCATCAGAGGCGGCACCATCTTTCTCCTCGGTCGACTCAGTATGGGAAGTCATCAATTGGTTGTTTGGGTTCTCCACATGGCTAGCCCTGATCTTGTCACTCAATTCTGCATCTGTCAAGAGATGAACGTCAGGCTTCCAAGAGCCAGTCTTCCAAGCAGGAATCTTGTGAGTCCAAATCTGGTCAATTTCCTCTAATCTCTTGCCTCTAGTCTCAGGGAAGAAGAAGAATACATGAACAAACATCACCACACAGAAAGAAGCGTAAATGATGTAAGTTCTCCAGTTGATATTCTGGAAAGCTGGCGGAGTAAACATAGCAATAGCGAAATTGAAGATCCAGTTGGCTGAAGTTGCCAATGCTGCACCTCTTTGTCTTGAAACCGAGTCTCCCCACATCTCAGAAACATAAACCCAAACGACCACACCCCAAGAGACAGCGAAGGAAACCACAAACAAGTAACAAGATGCAATAACACCTTTGGCTGCAGATTTGTGGCTGTCTGGGATTCTGATGTTAACAGATTTGTTTCCAGAATCAGCCCAAGGCTCTGAGTAAGTTGCCAAGAGACCAGCTACTGCAAATTGCCAAATCATCATGGAAATGGCACCTCCAAGCAATAATGGCCTTCTTCCAATCTTGTCCATGAGCAACAAGGCTGGGATAGTAGTAGCCATATTCAACACATACTGAATAGAAGAAGCAACCAAATTAGCATTTCCAGAATAACCTGCCATCTGGAAAATGTACACAATATAGTACATCATGACGTTGATACCAGTGAACTGTTGCCAGATCTGAGCAAAGACTGCAGTGATGGTTCTTGGGAGATACTTCTTCGAGAACAAGTCGGCATAAGTAAAGCTCTTGACATGCTCCTCCACAAGCAACTGCTCCTTAATTTCGGAAATTTCGATCATCACATCGGGATCTTCACGATCACCTTTAGCTTGGATGGCTGCAACGATCTGCTCGGCTTCTTCCCAGTAGTTCTGCTTGGCTAACCATCTTGGAGACTCAGGAATGAAGAACAAACCACAGAAAAGAAGCAAACCTGGCAATATTTGAATACCCCAGGCAACTCTAAAAGATGCCAATCCATTGATGTGCTGACAACCATAGGATATGTAGAACATAATCAAAATACCCAATGTCACACTGAACTGGAACATACCTCCGATGAGGCCTCTGATTTTACGTGGAGCCATCTCGGATCCATAGACTGGAGCAACAGAAGAGCCAAAACCAATACCCACACCTGAAATAAAACGACCAATAATTAATTGTGGGACATTCTGGACAGACGACTGGATGGCTGCACCAATCATCCACAACAAAGAGCAAATTAAAAGAGAGGCTCTTCTTCCACAGGGCTCAGAAACAAAAGAAGACGCAAGAGAGCCAAAGAAAGAGCCAAGCGACATAGAAGCAGTGATAAATCCTTGCATATCGGAGCCAGGGTGGTTGAAGAACCGTTGATAGTGCTCTTCACCGATAAATGCCGACATGGAGGAAATATCGAAACCAAACATCATACCAGCAACACATGAGATACTGGCAATAAAGTAGATGTTGGTCAAGTTTGGAGTTTTATCTAAAAAGCGACGAAATTTGAGGGCAGGGCCCACGAGCTTTTCTTCGTAACCCATTGGAAAGTAGAATAGCGAGTTAGAGAAAATACTACGAAATCCCACTACCCCGGACTCTATTTATACGGAAAATCCCCTGTCACGCAAGTTTCCAAATGCCCCGCCGATACCTTCGGCATACCAGTATTATTAAAGTTGCACATCTTGACTTCCCTGAGCTTCCGCACCAGCCTCATTACGGCAACTCCAGTTGACACATAACGTCAAGACGCACCTCCAGCCACCCCCACGTAAAATACAAAAGTCCATGAAAACGTAATTTCCCTACTAAAAAACGCTTTCTCGAGTTGTTCCGTCCAAAATGACGCCCATCCACACAAAGTAGCAACACAAGAAGATCGTCCTTGTGGTACATGTGTGGGCTCAAGACAGCCAAGCAACGTAGAGGGGAACACTTGCCACACATCGATCATGTATAGGAATGTGGTCATGTGGATAAACTTGGGTAGCAGCAAGTTTCCCCGAAAGGAACCATGTGTGACAAGGAATAATTCTCGGACAGTTTCAGCTAGGCGAGTCCACGAGGCTTCACACTGGACTAAGTTCAAGCCGCACTGTAGGACCAATGCAACATGGACAAGTATTACCGCTGATACTGGGGTAACTGCACGGGCCAGATGGAAAAAGTTCGAAATGACGTTATTTACAACGTAGAAATGGGGAAAGATTGGGGTAGAGCTGAGGAAAGTTTATGGAAGTGGAGATAATCCGGGGTGCATCTACTGTAGTCTGGGGAAGCATTACGGAAGGTTAATTTTCTTGATATGGCCGATTTTTCTTGTTTTTTTTTTGCAGGTAGTTTTTGATCATTTGCAGGAAGACGTAATGGAAATGATGATTACATTAAGTTCGGGAGTCCCGGGATAACCGTATGTTTGAAGGTTTCCGATATCATTGACTTGTAGCAAGTGTAATGTGCCACATGACCGGAAGTAAGTAGTGATCGACACCAGGTTTCCGTATTGGGAGTTTTGGAATTTGAAACTTTCCGAGAAGTTTAAATGATGGAAACGGATTGATTTACGTTGGTTTATGATGTTTTGGGTAGTTATGTGAGGAGCCTGGAAATCCAGTGAGAGAGCGAGTTTTGGACAAGTATGGAGATTCTTCTCATACCTGAATATGATTTTTAAAATTGTCGAAGACTTGAAAGCTATTTTCTTACGTCATTCCTTCGTTTTCTGACACTTTTCTCAGCCTCTTCCGAAATCTCTTCCGTTTGATCCTCTTGAACGTGATGTTCCGGAATTTGCGGGCTAGCCTCTCGGAATGGGTCAATCTTATCTTTCTATTACCATTTTTTTAATTTCTGTTTGGTTAAGAGATATCACTATCAGTTAATATGAGAGCAATTGCAGAGAAAACGGCTGAAATGTGTGGGAGTCGTTGCTCCACTTTTTCCGATAGATCTACACGACAAGACATTACGTCAAGTGTCTTGATAAGAAGCCTTAAAAGAGTAAGCGTTACTGAAATTGACCGAATGGGCTGATATGTGATTGGAAAAGTCATTTTGTACTGTAGCTTCCTCAAACTCTCTCAGTGGTTCACTCTACGTAGTGGTGTTTCTAATGAGCACGTTAAGCCTAAGAATTCATCTCGTTGTGGATTTCTTCTTTGTAATCAAGACAAAGAAAATTCAGTTGAAGGAAATTTTGAAAGAATAATCGTTGGTACAGCTCTTCTTACACCGTATCGCCTAAGTAATTTGTATCACTGAGCGAAGGCCATAGGGCATCGAAACATAGAACAGGAAGAATGATTATCCCTGACATTGTAGAACAAATAGGCGACCATTTCATAATCTCCCGAGAAATCGAAACATGAACAATGGACGCACATATCGTTAAAGAGCAGAAGGTTGAAAACTATGCAAAAAGAGCCTAAGAGGATGTTTCAGTGAACAAAGCCAATTCAGGTCATTATGCCTTTAGAGTGCCTCGAGTCCAGCCCCAGAAAACTCAAATACCATTTGACTAAATTGTTACACATACAATGAAAAAAGCACCCACAGTGAAGTCACTTCACATACTCAGCTAAGCCAACATCTTCTGGTCCAACTGAAATCCAAGCACAACTAAAATGACGCTATTTTACATTCACGGGCTCAAACCCCCAACGTGCAACAGCTGGACCAGTGAGTTCCGTCTTACCTCCGAAGAGCGTTTACCTCCTAAAAGATCTGAGTGGCTTAAGTTGCAACTTAAGAAAAGCAGCAGAAAATGCCAAGGCGATACCGTTCAGGGGAAAAGCAAAAATTGGGAATGTTGAACCGTAACGGAACAATGAATCCAGAATCGGAGATTAAAGAAGCTCAACACAAAGGATAACAAAATTAAGCGAATTCAACAGACAATCCGCCTCTTATAATTTCTACTTTATTCATTCCATTCTGAAATGTTCTCTACCCCTTTTTTTCCTCGCCAATGTCTCTGGATGTTGTACCTAGCAACGGCATTTTCAGTTAATGGCACCACCCTCCAGATAGCCGCCGGACGGGAAGAGGTACATGGCTCATGATCAACAATCGTGCCAAATCTCGAGAGGTTCCGTATTTTACGGAGTTGCGGAGGTTTCGAGAGAAAATTTACTTTTGTACATTTTAGCTTTGCTTTACGCCTCTTAGTCTTAAGTCTCTTAATTTAGACCAATTTAGACCGAGACATGACACACTAAGACCCTTCGATCGTAAGATAAACGAGATCACTCGGAATTAAGAGCAACTCTTCGATGAGCCCACCGATCAAAATTTCTTTTTACCGTCCCCTGTCATCGACTAAACTTACTCAACGAACCCCATGCATAAGTAGCCCTCAACAATTACCATCGTATCCATGTTTCGTATATGCGATATATTGTGCTGAATCGGAATGTTTCAATGTTGAATTGTCATCGAGGGAAACGCATTTTGGTGTTTGGTTTTCGTTGTTTTGCAATGAAACTCCACATTGGAATGTTTTGACTCGTCAATGACTCAAGCGTCTCTCATGAAGATTTGAGACATGTTCTGAGGCGGTCGAGGCGGTTGAGGCGGCCCTTATCAACTGAGAGTTATTTTAAGAAAGTCTTTACTGGTGCTGTTCGTAAGGTCCCGCAAACTGAGGCTATTCCGATGCTGTTCGTTAGGTCCACATACTAATGCTGTTCCCATACTAGTCCAGGTCAACTTACTGATGCTAATTCCACTACACTTTATCAAACCCTAATCCATGTAATGCAAGTAATTACCCCCAAATTTATTTATACCTCAATCAGATCGTCATGATGACCCCAACTGAAAACATTGGCTTTTGGCTTGCACTGTTCTAAGTGCAGAAAACTGGCCTCTGGCGATGGCGGAATCGACAACAATTCCGTCGGTGGAGTGCAGAGCTGTTCATTGTACTCCACCGAGTCGTTAAAAAAATCTACCTGACTAATCTTAATAGCCAATTGATCCAATGAAATGCGTGAGTTCGGATTGAGAGTGAAGATCTCATTCAATAACCGATTGAATTGCTGCAGAATTGGCAAAATCGCCTGTAGTATACTCTTGTTCTGCAAAATGTAGTTGGTGAACACCTCATGCCTGTCGTTGATGTTTGCCACAGGCCATGGGTTTCTTGCACATGTAATGTTGATGAAAAGCACTCCCAAGGACCAGATATCTCCAGCCAATGTAGGGAAGTACTTGGAGTTCAGCTCCAGGGTACTGTCAGGAGCTGTACTGAATTGATCCATATTAATCAACGATTTCACGAGTTTGTTGGTATTGTAGTTGACAATTCTTTCTGGTGCCATATAGAAACTCGAGCCTCGACAAGCATTACAGCAGATCAAGTCGGATGTCATGGCGAGTCCAAAATCAATTAGACTGACGTAGAGCTCATTGTAATCCACAATAGCTCTTGAACCAGCAGGACGCTTGTAGGAGGGATTATAACGAACCATGACGTTTTCTGGCTTCAAATCACAGTGATAGACGCTTTTCTGAGCACAGTAGCTCACGGCGTCAATGAGTTGAAGCATGCAATTCTTCATAAGAAGCTGTTTATCTTGATGCACGGGAGGGCGTAGGAACATTTGGTTATCGATGATGTTTCCAAAGAGATCGCCCTGATCGAAGTAGTCCATCAATGTGACCAAGGCAAACTTGTCAAGATTCAACACTTTATGAATAGAAACAACGTTTGGATGCTTGTGGACCCTCAAATGGAGAGCAATCTCCTTCAAGTGGTGACACTTACCGCCATCTTTGGCAATAAGCTCTAGATCTAGCTCGTGTGCTTGCACAGGACTCTTCTGGACAAAGTATTGGTAAATTCTGCGCTGGATGTACTTCTTGTTCTCGTTGGCGTCCACATGGGAGCCCGACATGGGAGGATCAGTCATCACCATCTTGGCAGCGTAACGGGCACCTGTGTTGACGTCTTCGACCAAATAAATAAGACCATAGGTGCCAGCACCGATTTTCTTGATGAATTTGTATTGATCATTGATTGTGTAACCCTCAAGGCTGTAATCTGCTCTTGGAGTCTGGACGTGTTTTGTAGGCTTTTGGTCGAGTAAGGGTAGGATATGGAGAGTCATTGTGGGAAGGGAACGACTCTCTCGGAGGATCTAAGATAACGATTTTGGAGATGAGATGAAGAAGTTCGGAAGTGATGATTTGAACTTGCTTTCAAGTTTCTTTTGGTTTCTCTTGTTTTCTTTTGTTTTCGATAAAAGCTGATTCAGATTCTATCGATATGACCTGATGATGAGGAACGTGTCTAATCGACGTGTGGATATAAGGAGTCAATCAATTGAAGGTAACAGGTAAAATAAATATAAGTTCGTTGTGAAAGTAGCAAGTGATAAAAGACCAGGAAGGTACATTTCACTATTTAAACCGGATGACAACGTACGAGGTAGAGACAGGAACCAAGTCACCCAGTCGAACCATAGTGTGGGATGATGGGTGCAAAATAGTGCGATCACACCACTAGGGCAGATGCAGAACCGGGTGCTGCAATTCTAGAAAGCGCCGTTTAATGAGGGGAGAGAAAAGGCAAGAGAAAACGCGTAGTTAAGAAGTGAGGGGAAGACCGAAGAAAAGCGTGTAGTTGGGGTTTTTTTTGAAGCTTTCAAATTGCAACCACTTCTTCTTTCTGGTTTAAATGTGTATTGGTACATCCTGCACATAAGCACATGGGCAACCTCGTATGCACGCGCGGCTGGAATCGGGGCCATTCCCAGTGACTGGGGAAAGCATCAGCCATCGGGGATTTGCCACCGGTTGGTTCCGGACCAAGCATAGTTGTGGGCTTGTTGGGCGGCGCAACCTTTGTTACCCCAATTCCACACCTTAGACTGGCACGTGACTGTTTCATAGTGTAGGGGGTAGATGCACCAGATGGGGCCAGTTGGGAGTGGGTAGTGTGGGGGGCGGTTGGAATGGGCGGGTAAACGATCAGTGGATTTCGGATATGCAACCTGGCAAAAAAAACAGCTTACTTCCGAAACACACGTGACTTTAGATCACATGTCATTTCTCCCTACCCCGACCTTCGCAACAATAGCACACCCATAGCCCTATACGTTTGAGCGGCACGTGAGAAGTCCGAACTCCACCCTCGCTCGGTCACGTGCACATTCTCCTCGGTTATAAGCAGACGCCCGCGGCCCAAGAAAAATTTTTTCCTCTTTAACGAGAACGCTGCTCATTCACTGTACCGCCCATTACCATGAGCGACTAGAGGGGAAAGAGCAGCTAGATTGAAAATTCCGAACTACGTCTCATACTAGGTTGTCTTTTAGTAGACAGTTTGGATTCTGCGTTTTCGGGACAGTTTGTTTACTTTTCCCCTTTTCTCTTTGTTGCCTCATCACATGACATGGTGACTTCTCCGTTCCTCCATGCCAACGATTGGCGATTGGCTACGGACGTATGCATCCTCTTTGGGTAAACCTTGGCTTCTTAACCTCCCTGTACTCGGCATGGTTTCTTAATAATTTTCATGGATTTTCACCAGCCTTCGTTAGCGTTTAGGGCGCCGTACTTTGAGGTGGCTATTTTGCCATGCCCCGACCCAAGCCCCGGATTTTTATTTTTTCACTGGTGAGGTTAGTTTTTTGACACTACGGACTCCACGACCATCTCTTGAAATTTGAGACGGACACATAAAAAGTAAGTCTAGCTGAAAAAGGTGAAATATCCTTACAAGGTAATTAACACCAACAAGGTAATTGGCACCAAATTGAAACTAACAAGGTAATTATTAACCCTTGCAAAGTGGTTGACTCTAACAGGGAGATTGACTCTTACCGAAGCGAATTACCTTACAAGGCGAACAACACTCCAAGGCGATTGTTTGTCTCAGAGTGATTAACCCTCACAAGGTGAGTAACCCTAACAAAGGTGATCAATGGTTCCAGAGTGATTAACCCTTACAAACCATGAACATCTAACAAACCATGAACATCTAACAAACCATGACCATCTGTTTCAAACCATTATTAAGCCTCTTTGATCTTGGAATCTTCTTGTTGGGATCAATCCTGACTAATCCTCTACATTCTGGACTTTTTTCCTACTCCCAAATAACCCTTTAAACCGTGAATTGATTCTAGTGCAATTTCTCTGCGAGATCTATAAACCTGACTCGGAATCTTCATTAGCAAATCTGACGCAAAGGCCAGATTGGCAAGATGCCCGAGTTTCATGATGACCGTGATTGATGATGACCGTGATATGATGATGATGATGAAAATGATAAAAATTGAACCCGCCCATTCGTGTAATATGCTCTTAGCGACAGTTGTCGTCGGCTGTAAAGACGAAACATCGACTCTCTAAAACTTTGAGACTTGGACTCAATGACGTCTCCCTGAAGTCATGTTGAAGCTTAGCAACGTTCTTTGGCTGCACTGGCTGCGTTGGGTTGTTAAGCATCGACAACTGGAAGTCCAGGTTGAGCTTGGCCTCGATTTGAAGAAGCTTGGTATCGATTTGACTCAACGAGGAATCTCTTTGTAAGCTCAAGTTTTCGAGATCGTGGTTGGAGCACCAGCCCAGGTTGGTTAGGCGCTCCTTTGTTACGTCGTAAGCACTAATGACTGCCTTTTTGTGTTCGCTCAAGTACAACAGGTACTCTATGAGCTCGTCGGAAGTAGTTAGTTTGCTAAGGTTATCGATGCTGTCTATCTCGTTGCCACTAACGCCAAAGAAGTTCAGTTCAATGTCCACCAACGTCTTACGCGTGGTGGTCAAGTTCTCTGACAAGGTGATGATGGGCAGTGGCAACGGTGGCGTCGTGGAGGCCGAGTTACTCTGGGAATGAGACGATCCCCTGTGGCGGGACTTGGCTGACAGGCCCTGACTGGCACTATGGACGTGAGTAGGAGCAATAGGCGTCGATAAAGCGGTTCCGGTGCCCTGGACCACCGTGTTGCCCACCATCTGCGTACTGAAGGTGCTGCTTCTCAAACTGTCCCCTGCTGAAGACAGCAGACTCAAGTCGTGGCACGTTTCAGTCTGTAGTGGCGCCAACACGGGTCTAGGTGGCGGAGGAGGAAGCTCCGTCGAAGACAGTGTGATTCTCGACAAGGAAAGCTTCCGGATCCCCTTTTTTAAACTTTTTAGCCTCTTAAGAGGCGATGTATTGGATGTACTGGAGCTCTGGGCCAGGCTGGGAGGCTGGTGGGTTTGGACGCTGCTTAAACTATGCGGATGCAGATCCACCAGCGGGAACATCACCGGAGCGGGATCGATGTTCAACGCCAGCGAGTCAAGCTCATACAGATGGTCGGAAAACAAGTCGCTGAGCACCTGGTGGGTATGGTTGTGAGGATGTTGGTGCTGGTGATGGTTCTGGTGATGATGTTGCTCGTGTTCGTAAATTATGGACTTGGAAGGCG
The DNA here is from genome assembly GCA_030571295.1 of [Candida] citri. Classification (NCBI taxonomy): domain Eukaryota; kingdom Fungi; phylum Ascomycota; class Pichiomycetes; order Serinales; family Metschnikowiaceae; species [Candida] citri. Next base: position 36,287 of record JAJLXN010000022.1, read on the forward strand.
AGTTATCGAGTCGGGACGAAGGCAGAGCGTTCGAGGAAAGTTGCAGAACGCTGTTCACGAGCGCCACAGAGTCGTCATCTGGTAAAGGCGGCAAGAGCGCCTCCGAGTCGTCATAACCAAAGCCGGTGGCGTTAGCAGGCGGCTGTTGCGCCGAGGGAGCTACCAAAATAGCTCGCAGGGGCAGTGGCGACTCCGAGTTCTCCTCGAGAAGGATCCCTAGTCCGTTCATGGGTCAAGTATTTTCAATGGGAAGTGGCTTGTATGGGGAAAGGGCCGCAATGGGACCGTGGTGACGGGAGGAGTGGAATGAGCCTTGAGGCGAACTTTTGGGGAACGACGGGGAAAAAGAAAACAGGTAATAAAAACTGGAGGACTGAGGGGCTAAAGAGAGTGGTACTTGAGTGGGTAAATAAATGCCAGAGGAGGTGAGGCTATAGAGAGCGGACCCACCTGCACGTAGGGGTGAAAAATGGGAGAGGTTGAGTGGGAAAAAAAAATAAAAATGCTGCATTGAAAGGAGATCCGCCTGCATAGAAACAAAGAGATTGCATCGGCGTCTTTATTGATTAAACGGTTCTGTGCAGGTGCCTAATGCACAACACCTTATTGATGCGAAAGCCCCGTCAATAACTTGCCTCTATTTATGCAGATATGGCAACTTTGAATCGTTCGTTGTTCCCAGTTTAATTGTCACAATTGTCCTTGTCGTCGCCAATTGTTATCAACAATCCCATCTTCAAGAGACCGCCCGCGATTAGCCCTGGCTACTATATGAGAGCTCGCCATCGCTGTTAATGAACCTTATTATGCCTGGAATTGGGGGTGGTCTGACATCATAGTCACATGGCCAGTCTCCAGTGACTTTGCAACATTTAGGTTTGGCATTGACGAGCAACTCACCTGGAAATGTTGCTAGGTCTCGACGTTGAAGATGTAGCGACACGGTGATGTAAGCGATGCGGGTTTGGGTCAATCCGAAATGTGGGTGGGTTTCCGGTTGCAAGGTGGTGGTGTGGCTGATTGTGGCAGCTGCAAAAGAAGTTTATTATGAATAGGCGGCAAGCGATTTTACGGGGCTTGCGGAGGTGTCCAAATCGTAGGCGGCAGAGGAGTTCCGTGTAATGACATAATTGTAACTAACCCCCAGACTCCTCTTAGATTTGGGACATAAAGTCCTCTGTCCAACAGGTGCGGTCTAGACCGCTCCATGTAAACTCCGATCGATTTGGCGCACGCCATTTTGCCGAGCAGTAATATATGCACGCTGCTCATCTGTCAAATCGCGGCTGCGGGTAACTCTGAGACTGGTTCAGGTTATCTACCACAATAGGGTGCAACCTCGATAGGCGAGGTCTTTTACCTGGCTGCAACATTGAACTTGTAACGGTGGTTGTTACTTGCATCCCTTCCACGTTGTTCCTGGCCCATCGCTACTGCCCGGAAGGAGCACCCAGGTGCTGGTTGGGGACGTGATTTACAGGGGCTAAATCTGCACGATGTGCACTTTTATGTGGCCCGCTTTAAAGTGTACGCACCTCCATGTGAAGGCGATTTCACTAGTCAAAGAGGCGAACCATGTGAGTTGCCAGCACGCTGTTTCTCTCGTTCCCAAAATACATTTTCCTGCGTGGGATTCCGCATTACAAGGCAGGACCTTTAACAATACTTCAAACAATCGCCCATCCTGAGCGCCGCATCTGACTTGCGTAAGCCCGACAGATGAGCTCAGACATGGCGGCTTCCTGCTAGTGAAGCGAGGATCCTCCTCCGTACTGCCCTTACAACTCGCTCCTTAAAGGACGGTTCCCTAGCGAAGCCTAGCCCCTACGCTGGACGCACATATCGATCGTCCAGGCATAGAAACTGAGCCAAGTTAGCCTACTCGCGCTACGCGAGACTACCTAACCGCTGCAGCCACTAGTTAGTGTCGCTGAATCATAACCAGAAAGCTTATTTCTTGCATAGTTTGGTCCGCGGAGATTATCCGCAACGGGATAAGGTTGCTTGGCACAAACTTCTTATTTCCATTGACTGGGTCAATTGGATGGATTTCACCTCATAGCGACAGAGGAGACCATCCCTTGTGTCAATTAGGGGTCGCGATGCCGGGGATGTGGAACGGCTCGTGGGGCTCTCACAGCAAGGCTGGTCCTCGGAGGTAGATGGCTAACGGGCTGTGTGCATTTCCGAACGCACGCATAAGCAGCTCGAATACAGTCTGTGCATATACTAAATACGGCATTTAACCACTGTTATTGGTCCACAGGCAAGTTCCTTCAAGAAACAGGTCCCTTGGCCCAGTTGGTTAAGGCGTGGTGCTAATAACGCCAAGATCAGCAGTTCGATCCTGCTAGGGACCACTTCTTACACGGGCGTGTGGCGTAGTTGGTAGCGCGTTCGCTTAGCATGCGAAAGGTCTCCGGTTCGACTCCGGACTCGTCCATTTCTTTTTTCGATATTATTTCACTGAAATCTGTTGGAATTCCTAATTTTTTTTTTGGTCTTCATATTTCACAGGGTTATCTTTCACCCCTTGGCCTTCGCTTCAACTTGTCTGCTGCAAAAATGCTATTTCCGATGCTGTTATTTCCTCTCATCGTAATTGATATTCGGCTTCCCTCAACAATATCATGTCGGAACATGTAAGCTGCCCTTCATAACTACACAGTGCATGACATTTGCATAATTTCGCTTCCCCGGCGTGAAGGGATGATGTTCCCACTTTCTGTGCCACAATCGGTCAACTTGGGCTGGCGTGTGAAGACATACCTCAATTTGCGTCCAGGGGGAGAAACGGGCGATCCGTAACTGTAAGTGAAGGAATTGAGAGAATTTTTACGATCTGCTGGAGTTCATTGGCATAATTCTATTTTTTCAGATTTGTTCTCGCCGTTTCATTCACCGATCTCTACTGTTCTGTCCACTTAAGTTGTTGCTCTACTTCCATAAATAGCCCCCAGTTTTAGCCATGTTCTGAGCAATTTCACACCAAAAAAGATAACCACCTATCCACATTAAATTTCTTTATTCTCATTGTATCTCCCTTTTCCTTCCAAATTGTGTGGTGGCTTCTCGAAGGACTCGGATCAGGCTATCAAGACAGAAAGAATACTCTCAATGAGATTGTGAGGAATTTTAAATTATTGTTGGTCCAGCGACCCATTAAATTATTTCTTGGCCATTTCTTCCAATTGTCATTGAGAAAAACAAAAGAAAAAAAGAAAAACTACGGAAATTAGGCATGGCTCAATCTGCTTGCGTCGACTCCTGCGGGATCTCCAGGTTGGACCCTGTAGATCTTGAGTTCCACGGAAAAAAAAAAGATAAAAAATAATTTTCGTCCACGTCATCGAAATAAGGATCAATCGCCACCGATACTCAAATTTTCTAGGCAGTGTAACTTCTTTCAAAACGCTTTTCACGCTTAAAATCTTAAACTTACAATCCACATGCGACAGTACTCTTCCACTGGCCAAAACCACTGTAACCACTTTCTACAATATCGTGAGACTTTGCCTGACAACAGGACTATTCCGATACAAAAACACAATAGGACTTGGGCCACAAATTCAATGAAGTAGATCTCTTAGTGACGATTCCGCGTTGATAGCTCAATTTCCACAATTTTCACGGAAATTATCAATGTCAGACATAACAACAGGAGCTCAGTTCCATGGAAGTGGTGCGTTCGACAGAGAAAAAACGCAAACATACGCAAAAGCCGTCATATCGGGACAAGCGTTATTGTTGCAAACTGCAGGGAGAGAACAATAGAGTGTATCGGTACGGGCGACAATATATAAACCGGGGAGCATGAATGCAGGGATTGATAAAGCGAAGTTACTTCTGTATAAGGGGAAAAAAATCAATTGGCGCTTCCCTATCAAGAATGAAGCGAGTCCGATTGTGGAATAGCTGACATGCGCTGGTAGCACCGTTGACGTACATGTGCGTTGAATTTTGTTCGCTGCAAAATGCGAAATGTAGCTGATCAATGTATGCAAATGCACATGTAAGCAAATGTCGATGTACCATGTAAGTGATTGTAGATGTACGACTCACCACCCACTATCTCAGGGCTGATCCAGTAATGGAACAACTTCCGCCATCGTCTGACCAATGCATCCAGCCCTTGCTGACACACCCTATCGCTGCCTTCCAGCCCCTGGCCGTGTGGAGATTTGCTTCTCAACACAGGACCGACAGTACGAACATGTACACCGTCACCTGGAAACTCAATCCACCACCTCATTGCCTAAACTGGACTAAACTAGCCCTAACTAGCCTCCCCAACATTCTGAAACACCTATTTCTCGCTCACATCCCACTAATCTTCTATTTCCACCAATAGGCAACCCCACAGACTCAGCAACAATGGGCTCCTTTTCGATTTCCCGCTTTTTCGATTGTGGACTGATCCCTCCCACTTAAATCCATAGATAACGTACTTAGCCGCCTTCTACGGCGGCCCAACAACACCCTTCGAACCCTGTTTCGAACCTCGGTGGCCTCCCCGAGCAGGTTCGGCTAACTCTGTTTCTCCTTCAAGTAATTCCAGTAGTTGGCCCTGATAGGATCATATTTTTCAGCGAGAAGGCCATACAATGAGATGGCCTCTGTATTGTCACCTTCGAGCTCGGCAATTTTTGCTAGCAATTCCACAGCGAACAGAGACGCGATTCTGTCCTTTGTCACGTCTCCGTAAATCATGCAGAAGCTCTTTAACTCGACGAAATTGCGTCCTGTTTCGTTGTATATGCCTTGTAGATAGTTCCACGACGATGGGTTCTGAGGGCATATTTCGATTTTTTTCTTGCAAAATTCGATTTCTTCATCGATATTTGATGCTTTTCCTTTGAATTTGAGGAAAAATCTGTGGGTCCAGGCGCTGTTGTTCCTTAAATCGGCGTCAATCATCGAATCCACGAATTCGAGCTCTTCAACTGCCTCAAAGAGGTCAAATTTCTCAACAAACCACTTCCGGTACGACCAGACATGGTGGTTCTTTGGGTCTTGTTGAAGCATCATCCTTAGAATTGGGAATTCCCTCTTATAATTGAACTTCTCCTTGTACCGATCGTCGGTCAAGATATCATCGATGATCCGCTGGCGGTAGTTCCAAATCTGGTAGTTTTTTTCGTTTTCAAGCGCCACCAACTCACACCAATCGAGTTCTTCCAACAAATCCTTATCCAATTGCTTGATAATCGTGTATCTGTACTGCCAAGTTGTGTAGTGGGAAGCCAAAAGGTCTAGAGCCGTTTCTGTGAGTTCTAGCGCCTCTTCGCTATAGACTTTCCTTTCTAGGAAGTCCCGTAGGGTTTCCATTGTGGATTTGTACTCATCTGAGTAGAGAATTCGACACGGTTCTGCCATTTTGGGTGGTTTCAGAAAGAGTGGAGTAGTTGGATCAGATTGGTAATCGCACTGAGGACGTGACGAGGGAGTTTGGGGAAAAGAGTTGGAATTTTTGGGGAAAAAACGATGAAAGGGGAATAAGAGAAAGTAGTATGAATTTTTTGAGTTTCAATTGTCGGGACATTCGGAACTTTATGTGTGTTTGGTGGCGTCAAGGCTCGTTCGATGTCATTACCGTATTGGGAAGCCATAATAGTAGGAAGTGATGAGGCGATTTCGTCAATTGAGCTATGAATGAGCGGGAAAAGGGTATTGTGGTGAACTTACAATGAATATGAGTCGTATTGATAGTTTAAAAATTGATTTTGGGGTTGCTCTGGTGGAGTTTATGGGGTATATGTCAAGAGGTGCTCGCTTACCATTTTGACACATGGAAGAGCCACTGCAATTCTGTCAATTGAGAATGATCCACGAAAACAAATCATTCAGTCAATTGAAAAAGCCCATCATAAAATTTCTTCACTCCTACAAAGTCTCAAAATTTACATAAAAACGCCTTTTTCACCTACAAACGTCTCCCCCACAGTAGATCTATCATACGACCTCCAACACCATCACCATACATCACCAAACACCTGAAAAACCCACACAAAAAAACCCAAAACCCATTGGAAAACCCTAAATGACCCTGGTAACCACCTCTCACCCATATCAAATAACCCCCAGACCCCTATTGTCTTCCTTATAGCCATTCTCCGGGGTGTCCTGTACATCCATCCCACTATGGACTCAACTCTTCCTGATAGCCAGCTCTTGTTCCTTAGCGGTGCTTCTTTCGGGGTTGTTTACGTGATCTGTCTGCTTATCACTCCCTCCGGATCCCCCGTGCCGCTTTTGGCAAGTGTTTACGTCGCTTCCAACATGTTTTCCAGAACGACCATCTTTCGTGGCTGGGTTGACGGCATTCTTCGGATGAATCTTCCCAGAAGCCTCGGATTTGGCGGCCAAGCGTCGTTTTTGTCTTCTTCAAGCCAAAGCCACGCTAATCAGGCGTACAATGATATGGCCGAACTGTCCAAAGTCGAGTTACTTAGCGCTATCAAGTCTCTTGAGGCCTACAGCAGTAACTCCAAGAATTACAACGAAAGAAGAAGGAAATTGTTCAGAATGATGTCCTGGAGACAACAGAAGCTCTGTGAAGAAGTCGGATACACGAAGAAACTTCGGAAAATCGACTTAAACATCGAGAAAAACCAAGTCCTCTTCAATGACATCGTCTCTTCAACAAAAGAGCACTACGGACTCGATTACAAAGACTTTGATCTCTTGAAAAAGCACAAGGACCTGCAAAACACGTCTTCTACCAATTACAGAGTAGTAGAATCGTTGGGGCACTTCGTTAGAGACTGGTCTGCCCATGGAGAAGACGAGATCATGCCTATAATCAACTATATCAAGACCCAATTGGCTCGGATCATCCCGGAAAACGAAATTGAACAAACTTGCATTGTTCTCCCCGGTTCAGGTTTAGGTAGAGCCGCTCACGAAGTTGCTATTCACCGAAACTATGGCGCTGTTTATGCGGTCGAGTTCAGTGGACTCATGCATGCTTGTAACAAGTTCATTTACCTGAATTCGAAGGCCCAGGCACATCCGCTTTTCCCCTACATTCATACATGTTCAAATTTTGTCCATACGGATTCACAATTCCGGGAAGTTTCTATTCCTATGGACATTTCTCAGCCTAAAAACTTGCATTTATGTTTAGACGACTTCCGCTACTTTTCAATCCCTGATAAGGAAAAGTATAAGAACGTGGTGGTGGTTTCGGTGTTTTTCATCGACACAGCAGAGAATTTGATCGACTATTTTGACGTCATCAACCAATTAACCACGCCTTCTAAGAGAAGCTCGGTCGAAAACGGATTCTGGATCAATGTGGGCCCGTTGAAGTACGGAACGGCTGCACAGGTGGAACTTAACGCCGACGAGATCAAAAACGTCCGGAAAAAAATTGGCTGGAACGATTTGGACTCACTTAACACAATTGACGAGCCAAAGTCACAAGTTTCCGACAATGGAACCTTGGGCTACATCACAGATAAGCAGAGCATGTGGCAAGGTTTCTACGGGCTCTCAATGTGGACCAGCGCTCAGAAGGGAAATAGAAGAACAAACTTGTAAATAATGGAACCGTCGAAGAAACTCCACTCTTGATTATTTATTATACATTCCATGCTAGTTGGCAATATTATCACCCTTGTTGATTTGGACCTTCTTGTCTTCACCTCCACTGACAATACCAATCTCACGGTCCCATGCAACTCCAAACACCTTACCTTGTTGTTTGGACTCTTCTCTTGAAAGAGTGTACAATGCCTTTTCTGCTCTAATGTCCCACACCTTGACAGTCTTGTCGTGGGATGCGGAAGCGAACATTTTGTCGTTAGTAGGACAAGCGGCCAAGTCGACGACGAAGTTGGTGTGTCCCATGAGTTTTGAAACTTGCATCTCGGTGGCTCCAGCCTGTGTTCTTGGATCGTGCAAGTTGATGTGTCTGGCAGAAGATCCAGAGGCAATAAGGTTGACCTCTGGCAACTGAAGAACAGACAATAATGAGTAGCCAGTGGATCTGGTGTCAACACATCTGGAAGTGACCAAATCCCATGTCTTGATGGTGTGATCTTGAGAAACAGAGTAACCGACAGAGTTGTCGAAGGCATCGAAGATGACACCCTCAACTGGCTGACTGTGACCCTCCAACAAGGCCAATGGGGCTCTGTGCTTGACGTTGGAGTCTTGCAAAGCCATCTTTCTTCTCTTCTTGGTAGAGGAAGAGGCCTTAGCGCTCTCACCTCCAAATGGCTCAACAACATTCATATCTTTAGGAACTGTAGACCACAAACCAACCACGTTATCGCTACCAGCAGACAATATTCTGTGAGAGGATTGAGAAACATCAAGATCCACAACTGGAGCCTTGTGGTATTCAAGAATGGCCAAAGTCTTTGCGTTTTCTGGCTCTTCGTCGTCATCTTGGTCAAACTCGGCGTTGGCGGCGGTCTTCCACAAACGGATTTGTCTATCGTTACCTCCAGAAACAATTCTGTGAGCGTAAACCCATTTGACGGCTCTAACTGGAGCAGAGTGTCCAACGTATTGCTTTTCAACTTGACCAGACATGTTGTAGGTTCTGACAACACCGTCGTAAGAACCAGCAAGGATTTGAGGAGGCACATTGACGGCACCTCTCATAGAGGAAACAGCCTCGGAAGTAGCACTGATGGTGTCAATACTGGAGACCCAATCTTCATTGTTGAAAGAGGCCAAAAACGAAGGTGGAAGCACAGCTCTGGTATATTCAATTTGCAAGAAAGTTTCCGAGGACAATCCGTTCTTGACCAAGTACTCGTCGACGGAAGTACGCAACAAAACACCATCAATCAAGAAGTCAAATGGCACTGGCTCGTCTTTCTTCAAGAGGTGGTTAACAACCTCAGAGAGACCGTATCTTTTCAAGGAAACCGGGACAAACAAAGGCGCCTCATTGACATGAAGCGACTCGTCGTCTTCTTTGGTGAAAAAACGGACTTTCACCTGTGATTCAGACATGATATATGGAAGGAGCTGAAGTCGATGAGATGAGAAAAAAAATTGACCTCTATAGAGGCGAGCGTGGGGTATGATGGAGGAGGACCCGAGGGGTCACAATTCTTGTACGAATTTTGTAGGTAAAAGTGATGGACAAAATTATGAAATCCTCTTGTTTTGGCCCTTTTCATCTTTTCATTGATTTTCTTTCAATTTCATGTTTTTCAATGTTGGTGTGATGGGAAATGAAGCAGATGGGCCTGAGTTGCGAAAAAGTTGAGCTCACAATTCGAAGGCGACAACAGAAAAGAAAGGAAAATTGAGAGTGAAACTGAAAGTAAAAGATAAAATAGGATAAAAGATAAAAACGCTTTTTTTCTTCTCATCCTTTTTTTGTATCATACCTTTTGTGGATTCACATGTGAGTAGATTTATTGAGGTAGTGACTCGAAGAGGCATGCGAAGATGAGCAAGGTGCTCAACAAGAATATGGCTATCAAAATCCATTTGAATTCAACAAAGTATTGTTTCATGAAAAGACACGATTCAATTGAATATCACACAAACTTTTTGTCTCAATTACCTCCACATTGTCACCACGTTGTTAATAATTACTGACTTCTCATAGGAGCACATCATTAAAGACAACGACTTATACCACAATTCAGCTCCCAAAACCAGACATAATTGACATTTCCAAATCATAAATTGAAAGTGAAATTCACTCAACACCACCCCCTAAACAGTATAGTTCTGTCCTACTGTCTTGACTCCAGAGGCAAGAAAGCCCATGGTCCGGACCCCCGTCCAAGCAGTAGAGATTGCCCCTCTCTTAACATACGTTACGCTATTGTTTTTGTGACTTTCTCTTTCCCAATATTCTCGACTAAAGAACGACCTCACAAACCGTTTGAACCTCCTCCATGACCGTTTTCTGGTTCTTCGAGGTGGTGGTAGTGAGCGCATTGAAACAACAATTTAGAGCCAAAGAAGGGAAAATTTAAGAAAAGAGAGGAAACAGAGAAACAAGGACAAAAACTTAAGACAAATCAATCCACCCCACTTACAAGAAAGAGAAGTAGTACGTAGAAAAACCAACTAATTCCTCATGTGTCACCCTTCTGCGACTCTGTTTGGGTGCAAAAAGCCTAATAGTATCCGCGGATGGCCCGCGGAAGCATAATCCGTACCATCATGCGGGTATACACATGGTTTTTCCGAAGTCGAATATAAAAAGACGAAGATCGCCACTTTCCCAAAAAGCGGGATTTTCTCACTGTGGACTCCCCTCCCCATCTCATTCTTTTGCAGCACCTAATTAACATCCCCCACCGCATTGGAGGCCCTGCACACGCCCTCCCCATCGCTAGGAAGAAAAAAAAAATCTATATATTCGTCCGCTCCCGCACCATCGCTCCAACTGACTTGGCAATCCCCAAATTATCAAAATGTCTGCCCCAGTTGAAGACGTCCCCGTTGAGGTTTCCAAGGTGTTCGACACCATCCTCGTTTTGGACTTTGGTTCGCAATACTCCCACTTGATCACCAGAAGATTGAGAGAGTTCAATGTCTACGCTGAGATGTTGCCATGCACTCAAAAGATCAGTGAGTTGTCCTGGACTCCAAAGGGTATCATCTTGTCCGGTGGCCCTTACTCCGTCTACGCTGAGGATGCTCCACACGTTGACCACGACATCTTCAAGTTGAACGTTCCAATCTTGGGTATCTGTTACGGTATGCAAGAGTTGGCTTGGATCAACGGTAAGGGTGTTGGCCGTGGTGACAAGAGAGAGTACGGTCCAGCCACTTTGAACGTTGAGGACCCATCTTGTCCTCTTTTCAAGGGTGTTGACCACTCCCAAGTCTGGATGTCCCACGGTGACAAGTTGCACGCTTTGCCAAACGGTTTCAAGACCGTTGCCACCTCTGACAACTCTCCTTACTGTGCCATTGCTCACGAGAAGGACCACATCTACGGTATCCAATTCCACCCAGAGGTTACCCACTCTGTTAACGGTAAGACCTTGTTGAAGAACTTCGCCGTCGACATTTGTGAGGCTAACACCAACTGGTCCATGGAGAACTTCGTTGACACTGAGATTGCCAGAATCAGAAAGTTGGTTGGTCCAACTGCTGAGGTCATTGGTGCTGTTTCCGGTGGTGTTGACTCCACTGTCGGTGCCAAGATCATGCAAGAGGCCATTGGTAACCGTTTCCACGCTATCTACGTCGACAACGGTGTCATGAGAAAGAACGAGACCGAGACCGTCTACAAGACCTTGACTGAGGGTTTGGGTATCAACTTGACTGTTGTTGATGCTTCCGAGTTGTTCTTGGGTAGATTGAAGGGTATCACTGACCCAGAGAAGAAGAGAAAGATCATCGGTAACACTTTCATCCACGTTTTCGAGGATGAGGCTGCCAAGATCAAGCCAGCTTCCGGTCAAGAGATTGAGTTCTTGTTGCAAGGTACCTTGTACCCAGATGTCATTGAGTCCATCTCTTTCAAGGGTCCATCTCAAACCATCAAGACCCACCACAACGTCGGTGGTTTGTTGGAGGACATGAAGTTGAAGTTGATCGAGCCATTGAGAGAGTTGTTCAAGGATGAGGTCCGTCACTTGGGTGAGCTCATGGGTGTTCCTCACGACTTGGTCTGGAGACATCCATTCCCAGGTCCAGGTTTGGCCATCAGAGTCTTGGGTGAGGTTACCAAGGAGCAAGTCAAGATCGCCAGAGAGGCCGACGCTATCTTCATTGAGGAGATCAAGGCTGCTGGTTTGTACAAGCAAATCTCCCAAGCTTTCGCTGCTTTGTTGCCAGTTAAGTCCGTTGGTGTCATGGGTGACCAAAGAACTTACGAGCAAGTCATTGCTTTGAGAGCCATTGAGACCTTGGACTTCATGACCGCCGACTGGTTCATTTTCGAGGCTTCGTTCTTGAAGAGAGTTGCCTCCAGAATTGTCAACGAGGTTGACGGTGTTGCTCGTGTCACCTACGACATCACCTCCAAGCCACCTGCCACTGTCGAATGGGAGTAAGCTTACATTAGGTGTATAATAGAACAAGAAGCACATTGAATGAATGAACAATTAAATATTTTTAAATCTATCCTCTATTGAAAACTTTATTATGTCATCATGTCATTATTACCTCATTGATATAAGCCTATACCACCTAATAAGGTCTAAATACCCCCAATTTTAACGCAGAAAAGCCCTTTATGAACCCAAAATCATCATCTAATCGATGTCATAGACCTTCTGCCTCAATACGGTCGCCACTAACGTATCTCCATCGTGAGAAATGCTCAAATGGAACTCCTCATCGCTCTTCATGTCCTCTGTGGCTATAAATGGCCTTTTTTCCTGGGTAAAACGCCACCAATTGCAAAACTGAAACTTGGACTGATCAGAAGGATCCAATGTCTTGAAAACTGCCTCTTTTGCCGCCCAGCAACCCGCCACAAACTGAGCAGCATCTTTCGCCGGCAATAGAGAGAGCCTGCTTATTTCCGAAGGATGTAAAACCCGTCGAAGAAAGCGGTTTTTGTGATTTCCATCAACTAGACGCGCTATCCGCAGGATCCTGACTATATCCACGCCAATTGCAACGACATTGGAGATCCTCATGAGGAGAAGTGTTGATGGTGGAGTCACCAGTGCAGGAGGACCATAAGTAGGCAAGATAGGGTCATGAAATATGGTATTCTGATTAAAATTTCGTAAAATTCATAATTAAAATGAAAATTAGAGCCTTGAAAACCCCCACATTATTTTTTTCCCAGTCAAAAAACGCCATCTTACCATAAAATCATCACCTTATCAAAAATGAGTCACTGGCGAGCACCACACTCCGAAACAACCTACCTATTCTTCCTGAATTAACACCATGGCCTCCTCCATCACCGGCCCAGTCCCTCTCCCGGACTCCAAGTACAATTTGGCCACCTACTGGGGCCGTGTTCGTCACTGTGCCGACATTTCTGACCCAACTATGTTGTTGAACTCGTCCAAAGACATCGAGGCCGCCAAGAGGGCTGTTTGGGACTACAAAAACGGCGTTGTGGGCCAAATGACCCCAGAATTGTGGAAGTCCAAGAAGATTCTTGACTCTGCTTTGCACCCAGACACCGGAGAGACCGTTTTCTTGCCATTCCGTATGAGTTCTTGTGTCTTGTCCAATTTGGTTGTCACCGCCGGTATGCTTACCCCTGGTTTGGGAACCGCAGGTACTTTGTTCTGGCAAATTGCCAACCAGTCGTTGAATGTCGCTATCAACATTTCCAACGCCAACAAGTCTCATCCATTGACTACTAAGCAAATTGCTACCAACTACGCTATGGCCGTTACTGCGTCCTGTTCGGTTGCTTTGGGACTCAATTCGATTGTTCCACGTTTGAAGTCGTTGAAGCCAAACACCAAGTTGGTTTTGGGCCGTTTGGTGCCTTTTGCTGCTGTTGTTTCTGCTGGTATTGCTAACGTTTTCTTGATGCGTAGTGAAGAGCTCAAACATGGTATCACTGTGTTTGATAAGGATGGAAATGACTTGGGATCTTCCAAAACTGCTGCTTTTTATGCTGTGGGTGAAACTGCCGCATCCAGAGTGATCAATGCTACTCCAATTATGGTGTTCCCTCCATTGCTCTTGGTTAAGTTGCAAAAGAGCAAATTCCTCAAGGGTAAGTCCAAGCTTGTTGAAACTGCCGTCAACATTGGATTGATTTTCGCTACTTCCTTGGTGGCTTTGCCTTTTGCCTTGGCTGTGTTCCCACAAAGAAGAACCATGCCAGTTCTGTCTATGGAGGAGAAGTTCCGTGGTTTGAAGGACAAGAACGGTAATGAGATTACTGAGATTGAGTTCAACAGAGGTATTTAATGATAATAGCGTTTTAATGTACATAGAATAGAGTGGAGAGGTGTTGAATGGTAAGAATGTAAATGTGCATAGATAGTGAGGTTAGGGGTGTTAAACAACGATAAGCATCTAAATGTACATGAAAGTTGAGATGGAGGTGCTAGACAATTAATCAACATCCTGATAACCATTGAACTAAAGTTGAGTACAGATATTTGATGACCATAAGCGTCTTGATGTACATAGACTTGAGTTCAACAGATGTAATTATTGATGATAAGCATTCTAAAGTACATATCGAAGTAAATTGAGGTAATTGATGATATCAAGCGTTTAAAAACTTAAAAAATGAGTGAATGTATTTATCGATAGAAGCATCTTAATGTACTTATGTAGTGGTCAGTGGTATGTATGACAATAAGCATCTTAATGTACATTATAGCAAAGACTAGGGGAATCATCCAACGACAATCGTGTAAATGATTATAGAAATCGAGAAATAATAATTACAGAAAGCGTATTAATGTACATACGAAACGATATGCTTAAATGGCATTATCTATTAGGATTTCACTAACTGAGTGAACAAATGAGTGACTTTTATGGTTTAATTCACCAACTTTTTAACTTCTTATCTTTCATTCTTCTTTCCTTTCTTCTCTTCCCTCCCCTCTCTCTACCAGAATCTCCATCCTTGGAGTGTGGAGGCTCCAACGGCCTCCTCGATCTCTTCTCTGCTCTTAAATCCAGCAAGACGTTCAGCAGCAAAGATATCGCTCACTTCAGAGTCTTCTTGTGAAAGCAATCCAACACCTTTTCCGCCCAAAGTAGTGCTGAAAGTCTCGAAACCATGAGACTCGAATTCCTTCTCAACCATCTCAATCGTTTCTTGTGGAACGCTCTCATCAAGCAAAGTAATGGCACATCCACCTCCACCAGCACCAGTCAATTTTGTAGCTCCAATCTTGTGAGTGTCAGCAATCATCTTGATCTTCTCCAATGTTGGATGGGAAACGCCTAGTGCCACTAGAAGACCATGGTTAATGTTGACCAATTCAGCCAACTCGGCCTTGTCGAAGAATGGGTTCACCATCAACTGGTAAGCGTCATTAGCCAAGTGTTCCATGGCGTCCAAGATAGAGGCGGCAGTTTTGGTATGTTTACTGTTCAATTGGGCCACTCCTCCGACCAATTCAGCCGTGCTTCTTGGCACTTTCGTGTTGGTAAGTAACAACTTCAAAGACGAGAAATTACGAACGCTGGTTCTCACAGATGGGTTTCCTGGACCCTTAAGACGTTGGTACAAAACTGCTCCACCATGAGTAGCCACGGCGTTATCAATTCCAGAAGGATTTCCATGGAAACACTTCTCTCCCATAAGAGACCAAGCTTCGATGAAATTTGTGTCTGGAGTGTCTTTCCGAAGGTGCTTATCGTTGAGTTTGAGCGTAGGCGTCGTCAAGTGGTTGCCCAACAAGGCCAAACCGGTAGAAAGACACACGGCAGTCGATGCAGATGAGCCTAGACCAGCACCAATTGGAAGAGTAGAACGGATGCAGAAATGATGACCAGCAGTTTCAGAATTGCACAAGTTCACATATAAGTAAAGGAAACAACGACATGCAATGTATTTGAGCTGATTTTCCGAGTCTAAAAGGTCAGAAAGCACGTCTAAGATCTCTGGAACCAACTCATCGGTGACGGCTGGTTTTCCGTCGGTTTTTGGCACAAATTGCGCCAATTCCGCCCATGGAATCTCGTTAACGTTCCATTTATGGACCAATCCAATGTCTGGGAACTCTAAAACGATCTCGTCTTTGTTGGCACTGGGAGTTACGAGAAGGTAAGCTCGAAGACTCAAAGCAGCAGCAATGGCTGGTTTTGCGTACACTGCGGAGTGTTCACCAAAAAGAATGACTTTTCCCGGAGCGGAGACGTAGAACGACGGCATTTTCAGGGGGAATTTTTGTTGAATATGGTGATTTTTCGTGGTGGTTTTGAAAAGAGCCAGACCAAATTGGTGATATTTGGAGCGCGCCGTGAACGAAAATACGAGGCGGTGGAGTGAGATGAAAATCACCGAAATTGAAGAATTTTCGATTTTGGAGAAAATTTAGCAATTAAGAAGACCTTAGAAAGATCGTAGAAATTTCGTCATTTTTTTTTTCGGAGTTTTTTGGTGATTTTTCATGGACTTCTCAGTCAATGATGGTGTCCCATAGTCAAGAGAAGGTCGCACCATGGAGCAGGTCAGACGATGTCCCATAGTTAAGAGGCCTCACCATGTCCCATAGTTAATAGAGGGTCTCAAGAATTCCCATAAAACCACCACTCACTGCCCAAATTACTCTACTTTTTTTTTTTACCCAGAGAACCAGTTAGAGAAATACCGTTCCAACATTAACATCATCCTTTTCGGATCTTTATTTTTCGTTCAGTTAAGAACTTCCCATGACCATGGTCAATGTACATACAACCACAACTCCACTTATTAATGCAACGTCACTTCTTCTACACTTCCTCATCAGAAGCTCAACCCAACAACTCCTTAAGCTCGGCAATGTCCTTAATTAAACTCTTAACGAAAGAGTCATAGCCACCGTCACCGGCCTTAATCAAAACCTCTTCCTCTGGAGTACTAGCAACAATTCTAGAAGAAAGAAATTTTGGATGTTTGAGCAAATTATTGATATAATCCACAAAATCTTCTCTCTTTTGTCTTGTATCAAGACCAGGCAACAAAGGCATGTCAACATCGGTGGAATTGGCCACAGTGAAGTTTTCAGCCTTGGCAACATTATTCATGAATTGATAAATGAACAAAATTTGGGTTGTTTCCCATGTAGCTGCGGAGGAGATCTGCAAAGAAGATGAATCCTTTGACCAACTCTCGATAGTAGTCTCAATTTGCTTGGAGAAGGCACGAAGAGTAATGAAAACCTCACCGTGCTTGCCTGCTCTCGTTAAGGAACCCACCAAAATTGGCAAAATACCATTAGTCCAGTTTCTATGGATTTGAGGCGAGTTCTCAACGGTGACTCCGCCCTTTCTGAGTGGAATAGAGATCACACTTTCACGAATGACCATGAACAAGCTGGAGTTGATGAATCTCTCAGCGAAGCAGTCAACAGAGAGAAGCTGTTGGATGAACATCATGCTCAATTGAGCGAAAATTGGCTCGTCATTCACCAAAATCAAATGCGAGAACGAATAGAGACTAAGCAAGGTGTCAACGGTTCCACTTTCGGAAAGACAGTCTGCCAATTCGATTTGCAAAGTTGGTGAGACCTTTAACGAAAGGTAAACCTTGAGAATGGAGAAAATCAACTTCAAATCATCAAGACGATCACTGAAATTGGTGGACACATGCTTCTTATCGGTTCTGGACTTGTAGACATCGTTTTGGAGCTCAATGACAATGTTCTTGGTACCCTTAGCGATGACACACTCGAAGATATCACGGAGAACACCGAATCTGGCAATGACAAGGTCGTAGTCTTGTCTCATAATGGAAAGAGACACATAAATGAGACGAAGCAACGATTTACATGAGAATTCCTTACCACGAGACGAGTCGAAGAAGTCAGAAATTGGAGAGTTGATGATGTCTCCACAAGCTCTAACAATGTCCAAAGCAACCGATGCATCTTTCTTGATGGACTCGACTCCGTTCATAGTGAAGGAGATCAAGAACGAAAGTTCGACTCTTTCGGAGTATTGCTGAGACAAGAAGCTCTTTGTGTAAGCATCTTCTGGGTCACGAATTGTGAGCAACTTTGAGGCGAATTCAAAGTACTTAGATGGAATGCTGGCAGCACTCTTGCGACAGAATGTAGCTATAAGAGCACCAAGCGATCTAGTAAGACCAACTTGAGCATTGTAGTATTGGATGCTGGCGCTGGAATGAATGACTTGTTGCTTGATATCGGCCCATTTAGGGTTTCTTTGAAGAAGCGGATCCATCAACAGTAGATTGTAGACAGCACCAGTGCCAAATCTATTTCTCTTCTCTATGGCGACAGAAAACTGTGACAAGCGGTTGTTAGGGAATGCACTCTCGAATTGGTTGTTGACATGCTCGAAAAGCGACGTTTCGTAGTTCATAATGGTGAAAAACTCTGGAAGTTTCATCAAAAACTCATCGTTTACAAGCAAACTCGTGATGGCTTCCTTACACTTTTCATTCTTGGTGGAGAACAACACCAACGACAAGATCTCGGCAACCTTAGCATAGAGCTTGCATTGGTAAGATGCAATAATCAACTCGTAGCTTGTAGTTGCAGAAGAGACCTTAGTAAAGCTCTTCAACATAGAGACCAACTCCTTGACAAAGACAACATCACTCTCGTCATCTCTAGCAGTGGTCCATGAGTTGAATGCCAATGCCAAAGAGTCAAGAAGATGCACTGTGACGGAATTTGGATAGTACTTGATATCGTTGACGTTCTTCTTCAAAATAGAGAGCAACGAGATGGTCTTGGAACCTTCAACGTTAGTCTTGTTGAATTCTCCGAAGACGTCTCTTCCGCTGTTAAACAACACCGAAAGACCTTGTTGGTTAGCTTCCATGATTGCACAAAGAAGGTCGTAGATGGAGATTTTGATGGCATAGTCGTCGAATGCATTGTTCAAGTCTGAAGCCAAAGAATGCAAGAAAACCTTCGAGTTGTCACGACCAAGATGGGCCAACATCGAAGGCATTGGCTCTGACTCCCAAACTCCACTTGTGAGTGATGTGATCAAGTCAAGAACTGGTTTTCTCAATGATCCGCCACGAGAATAGATCTTAACAAGCTGAGGCAATTCCCCGAAAAGATCCTTCTCAAAACGCGAAGGTGGAGCCTTGATCGACAGTCTGATGGTGACCAAAAGCTTAGAGAAAGACATAGCGGAGTGAATCCAAACATTGGCAAAGTATCCAGACATGTCTCTAGCCTCGTAGTAATTAGCAGAGTCAGCCAAAGCTTCAATCATAGAGAGAATTGGTGCTGAGGATCTCGATGTGGTGGAGTCACTAAACACAAATGCATCAAGAATACGTGCACTTGCGCCAGCAAACACTTTTGTAGGTTTTTCCTTGGCTGGAACACCACGACTGATGGTATAAATAGTCTCTAAGATCTTTCTGAACACGTCTAAGATCAAGACACCCAATTCGAGTTTCTGGAAGCCGTCGTTGAATTTACAACTGGTATAGGCCTCAAAAACCATCAATAAGTGCTCAGTGAAGCGTGCGAGCAACTCCTCCTTGGAGTGTTCAGGATAGTCGTCATGAACAGACAAGCTACTTTCGGCAAGAGAACAGACAAACTTGACCAAGCTAGTGGTGAAAGCGTAGTCGCCTCTGACCATTTCAATCGAGCCAAACAAGATCGACAGGAACCCCTCCTTACCTCTGTTGGATAGAAGAGAAGATGTGAACAAGTATGGCCACAATCTGTTGGAAATGACTGGCATCATCTTGGAAAACACCCGAAGGAGCTTCTCCAGCAACTCTACGCTTCTGTTATGCAAACCCTGTTCGAAAAGACGGAAAAGAACGTCCACAATGTCGGAATCATCGGTATATGCCGACATGTACTCCAAGACAGAAGAAATGGCGTCTGGAGAGTTCTGCTCGCTCACACTGATGAGCAAATCCACCAAATCGAAGAGTAGTCTGAGTTTTTCTGTGTCTGTGATGTCGAATGCTCTCGAAATGTTCTGTAGGATACGTCCAAGGAAGGCCCATCCGTTGTACTTGTGAAGGAATGTAACAAGAACCTTAGACTCGTCGCCAGTAGGGATAATCTTGGCCCTGGTATCGTAATTTATGAGAAACGACAACTTTTTGTTGATTTCGTAAGGTGGGTAGAGATCGATCATTTGAGTGACCTTCACCAAGTCAGTATTCTCCAGATCGATGTCGTATTTCATGCCAAATTCGCTCTTATCGAGAAGAGCCATGTATGACTTGAGTTCCTCGAACTCATGCAATGCAAAATCTCCATTTATCGATGCGAGTTTTACGTATGGAGAGATGGAGATCGGGAACTTGGCACGAGCCAAAATGAGGGCCTCTCTTGCCAGTTCATCGTCGAAGAAACGCTCAATTGCTCTAT
This sequence comes from [Candida] citri, assembly GCA_030571295.1. NCBI lineage: Eukaryota > Fungi > Ascomycota > Pichiomycetes > Serinales > Metschnikowiaceae > [Candida] citri. Next base: position 56,194 of record JAJLXN010000022.1, read on the forward strand.
CTGGAGCAGAACGGAACACTTTGGCGATGCAAGACGCGATTTCTGGCGTCATGGAGAGCAATGGGAGTGCCACTGTGATCAAACGTGACAATACCAAAGCAAACATATCGTCGAACTTAAGGAAGTCATTAAGGGCCTCAATTTCGCCGAAAATGTTGCCGTTTGCCACACTTTGTTGAAGAAACGCCAAAGATTGCTTGGTTTTTTGAACTGGAACGACTGCAAGGAACGAACCTTGAGAGCCTTGAAGGTCCTCAAGAACGATCGATTTCTTATAGACAAGAAGAAGCCAAGCGTAGCGAATGATGTTGTTTGAGTCACGGGTTGTGATGACGTCGTTTACAAGGGAAAACAAAGTTCCATCCTCCAAATACGAAGACTCATCAGGCTCACCAAACGAGTACTGTAAGTCCAAAATTTGCAAAGTAAAAATGGTAACGAGGGCCTGGATCAATGCAAACGACTCCTTTTGTGTAATGTATGACCCAATCGAGAGTGCAAAGTTCGATTTCTCCAAGAATTTGAACCATGACTCCACAACAGCCTTATCACGGATTGCAGGAGGAACATAGATCTCACAGAGGAATTTAAGCAGCTCAATGGCAAACAAAACCTTCTCTGTATCGACCAATTCGGCAATCTCGTCGAGATGTGCGCCTTTACTGATGTTACTGAACGTTTCTTCAATGACTTTGATGGCCAGAATCACATAATCGGAAGCAACGACAAACGTCTTGCCCACATTACGAATAGTGGACGAAAACTGCTCGTTGTAGCGACAATTGAAGCATTCGGCAGCAAGCGAAAGCACCGTTCGGCGCTCTTTGAGCAATGCTGAGGTATAAAGGTGAATTCTGCGTTTTTCCAAGAGAATAGCCTCATCGTCAGGCAAACGAGAGCTCAAGGCGCCCTCTGTAGAGGTGTCATGGTCAAATTCAGGCACTCTGGCCTTTGTTTGGACGATAACTCGAAGAGTTTCCCATACATCTGTATCACAATCTTTGGCAATCTTCTCAGCCATGGTGATGTTGCTTGGAGTGACGTCCGTGTACAAAACACCCCTCAAAGTGAACTCTTTTTGGGTGGAATCGATCTTCTTTTCATCTGAAGGCTTGGAAAAGGGTCTAGCCGACAGCAATACGTCCGTGCTATGGATCAAAAACTCATCCAAAGCGTCACTGATGTATTCCTCTGGCGCCGTCTGTAAAAGCGTCAATGCCGAGGCAAAAGTCCACAGGCTTGTTTGTTCCATGGGCCGCAATGGCTTTCTGAGTTCCGTAGACGGGAAATCCATGGCCATTTGTGGGATTTGGCTGGTTTTTGGGAGGGTTGGAGTTGTTTGGAATGGACTTTTTAGGTGTAGTTTTGGTATGCACACTAAGAGATGTATGAGGAAGATGGGGTCGATGATTTTCGATAAAAGAGGGGGAATTATGATGTTTTTATTGTTTCACAATTTTTATTGGGTTTGTGGTTTCGTATTTATTGGAGTTGTTTTGGATAAAAGAAGGTGTGGTGGTGTTTTGTTGTGAGCTGTTGATGTTTAGGTGAAGCCAGTGAGAGTAATGAGAGCTTTGAGACTAGTGAGATTAGTGAGGATGCGAGACTGCGAGGCTGCGAGAAATCAAGAATAAGAGATCCACAAACCAGAAGGAAAAGTCAATGAACTTCAGAAAATAACGGGAAATCAAAAGAATTATCTTTCCCTTGAGACGCGTCATTCGTTTAAATTTTCAAAAAAAATTAAAAGTCTCTGGATATTCTCAAAGTTCATTGACTCCATCTTGCACTTCGCATTGCTCGTTGCTCTCAGTACTCTCCATCCTACTCACACTCTTGACACTCTTCATGATTATTCTCATTACTAAGGACTCTTCCTCCTCTGTCTCTTCATACTCTTTCTCTTGATCTCCCCAAATTATAAATTAAACCTCCTAATCAGAGGAAACATAGTGACTCTTCGAGACCTCTGCTGGGATCTCTGCATCTGGTTCAGCTTCTCCACCCAAAACAGCGTCATTAAACTCAAACTTCTCTGTGAATCCTGGAGTACCTGCCAAAGTGGTGTTATCAACAGAAAATCCTTCTGCTTTAGTCTTTCCCTCAACCAAGTTCTTCCATGCATCGTGACACTCAATGATCGTCTCAATTGTCTCTTTCAGGTTTCTATAAGATCCACTCAAAGCAAATTTGTTCTGTGGCTTCCCATCTGGAATCTTATAGTCTCTGAACCATTGTCTGGTGGCCTCCAAAAGGCCTGGACATTGAACAAACACATCATGAATGTCAAACACCTCTTTAGCCAAGTCGTCTTCAACATCTACTACAATGACCTTCCAGTCGAGCTCACCATCGTCCACAAGGGCCAAAGAGCCCAAAATACGCACAGTTTTGACGGATCCAGTTGGTATGATGTTGGATCCAATCTCACAAACGTCTACAGGGTCTCCATCTCCATATAAATCATCCACATCATGCTTGACTGTAGGGTCTTCCCATGTTTGAGGAAAAGCTCCGTAGTTATGGATGTAACCATGGTAAGGGAACAAATTGCTCACGAAACGAACCTTTCCCTTCTTTACATCTTGCACAATTGGGTTTCCTGGAAGTTTTGTGCTGATTTCGAACTTGGCATTGGACCATCTTGGCACTTCCACGACAATTTGGGCAGTTTTGTTTTCCACGTCCAAATTAAGTGGGATATCGTGAAAATAAGAAATGAGCTTTCTCTTTGGAGCATCTACTCCGTAATTTTGGTATTCTTTGGTGAATTTCTGACCCACTGAAGCCGAGGCATACTCGGTAGTCGAGGAAGCCGTGGAAAACGACGCCAGAAGGTGAGATGTGGTCAAATGAAGCCTGGCCCGAGCAGCAGCATGAAAGCGAGATCCAGACATGGATAGCAACTTTTTAAGCGACATTGAGTCTAAAGTGGGAACACAAATGGTTTATATAGTGGGGTATCTTCTGCGTCTTCATGTGCCGCGGTATTGACAGATCGGACATTGTGTGGAGGTCGCTAAGGTGAGAGTGAAGTCATGGGGTGGTCAATTGGGAAACGACGGAGATAAGGGGGAGTTTTTTTTATCTCCTGTGATGAAAAATTTCACATAATTTTCTCTAGTGAGTTTTGATAAAAAAAATTGTAAATATTTTGGTAAAAATGTGGGAACTTTTGATCGCATTTTCATCTCACTGAGAATTGACTATGAGAGTCGAAAAACATGGAAAAGTCGATGAAATGAGACAAAATAGTGACAAACAAGTGACTCTAAGAAGTCAAAATTTAATTTCCCTTCCTCTTTTATTCAAACCTCGTCCCATTGAGCTCTTTCAGTCAAGTCCCTTCCCCTTTCTTTCAAACTCTTCCTTTCCTCATGTCATTCTCACCTCATCACGAGACAAACCTTATTTAGTCTTTGTTCAGTGTTTCACAAGCAAACACAGAAAACAGGCGATCTGCGTTTGATCCCGGTGAACCCCTTGAAATTTCCGTAAATCCACTTTCTAAAAATCTTCACCTCAGAAACCTTCCTCGGACGCCGCTTTGTTTCCTTGCGTCTGCGTGTGAATGTTGCACCCTGAGACAGCCGTGGGGAGCTTAGAGAGCATAAAAACGCTTCGTCAATGCACAAAAACAACAATTAAAAAGAAACAATCAACAAGCGATGATTCCAAATTTATCCTAGTTATTTTTTCACCCGTAAAAATCGCCAAAACGTTCAGCTTAAAACGTCCACTTAGCCTTCTCTTTGTCCAGGCGCTATTGTTATTTTTAGCCGTTCTATTGCAGGCTTAGAAGCCACATGGTGGTGGGAAAAAGGTCGATTTATGGCATTTTTGAGCTGTTTTCACACTTAATCAGAGAAAGACAGATCCTACTCAATTTCTTCAATTTTATTTCCCCACTTCACCCTCTTTCTTACCCCAATTACACCTCCACAACTCAAAGGGTAGTGTCCCTGTCCTGTATAGGCCCTACCAGGACCCCCACAGTCGAATCAACTACAACTGCAAGAAAACTACCATAGAAGACCATAGAACGTCGTCAAAAAATGGCTGCAAATCCTCCTCTCAAATATAAATACACCGCCTCCCTCCCACTTTTTCCCCTCTACTTGCTGCATAATTTGCTCTAAATTAATTAGTCCACCCGCCCGTGCAGGCTGCGTTGCCAACAATCTGCAACTCCCACCACAAACGCAGCCCAAGACGGCAACTTCTCTACATAAATGCCTCAAAAAAAAGGAAAAGATCTTCACATCCTTGCTGCTAAAAAGAGAGTGCTGCAAAAAACCCAAAGAGTCCACATTAAATTGGCTGCCTAACGCCGCATTACATGCAGTTCCAACCACCGGAATTCACTAACTTGGTGCATACTTGCTGGAATCACCCGCCATCTCGGCTCCCCATAACAATAATCAATTCCCCTTGGTTTTCCGACATCGATTCATGACATTGCTTCCCCACCCGCTGTCCTAATTCTGCCAAACCAAAAATCCCGCAAAACCGTCCAATTTCATCCATCCAGCCACGGAAGCGTCCATGTCATTCAACCATTCATACACCCGCCACGATTCTACCTCGGGTCAGTGGAATCTCCCACCTTCTCAGCAGTCACAGTCGCCCACAGCGATGAACGATCCAAATTTGCCCCATGAGAGCCAACAACCGCCAGGTTTCAGGAATCCCTGGTACTCTCAGGCAAGTCTGTCTCCGCTCAAGGGACAACCGCCCCAACCACCGCCACTGCTTGGGTTTTTAGGGCAAAAAAAGCAGCCCTTCAACAATCCACTCTCGACGACTTACGAAAATGGCCTACAGCCAAATACTGGCGCCTACATTAATCCTCCAACACGTTCGGATAATCCTTTTAATCACTACTACACTAATCAGGAAGTTCTGCTCAATAACTTCCCTGACCGTCGTATGTCTGCTGCTGTGGATGGGTCAATGTTCAACCCTTACAACAATCCGTTCCAGGGGAACAATGCTGCCGTTGCTGCCGCTGCTGCTGCCAACACTGGTCAGATGCTTCCACCCACAGCTAATCATGGACCATTTGCGCCAAATTTGGGTGCTCCTGGAGGCCTGGCCATGGCTGGGAGACGTCTGTCTGTTGCCATTGGAGCCTCCCAATATCAGCACCACCAGCTTGCTTCACGGTACCTCAATGCACGCGTCGGCCATAGTCCCGTTGCAAGCTCATACTATTCGGCCTCTCTGCCTTCACCTACAAAAGTTGTGCCTCGTGTGATCAGAGTGCACAGCAAGGGAGACCTTAAGCCAAAGACGCATCATCAACCGAAATACCGTCGTCGGTCGGTGAACTCGATGCATATTTCGCCTGTAAATGCGCTTTCTGTCTACTTGACTGAGTCCTACGCCATGTGTCAGCCACAGAAGTTCCGTTACTCCAAGACCACGAACCCTAAACGTGTTCTTACGAAGCCATCTGAGCCAAAGTTTGGAAATGGCTTCGATAATGAGGATAGTGACTATATTTTGTACGTGAACGACATTTTGGGTCAAGAGGAAGGAAGAAAGTATGTGGTCTTGGACCTTCTTGGATCTGGTACTTTTGGACAAGTTGTGAAGTGTCAAAATCTTTCCAACCAGTCGATTGTGGCTGTTAAGGTTGTGAAATCCAAGCCTGCCTACTTGAACCAATCCTTGTCTGAGGTGAAACTTCTAGAGTTCCTTAATCAGAACAGTCGAAGCCACAGCTTCATTAGACTTCTCGATACGTTTATGCATCGTGAGCATCTTTGTCTTGTTTTCGAGATTTTGGCATCGAATCTTTATGAGCTCATCAAACAGAACCAGTTCCATGGACTCAACATGAAATTGGTCAAGTCGCTCACGAAACAGTTGCTTGAGGCATGTGCTCAGTTGAAGAACTTCCAAATAATCCATTGTGATCTCAAACCTGAGAATATTCTACTATGTCAGCCCGATAAGCCAGAGATAAAGGTTATAGATTTTGGCAGTGCTTGTTTCACGCGACAGACGATATATTCGTACATTCAGTCGCGTTTCTATCGGTCTCCAGAAGTCATTTTGGGCCTACCATATACGGAATCGATTGATATGTGGTCATTGGGATGCATAGTCGGTGAGCTTTTCCTTGGGTTGCCAATGTTCCCAGGTTCTTCAGAATACAATCAAATGTTCAAGATTGTGGATATGTTGGACAATCCACCAAGGCACATGATGGAGGTGGGACGTAATTCGCTCAATTACTTCGAAAAGATCCCATCAGATGAGCCAGGTGGAAAACCAACGTATCGTTTGAAGACCCACGAGGAGTATGTGGAATTTGTCAGAAAGACAAAGGGCAAAGAGGATATCAGTAAAGCAGAACAGCCCAACAAGAACTACTTCAACCACAGAACACTCAAGGACATCATCATGAACTACAAGATGCCATCGAGAAAGATGACCCAAACGATGGTGGACAAGGAACTCAATGACAGGAAAGCCCTCGTTGATTTCCTTACTAAGGTGCTTAATCTCAATCCTCTAGAGAGACTCACCCCACAGGAAGCATTGAAGCACCCGTTCGTGAACGACAGTGCCACATTTCTGGAAAAATCAGCTGCGTCGTCAATTTCTTCAGGAGACCCACTCAGGCCCGAAGAGGCCGTGGTTTAAGCGTCATACATTCATACTACACATTCTCTTGTTTGCAGTCCAAAACCCGGTTAGGTTGTTGTACTGGTAGTTGATAGTCGTGCGCTGCCCCATTACACCTCGTCCAGCTGAAAAGCAAAAGCCACTACTAAACTCTCCGACACACTGTCCCTCTTGAGGCTTTTCGTTATTAAATTATTCGGCAGCCCTTACCTGGAACCCCTTTGATAGACACAACATGAACGTTAGTACCAGTGCGCTCGGAGTGAGAAGAAGAAAGCCAAAGACGCAAAACATCGACGATGAAGAAAACGCCGCCACATTGAAGCTAGGGCCTGAATTCCAGCTCATGCAAATCACCAATTCTGGAGAAAGAGAGCAGTTGATTGCATTGAACTTGTCGGAGGCCAGACTCTTGATTAGAGCAGCATTGAGAGAGCGTAAAAACAAGGCCGAAAACAAGCCAGAATTCGGCGAGGACGGCGAAGAGGAGAACGAACGTGAAGACGAGATTGCCAACATTGAACTCGCAGGTCCAAACTCCAACGAGATCGTCCACAAGACTTTGAACTACTTGTCCACATTCAGCAGATTCAAGAACTCCTCCTCTACAGAGACCGTCGAGAAGCTCTTGAACGACTTCAGCAGCCAAGCCTCTGAGCCATTGCATCCGTTTGAGTTGGCCCAACTTGGAAACTTGGAGTGTGAGGACGCCGAGGAGGCCAAGTCCTTGATCCCAAGTATAGCACACAAGGTGTCTGACATGCAATTGAAGACGTTGTTGACCGAGTTGAGAAAGTACCAGACATTGCTGTAGATGTTTCTGGACGTGATAGCATGGAAAATTCGGTTTCAATCGCTCAATTCTGGCAGTTTTACGTGACCTGGTCCTCTCACTGAGGGCCTCACTTACACCACCAAATGAGGCCTAGACTCTGTCGCCTGTGCTAGCTCTGTGAGCTGGTGCTTCTGTAATATAAGACATGTCATCTCTGGCGGGATGTACGATATGTTTGAATAAAAAAAACTTACGTTGTTGTATCTTTGTAGCTCTATAGGTATTCACCATATCCTGTACAAATCACCACCCATCTCCAACTCTTCTTTCTCCATAAACATCACCAAAATGGACAGCGACGACCTCTACGATGAGTTTGGAAACTTTATAGGCGAAGAAAACGACTCAGCAGGAAATTCCGACCTTGAACTGCTCCCTGAAGCCGAAAAAGACCACTCAGAATTCGCAAACTACGATGAGGAAGAGGTCTCTCAAACACATGCCGAAAAGTCCATAATTAAGAGAGATCCAAGCCTAAAAAACGACAATGACATAGAAACAATCATAGTGGATCCATTGGAGCAAGGAAAGGATGAACCAGTGATCAAAACTGTGAAAGAGAAGGCCCTCTTCTTGGAGTACCAGTCGAATGGACTGACTGAGGAATTGCCCCAAGTCACTTACTCCAGAGAGTACATGAAAGACGTGATGAAAGACCTTCCGCTGAGGATACGAAATGTGGCATTTGTTGGTGGTTTACACACGGGAAAGACCAGTCTTATTGACATGTTGGTTCAAGAGACTCATCCAGAAATAACTGCAGCAAAGCGACAATTGCAGGAGTTTAAACCTCTCAGATACTTGGATACGCATAAGCTCGAGAGTGAGCGTGGTATCACGATAAGTTCGAAGTTTTTGACGCTTCTAGCATCGGATTCCAGAGACAGATCTCATATTCTCAACATTGCCGATTGTCCAGGCCACCCAGACTTCCAGGATGAGATTGAGTCGATGCTCAGTGTCGTAGAAGGTGCTGTATTGGTTCTAGATGTTCTAGAAGGGTTCACAAACAGAGATAAACGCATTCTTACCTCAGTCATTAAGCATAACTTGCCATTTGTGGTGGTTTTCAACAAGTTTGACCGACTTATCCTCGAATTGAGGCTACCTCCAACGGATTTCTACCATAAGGTAAAGTTTATTTTGGACGATATCAATTCTTTTGTCTACCATAATGAGTTTATTGGCTTATACAGCCATGAGAAGCTTGTGAGTCCATTAAAGGGAAACGTTGTGTTTTCTTCGACTACGCTTTCAGCATGTTTCACTTTAGAGACGTTCAGTGAAATTTACGCTGAAAAAAATCAACTTTTAGCAGGAAAAATCTCTCCGAGTCAGTTCCAGATGCTTCTTTGGGGAGACTATTCTTTCGACCGCAAAACAGGCAAATTTTCCAAATTGCTGGGCGATTTGTCCAACTCACAGAAGAGAACATTCGAGGAATTTGTCTTGGATCCAATCTATAAGTTGGTGTCTTACTCTATAACCGCAGAACCACAAGGAAAGCTCCTTTCTCTGCTTCTATGGGACAATTTTGGAGTCAGTTTACCAAAATCAGCATATAAGCAGGATCCACAGACGTTAATACGGTCCGTTTTCGGTCTGATTTTCGAAAAAACGAAGGATTTGACCCAACTGATTGTTAGATGCGTTCCTGACCCAGAATCTGTCCTTCAAGAGAAGCTCAAGAGCAGAGATTTAGAGATTGAAGATATTCCAGATGGAGAAATCGTTGCTGAAGTTCCTAAGATGATTTTGGCTCCAAACAAGCGCAGTTTCTTTGCTGTTGTACGTGTTTATAAGGGCACATTAAGAGTAGGCTCTAAAGTGAAGATTATTGGAGATAATGCGTCAGATGACGAAGTGAAGCTCCAGCAAGTGGATGAAATCTTCTTGCCTGGAGGAAGGTATAAAGTTCCAGTCCAGGAAGTCCATCCTGGTAGCGTTGCTATCGTTTCAGGCATTTGTTCGCCAATTTCGAAAGGTTGCACGTTATTCGGCCAAAATGTTGCAAAGCAACTCACAAAACCAATCCATTACCAGAAAAATGGCCACAAATCCGTCTATAAAGTGGCAGTAGAGCCTGAACACCCTTCAAATCTTCCAAAATTGGTCGAAGGGCTCCAGATCTTGAGTAAGTGCTACCTCTCGGCTATAATGAAGATGGAAGAAAGCGGAGAACACGTCATCTTGGCTCCCGGTGAGCTCTACTTGGACTGTGTCCTCCATGACCTCAGATACATCTTTGAAGAGTATTTATCGATCAAAGTGAGTGATCCAATGACGCGTTTCAGTGAGACTTGTGGGGAAAGGTCAGTGACGAAGATTTCGACGTACTCGTCTACGAAAAAGAGTCATTTGTCGATCACAGCAGAACCTTTAGGCGATAAGAAGCTCAGTAAGGCCATTGAGCAGGGAAAAATTAGTTTGGCCCAGCCACAAAAGGTCACTTCCAAGATCTTAAGAAATGAGTTCGGATGGGACGCTTTAGAGGCCAGATCGCTTTGGTGTTTTGGTCCAGATGACCTCAATGCTCCTTCTTTGCTTTTAGACGATACTCTTGAGGCAGATACAGACAAAGCTGCGTTGCTTTCGGTGAAAGACTTAATTTGTGCTGGTTTCAAAATCGGTACTGATGAAGGTCCACTTTGTGACGAGCCAATCAGAAATACCAAGTTCAAAATCCTTGATGCTGTTCTTGGAGGCTCAGGTGTTCATTCTAGTGGCAGTCAGTTGATTCCAATGACCAGAAATGCTGTTCATACCGGTTTGCTTACTGCCAATCCAAGATTGATGGAGCCAACTTATAGAGTGAGCGTTACATGCACTTATAAGAGTATTGAGGCCGTGCAAACGATGTTGGAGAAGAGAAGAGGATGGACTGTTTCGGAGAAACCTATTCCTGCTACTCCTCTCTATGAGATTGAAGGTTTTGTTCCTGTCATTGACTCTGTTGGTCTCGATACTGACTTGAGACTTTATACACAAGGTCAAGCAATGGGGTTCCTTGAATTTTCAAGATGGGACGTTGTTCCTGGTGATCCTTTAGACCGAGAATGTCCTTTGCCTGCCATGAAACCAGTTCCAAGATCGTCTTTGGCCAGAGACTTTGTCATGAAGACAAGAAGAAGAAAGGGACTCAGCGGAGAGCCTAATTTGCAGAAGTATATCGATCCAGAGCTCTACCTGAGGTTGGTAGAGAGTGGACTCATTGAGTAGAGGAGTCATAGATGATCTTAAATGGGTATCAGAGATGTTCAAGGTGTTGATACAGTCTAATATACATGTAATGAGCTTCGTTCCAGGTCGCTCGGGTTTCAATTATCGTTATTAAGGTGTTTGTCTGTTCTGTTAAAGATGTTCTCTCTTCCTTCTTTCCTGCTTTTGTTAGTAAACTTACTCTTCCTCTTCTGTTTCCTTAGCCAATACTTAGTCTCCTCCTCTGTCTGCTTTCGTCATCATTGAATTTCCCCTAGTCATTACTGAGTCTTCTCTTCTTCAAGGTTGGTCCATCCTCCTTCTCCTCATGTGTCTCACCTAATCCAACACTATGAAACGTCTCCAGCTCTGCTGCACACTTTGCAAGCTTATTATACCTAGAAACAAACCTTGTCTGCATACTCACATTGATGGTGATTTTATCAGGAACACTCGAGTGGCCGGCCGCTTCGGTGTTTGCTTTCAACATGAGGAAACAGCCAATCAAGTCCTCCAACTTCAACTGTTGAGCATAGACGTTGTCTTCTGTGACAGACAACAGCAATTCGGGAATATCGATGCGGAATTCGTCTTCTACGTCGAAATTGTATGCATCTAGAAGATCCTCGTTGCCTCTAAGAAGCTCAAAGAACTGATGTAGAGAGCATCCAGACACTTCGTCAGCGCTGAACAATGAGATCATGTTGTCAAGCTCATACTTGCACTGATCAAAAAATGGCGTTAGTAGGAACTTGTCGCCACGGATATTCACGAAAATGGGCACTTTGGGGTCGTCGTGGCCATTGAGCGTGTCGTTATGGTCTTCTTCCAGTTCCAGGTCAGAGACGTTAATGATCTCCGATTCAGAGACATCTTCATGATCCAAAACGTCTTCAATGTGTTCTGTAGGTTCTAGATCGTCGTTATGATCGATTTCTCCACCGTTCTCTTCCTTGGGAGAGCTGTTCTCGTGTATCTCATCCACATTCTCCGCATTCTCACTAGTTGGCTCAATTTCCACCAGTATCTCCTCAATGGCCACTTCTTTCGGCTCTGAGAGTTCATTTTCTTCATCCTGTCCATTCATTTCATTCAATTCATCGTCAATTTCGTGACTTTCCTCCAAATTCTCAATCTCCTCTTCACTATCCATCTCAGCTAAAGATCCTCCGGTATTTGGACTGTGCTCCGCTAGTTCATTGAAAGAGTTCTCGTCATTATTATCATTACCAATCTGTTGATATTCCGAAGTACGCGTCTCTTCGTCTGGCTCCAAATACCCTTCTTCTTCATCGTGTCCATCCTCTATATCGATCACTTCTTGGACGCCTATTTCAGGATTTTCTGTACCTTTTTCGTCCTCATCATCAGAGATATCAATTTCAACAACTTCCCGCTTCTCCAAGACTTGAGATTGGGGCATCATTTCTTCGTCACTGGCCAATTCCTCGCCAAACTCCTCAGTGATGTTAGTCTCCAAAACAGACACGTCATAATCGGATAATTCATCGTCCATTGGCAGAGTGTCGCTCTCTCGCAGTAGAGATTTGTCACTAGACATTTGTAGGAATTAGTTAGGGGTATTAGATGAGATTAAAGAGGAATTATTGGTAGGTAGCACTGTTACTATACAATCATATATGTTTGTGGGTGTGCATATAGTGTTGGATAGATATAGCCAGCATCTGATGAACAAATATAGTATGGGAGAGTTAAAGGTGAATTTGATGTGATTCTGTGATATTTTGGTATGTTTCTAAATTAATGGAAACTCAATGGAGGTGAAATTAACTTGTTTCGGCGAGGTTTCAAGTACGTATGTGTCGTGTGTGGGTGTGATAAAGCCGATAAGGTGAAATGGACCAATTGGAGAGAAAAATGATATATTCTGGAATGGATCAACCTTGAGGATTCTGAAATATCAATTGAATATTCAAAAATTCTCTTGGGGGTGTTAATTTTCTGGATACTTAATCTAGTTAATGTGTTATGCATGCAGGTCATTGCTATAACAAAGCCAGTGTCTTCATTGATAGAAGTTTGAGATCAAATCTGAAATATCATTTTGACAAAGGAAATTTTGAATTCTTGAAAGCTATGTCATTATGTTTTTTAGTCTGTTTTTCCTCTTTTTAACAACTGCACGTGGGCTAAGTGCAATCAATCTTGGTAGCACAGAATGACGAAAAGATAGCTTTGGAGTTGTTCAAGAACAGGGCTTTGTCAATCTCAATGTCACAGCATCACCAATGATTGATAGAAAGTATCTTTCATTTATTGGAAAAATGTGATAGCGCTGGGTAAACACGAAGTGAAACGAGAAAGTCAAATGCGTTGCCAATCGCAGTTTCAATCAATAACTTTCATATTCAAGCTCTTTGGCCTTTCTAGTGATCAAATTCTTGAAAGCTTATTCATCAATTCTCCTCATTAAATCGTTACTCAAGATGTTTTGGCTCCTCACAAACCTGAAGGTATGTCTCCTTTTCTATAGAGACGATATGATTCCCCAACAAGCCCAAACCTGCAAAATAACAACACCACTTCATCTTTATCCCGTATTTGCAACCCCCCAATCATCAATTCCCCTCAGTTGACTCTACTTGCTAATCATGCACACATCTGCACCGCCTCGTATATTCTCGTATTTCTCCATCATTACCCTGCGGGTATACGCACCGGCACCAATTCATACATCTCAATAAATCTAATTATTCCTGGTTCAAGTGATGCTGGAATATTTATGGTACAAAAGTTATAATCTATAAGTGTAGCCAGATTTTAAAACCATGTCCGTTGATTAGTTACCGTACACTCCGCTTGCATATCCCAAAGGTAGATTATGGTACCCACACCTTGAAAGCTTGTGGAGTCTCGACAGACAATGGCTTGATGGTCTCTGACTTGCTTGGCTTTGGCTTGGCCTCGTCGGTGGCGCTAGTGTCTTTAGATGATTTGGTATCGTCTTCCACAAGTGACTGTTTCGTAGGCTTGAATAACAAAGACTGGACGTCAGAAAGGAGAGCTGTGATGCTGTCCAAGTCAGGTTTTGATTCTCCGCCCTCTTGGTCTTTGCTAGACTTTAGGAGTTCAACTGCCTCGTTCAACTTTTTGGTTATACTGACGGTAGATCTGGTGAGTGCCAATCTGTTAGAGAAGATTTCACTTTGCTGCTGTGCTAAGTTCTGTCTTTCTCTTTGGTAGATCTTCTCAAGTTCATTGATCTTGTTCATCTTAACGTCGATTTTGTTCAATTCTTGGTTGAGAAGAGTGGTGGTGATTTTTTGCATCTCTCTTTCCTCGTAGTTGGCAAACAAATGACTGCGTGCTGCAACAGAACCGAAAACTGCAGTTGAAGCCTCTTGAAGCAAATCCTTCAGATCGTTGGAGAACTCTTCCTTCAACACCAGGTCAACTTCCTCGGTGTTTTTCTCATCTGAACCGTTGCTCTCCTTTTCAGACTTTTGCGAGTCATCAGCCTTCTGGCCGTAAACTTCTTCAACACGCTTAAAGAGCTGCTCATCAATGACCTTGGAAGCGTTTGCACTGGCTGCCTTGACAACTTCAGCATCCACCAAGTTGGTCATGAAAATCAAGTTACTGATCACTGGGTTTTCTGCAGACATGACAGGGAAATTAGCTGCAAACTTCATAATACCCAAGTCTTTGTCGCTCAACTTGTTGTAATTGTCTTCAATTGGCATCTTGAGGAATTTGAGAATGCATTCTTGAGGAGTACGGCCATTTCCGACAAAACTGGCAATCTTGTACCAATCATTTTTGTTCTTTTGAATACCTATGAGCAAGTTAGCAAGCTCCTTGGACGACCAGTCGTCCTCGGTGACTTTCTGCTTCTTGATAGGTGGCTCCGAAGACTCTTTTGAAATCTCTGGAGTGGCATGAGAAGTCGAGCTTCCGTTCATAGATGGTTTTGACTCGATCATTTGCTTCAACTTGTCAATGTTGACGTTTTCTGCTGATGGCTTGTATGTCTCGAATGGGAAAAGTCCCCTTGGAGTGTCATATTGGACGTGGAAATCACCACTGTAAGGCAAGCCTACCAGAGACCCGTTAGGCAATTTCTCAAGAGCGTAAGCTGGCTTGAATTGTGGGTTCACCTGGTAGTTGATAAGTCCCCACTTGTTGAGGAATCTGTGGACTCTCATCAACGTACCGACGTCTCCGACCAAGTTTCTGCGGCACGACGTGAGGGTGAGGTACTCGTTTGGATTGAGTCTGTAAGCATTGATCATGAAATTTCTGTAGTTGGCATAGATTTTTGGAGATTTTGATGGATGCGAGGTGTTGAAGAATTCTGGAAGCGAGTCACGCTCAATTTGGTGGATTTTTCTCATGTTGAACCAACTGGCGTATGAGGGGACCACAATGGCGTGGGTTTGACGAATTCTCGACTTATCGTCCTCATCAAAGGAGTCGTTCTTGTCGAGGTCAACGTCAACCTCGTGTTCCAGGTCAGACAAGTGGTCCTCGACCTTACCCTCGGCCAATGGCTCTTTCTTGATCTCTGTGTTTTCATCTTCGTCCTGGATCTTTGGTGGAGTGGTTCTTCGACTACGAGACTTGCTGGCGTTGACCTCAGCGTCGTCGTCGCCCTCGGAGCCGTTTTTCATGATTGGCTCGGTGGCAATGTCCTCGATATCTGAATCCTTGCCGTTTTCCTCCTCTCTTTGTTCTGTATTCAAGGGAGTGTCCTCTTCAGGCTTCGAATCCGACACTTCTGGAACGTCGGTCGGCTTTTCGTCAGACTCCTCTTTAACTAAATCCATAGCATCGAGTTCAGAGTTTTTCTCTTGGTCTTCCGCCTCATCCTCTTCGTCCAATTCGCTGGATGGGTCTTTTTCGTCCATGGGGTCCATGTTTAACCCCACGTCGTCATTGGCGAGGTCGTCCAACCCTAGCTGGCCGCCAACATCGGAGTCTAGCAAGTCGTCACCGTTAGACACCTCCATGTCAAGGTCCATGTCGTAGAGGTCGCTTTGAGGCTGGTCAGACTTGAGCCCGGCAGGGCCAGGCAGTAGCGACGAGAGTCTTTCTGAGTCGGACATGACGCGTTCGAGTCAATATACGAAATACGAGCAATGGGTAAAAACAACAAAAAACTAATCCACAAATGAATTAGGCAACAACAAGATAAAATTGCTGCAATTGAGATTCGTAGTTGCTTTTAAGTTTGCAATTGGCTTCGTTCCCCGACTAAGTGGCTGGTGTAAGAAGCGACCACAAAAATTAATGCTTGAATGCTCGACACCGGATTAAAGGAATCCAGCAAATGTGTGTGGTAGAAATTAGAAGCAAATGTGACAATCGCCAGATCTGGAAACCACCACTAAGCAATGGATTGGAAAGGTTGGTATGATGGAATTCTACAAACAACCGTGAGCAATTGTTTTTTCTGCCCCCGGTCGTGCGGGGGACAACGGGGTTGGCGGGTGTCTACAGTAGATAAGTACACCACCGCGAGAGGGCGTTGCCACCAATGGGTTATAGGGGGAAAAAGTTGAAGAGGCAAAGTCGAAAAAAAAAAACTTTGCAACTTCATCACCACCTACTCCCAAAAAAGAAATCGCCATATATACGAAACGCAATGTAATCCATTTTTGATGCACACTTGGGTTGCGGCTCGTGCAGGGGCGGAGGGGACAGTAATAAGTGAGCTCGTCAGCGAGGCGAGACTGGCGGCGGCAAAGGCGACAAACGAGGAGGCAAATTGGGGGAAATAGATGGGGGAAATGGGGCAAATGCAGCGGCGGCAACCAGAAAGAACGAGTAGTAGAAAAATAAAGATTGCCTCCCCCGGCGATTCCGCCCTTTATATATACTGATGGCAACATCGATCCTTCGGTGACACTGCATTATGCACTGCGGTTTTGGATGCTGCTACCTTCATTTCTATTGTGACGTTTATATAGTTTAATGAGTGGGTTGCATGGAGAAGGGGCGGTGGGGGGACAAGGCCGTGGTATTGGGTGGGGGCAATGCCATAGTGAGGTGGGAATTGTGGTTGTGCTGTTGAGAGCCACTAGATGGTAGTTAACGACAGAGTGAGCACTTATGTGGGAGTGAGGGTAATAAGCACGGCAGTTTTTTGTGCGGTATTTGGTGCGTTTTCAGTGCAGTTTCTAGTGTGTTTTTTGGTGCGTTTTTTGGTGCGTTTTCTACATATTCTGGTATATTTGCCGGTGCAGATTCTAGTGCATTTCCCACTGCATTGCCAGGACATTTCTGCATTTCCCGATATTATTCACCCATACCGCCCCATTTTCGAATTCTCGTAACAAACCCATAACTAACCATAATGCCGCCATTTGCTCTACCGTTAAAGAGTGCATGTTATTCGGATGGAGAACAGCAAGCCACGGCGGGTGAAATAGGGTTATTTTGTGGGTGAGGGCTCTCTGCAGATGTTGATGGACCGGAGCCGTTCAGAAGGGCGATAAGGAGGAAAGAGACATGGGATTTTTTTTTTAAAGTTTATTGTACTTTTTTGCGTCTCTTCGACTTTGGTTCACGGAACCACACTTCCAGCGTGTTCCTTGTTCCGGATCGTCACTATCCGTAGCTATCGGTGATGTTCCTGGCTATCTTGGCAAGATTTCGCAGATGCATTTCCAGGACCATGACTAATAATTAGTGGGGCAATAATCGGTTCAGAGGGGGGAATTGAGGAGAGTTTGGGTTTGTTTTTAAAGAGGAAATTTATGTAGGATTTTGGAGGTGATAAATGTGGATATTTTGGGCAACTGTGGGGTTTTTCTGGTGATCTTTGGCGATTGAATCAGACCTTAGTGAGGGTCCCTCTACGGGGAGAGAGGAAGCACATTCCACGATTTTTTTCCAATTTTTTTTTCGATCTTATTTCTTTACTCTTTGTGACAGTTATCATTCCTCTATTTCTTTCTTTTTCGATTTGACTCATCGTTTCTGTTGCCATTTTTAACCGTTGGTGTCCTAATCGGGTTAATCAAATTACGGTTATTCCGCATTAAGGTCATTGATTGGCACATAATGAGAAGCGTAAGCCCTGAGTGAAACACGCCAAATGAAGTTTTAAAAATTAAGAAGAAAAGAATTTCGGAAAGTGTTATTTGTTTTTTTAGAATCTTCCGGTATTCCATATTTTTTAGTAAGTTTTCGTGTTTTTTGGCCTTATGGTTGTGTCACTATGGTATACTCATGCGCCATGATATGACGTCAGGCCAGTCATAGATTTTCGTTCTTGGAAGCTGTTCAAATGGGTAATTTCATATGTGGGCACTTGATTAAGGGAATTGGAATTTGAGTTAATGAAGTTTTTACACGTTTTGGGTACTCGTGGGTTCATTTCCTTTACTTTGGTGGTTCTCATCACACACAGTTAAGCCAGGACTGAGCATCAAAAGTAACCTCATTTTATTATTCAAAAATCATCAAACGATGCAGCCACACTTAATGATGAACGTCACAGAGACAAATTTTATTTTACTCTATCTTCTCCCCTCTTTATAGCGATAGTTTCCTCGTTAACATCTCCATCAGCCCCAAAACTTCAATGATTCTATATATGGAACTCACTTCTTTGATGCATGGAATGAAACACGCATTGTCATTTGTCCAGCCTTCAGTAGACTATACGTTTACTGTGAGGAAACAACATTATTGTTCTGGATGGAATTGGGTAAATCGTACGATATGGACATGAGGGTCTTTTGAGCTTCAATGCTGGGGAATTGGTAGAATTACTCATTAGGAGGGTGTATCGGAGTCGGGCTTAAGAGTTCTAGATTCGGTTATCCTCATAACGCTAATGAGTAGAAGGCTTAGTTTGAGAGAGTGAAGTAGCAAACAAGAAGGGAGAAAGTGTGTTCTGCTTGGTTTATGGGATTGTGATTGCTTTTGTTCCACTATACTTTCCTTTTTCTGATGTTGGAGGGTGGTTTCTTGTAAGGATCGAGTACTTAGGTACAATATGAGGTTGAAGAGTTGAATTACGGGAAACTAAGTGCTCAAGTAAATGAAAATCAATATTTCGGGGAGTCTTGATTTTTTTTTGATGGAAACTTTATGGTAAACTTTGACTTTTGTCGACTTCAGTATAACCTTTTTATTGTGGAGATCTTATAGATAAGGCTTAGCAAAGAGAGTAGGTCAACTCACTAGACTTACCGGTAGAAACATACTGAAAGATTTTTTGTCAAATCAGTAGGTGGTCATTGAAATATTAAATAAAACTTCTTAAGCCATTTTGACTCGACCCACCTCAATTCATGAAACATTAGGCTCATCTCACTCGCACTAATTAAGGTGAAAGCCTCTGTACGATAAGTAACTACATGACAATAGGAAAAAGCAATTTAGAGCAGGAGAAACACATTACTAGAATCAAAGATCAATTTAGGCAACGTTTTTAACAATTTCGACTTCCTTAATCACCAAGTTTCCTTTCGTATCCCTGCCTTTTCTGTCTCTCTCTTAACCTCCTAATACATATAAGCTACATTAGGCTTATCGCACTGTACTAAACGTAGCCATACAACCCCAGTAAAACCCTGAAAAAACACCTTTAATGTCTCACCAAAACACATCACTACATCAAATACACCCATACAAACATACTTATCACACTTTCATATCTTTCCCTAACAATACCTCCATCACCTTCATCAACCACCCCAACCTTAACCCATCATCACACCCGTACATCTCACTCTCACCCAAACCATCTCTCTTAACAGCCATCACTCTCACACCCGTGCACCACACAACCCACTGACAAAATACCAGTCCCGTGACTAGGGCACCAACCCTCGCACTCACCAAACTCGCCCTGCCTGCACTCTCCCACCCGCGACGAGGTAAAATTTTCTACTTTTCCCTCACTAATTCTCTTCTTCTAACTACATCGACAAAATGGTTCGTTACGCTGCTGCCCCAGTTAACCCAGCTAAGAGTGCCTCTGCTCGTGGAGCTTACTTGAGAGTGTCTTTCAAGAACACCAGAGAGACTGCTCAAGCCGTTTCCGGATGGAACTTGGAGAGAGCTCAAAAGTACTTGGAGGATGTCTTGGACCACAAGAGAGCCATTCCTTTCAGAAGATTCAACCACTCTATCGGTAGAACCGCCCAAGGTAAGGAGTGGGGTGTCCAAAAGGCTAGATGGCCAACCAAGTCTGTCAACTACGTCCAAGACTTGTTGAAGAACGCTCAATCCAACGCTGAGGCCAAGGGTTTGGACGTCTCTAAGTTGAAGATTACCCACATCCAAGTCAACCAAGCTCCAAAGCAAAGAAGAAGAACTTACAGAGCTCACGGTAGAGTTAACGCTTACCAATCTTCTCCATCCCACATTGAGCTTATTGTCACTGAGGAAGAGGAGGAAGTTGCCAAGGCTGACGACTCCAAGAAGGTTAGATTGAACTCTAGACAAAAGGGTAGATTGGCCTTCCAAAAGCGTATTGCTGCTTAATCGGTTCATAATCGGAGAATGTATCATGTGACGGCCTCATTGTACTTTAATACACCCTGACTCTTGTGAAAGTGTAGAAGCCTTGGTGCTGTAATAAATGTCATTATTGAGATGATGTAGACATAGTTGTGGCCACGAAGTGGTCACTCCTATGAAATGTGTTTATTTTGAGGATTAGTGTGAGTGTTTTCATGACAGGTTGAGTGAGAACATCACTGAGGGAAGATTTTTCAGTCAATGATCTGGACGAAAACACCGACGAAAAACTACGGCAAAGTCGTCGGAAAAAGAATCCAAAATTTTCAGGGTCCTTTATTCTCTTCATGCTTTTTGTCATTTGACAATTTTCAACTCCGAAATTTGTCACCATTTTCGGTATGTCAATGGCCCTTCATCTCTTCGTACTGATCTAGACCGTACCGCCCCACCTCAGATAGATCTGACGCAGAGAACGTCAGAATTGACATTGATGAGACATCCATCGTTTACAATAACGAAATTGGAAATTCTAAACAATTCAAAACTGCCTCAAAAGTACAATTCTCAAATACAACCCTCAAGTAACTTGTCCTCTATCCTCCTGCTTCCTCACGTATCACTATCTACCATAGTGATCACTATATCTCCCAAGCTACTCCATCTCTCCCCATCCTACAGTATTTCCTCTGAACTCCCCCTACTCAAACCATATCACTTGTATTAACCCATAAATATTCTATCCCTCTAATTGATATTCTTATTCTGCACCAAATGGAGCATCACCTCCAAGTCATTGAAGGCCTTTTCGGAGATCTCCACCACATGATCAAAAAATGCAATCACCAACATCACCAAATTGATAACATAGTACAAACCGGTATCAGCATATTCAGAGCATGTTTCTTTGATGGCTCTAATGCTTGGAACCCCCGATGGTAATGATAGCCTCGAGAAAACACCTGATGGTGTAGGAATCATATCTAGGAAGTAGGCCATAATTAAAGAATGTGGAGGTGAAAAGGAATAAATAAGTAAAGAATGGAATAGGAAGAAAAAAAAGTGTAAGCGGTAAAAATCAAGAAATTCGTATCGTTTTATCAACACAATTTACATGTGTAATACTACACGAGTTGCAAATTAATCCTTAAGGAAGGGCCCAGATCGCTAAAGCGCATTTTGAGTGCAGAGAGTCAGCCGAGGAACAATACGGCGAAGTTGCTATGAAGGAAGCACGAGACGGCAGTGGAAAGGTACCAATTGGGAAATTGCAATGATGAATTGGGACATTCGAGTCAAACCCTATTGGGGGCAATGGGGTGGTTAGCCAGCTTGACGAAGGGTGAAGTGATGCAGTGAGGCAGTATCGGTAACGTAGTGAAGAAGCGAGGCAGATTGGTCAGGCAGATAACTGGCGAAGTTAAGTGAGGCAGCGGCAGATATGGCGGCAAAGTGGCGCGGAAGGGGCAGTGAAGGTGCCATTGAAGGGACACAATAATTGGGTCATTTTAATGATTCTGATGAGTGTCGTGATGGCAAATTGAACTTTTTGATGACGCTATTGAGGTTACAAGCTTTGTCAAGTTTGACTCAGTGCTGTTTTTGAGTATTGGGGGATCTGACAACGTTTACCTGAGACAGACCGATTAATAAAGCATGTGAAAGGTGATTGGCAGCAACAACGCCAAATAGAGTTTAGTAAGAGATTGAGAAGGAGATGGAAGAGATACAATAGAGATTTTAAGTGACACTTGATGATATTCATAGGTAAGAGACCATTTCATTCAGGTCATGTAAGAGAAGAATTTGTGATGTGAAATCCGAGGGTGCTGTAAAATCGAAGGATGCTGTCAAAAATGCTGCAAATGAAGTTGGTGCGAATGAGGCTGGTTCATCATGAGATAGGGAATCGGGGAAGCAAGGCGAGATTCGGAATTAAGAGGTGACGTTTTCTGGTTTGGTACAGTTACAAAACGGGCTAAATTGGGAATGAGACACTATAGAGCAATGATTGTTGTTCTGTGGTGTTTCGTGGGGGTTCAGTGTAGAGACCTCAGGCCATACTATGGGAGTTTTTAGTGCGAATGAACAATAGGCCCTTTAGTGCTTGAGCATTGACTATAGGGGATTTACGGGGTATTATCGAGAATATTTTGAAGGGCAAGAGAGACGGCGAATTAAGCGTTTGAACATTAGATAGGTCAGTGTTTGGTGATACGATATGTAAATGGGCAGTATATGTGGCTTCAATACGATGGGGCCTTAATTATGGGTGCGAATCGGCCGAACTGACGATAGGGGAAGTTGTGATGGGCAATTTGACTATTCGTAATTGCAAAACACCGTGGAGAAAAGATTATATATACGTGAATTGGCTCTAAGCCGACGTAAGATGTCTCTATCGTGTATGCTTTGCTGTAAGTATGATAACCTTAACTATGGGTGCGACTTAACTATGAGAGTCTTAACTATGAGTGCCTCATGCCATAGACTCTTCACCAACGTAGCCTCAGTATTGGTTTCATCAGCCTAAAAAAAACTTGGTGTTAGTTCTTACATTGCTTTCTTATTTTGAGATTAGAGGTTTAACCACAAAAGAGTAGCCCCAATCAACGTTGTTAAACCTTAGCTCTGAGGATTACTTGGTTAGCGCGACTCAGAGAGACCCTTAACTATGGGAGTCTTGACTATGAGAGCCTTAACTATGGTGCGATCTAACGACTAAACCACCCCAACAAAACCACCACATCCTCAAGCAAAACAAAAAATTAAAATCATGTCAATTTCCTCATCTTACAATACAATCAATCGAATCACTTTGACCCCTAATTCCTCGACCTTTACCAAGTTTCATTGGCTCTAGTGATACCTCCTATCGAGCCATATACACGCCTCTTGCGCCTGTCTCACTATAGCAATAATTAACTATGAAGACATACAAAGGCCAACAGAACCACCACAATCCTCCCGAATAAAACCATCAAAAAAGACTCAAATCTATTAAGTCCCCTCAACTTCACCCACTTCCTCGGCAGTACCCATAAAATTCCTCTCTCCTTGTTCTCATCTCCCTCACCTTCCCCCACCATAGTTAACCTCCTCCCCAGCGTAACCCTCAGTACGCGCCCCAGCCAATAATACAACACTCTTTTCGCACCACAAAAAAATTACCAGTACCAACTACTTCTTATTCGAAAATGGCAGGTCCTCATCCAAAAGCTTACATGGGATGGTGGGGTCACATCGGCTCCCAACCCCAAAAGAACGTCGTCATCCAGACCGTTTCTCCTTACGCCACAAAGCCATTGAAGGGTGCCTTGTACAACTCTGTGTTCAACACTTTCAGAAGAACCAAGAACCAAATCTTGTACGTTGTCATTCCAGGTATGATTGTCTGGAACGTCTGGACTCGTGCTAGAGACTACAACGAGTACTTGTACACCAAGGCTGGCAGAGAGGAGTTGGAGATTGTCAATGCTTAGACAGAGTTGCATATTCATATTCTAATAAAGTATCACGGAAGAGAGGTGTAGGAACTTTTATCGTTGTGGTGGAAATATGGGGAGAAATGATTTTTTGAAAGTTTGGTTTGCTATAACCCCACATTTAGACGTCCAATTTATCATATCTTATCGAGTTTCTACCAATGATCAATGAGACAATGAAGATTCACTTCATCCATGTCTACAACTTTATTCATAACTTGATCTAATACTTGATATACTACTTGATCTACTACTTATTCTACTACTTCATCTACTGCTTCATTTACTACTTCATTTACTACTTCAATCTGTACTTCATCCCACTTCATGTCTAGTACTTCACTCAATATGCTGCTCCACCACTGCCTCACTACACTACCCACCTACCACTTGAATATCTATTACTAAATCTACTTGGAACGCTTGTAAACCTTACCCAAGAAAGCAGACAAAACATCCTTCTTCAAACCTCTAGACTCGTCGATCTTGTCGATTTGGCTTCTCAACTTGGCAACAATAGACTCTTCGTAATCGTTGTAAATCTTAGAGATCTCCATCTCGTTGAACAAGTCCTTGACTCTTTGTTCAGACTCATCGTCCTTCTTACCGTAGTTCTCGTCCAAAAGCTTTCTTTGGTCGGCGTTAGCCTTCAACAAGGCCTGGTTAACAACCCAAGAACACTTGTTGTCCTTGATGTCAGTACCGATCTTACCGATTTGCTCTGGAGTACCAAAACAGTCAAGGTAGTCGTCTTGGATTTGGAAGTACTCTCCCAATGGGATCAACACGTCTCTGACTTGCGTCAAGTCCTCGTCGCTGTTAATACCGCACATGAACATAGCCAAGGCAACTGGCAAGTAGAAAGAGTAGTAGGCAGTCTTGAAGATGACAATGAACGAGTGCTTGTCCAAGGAGAACTTGTCCAAGTCAACGTGCTCCTCGTCAGCAGTAACCAAGTCCAACAACTGACCCAATTCGGTTTGGAAAGTGACCTCGTGGAACAAGTCCAACAAGTCAACGTAGTAGGACTCTTGACGGAAGTGCTTCTTCAACAACATGTAGATGGCACCCTCCAACATGAAGGAATCGTTAATGGCAATGTTTCCAACACCCTCGGCCAAGTACCAACATGGTTGGCCTCTTCTGGTCTTGGATTGATCCATCATATCGTCAGCGACCAAGAAGTAGGCTTGCAACAACTCGATGGCCCAACCCAAAATGGCAACCTTCTTGTATTCGTCCTTTGGCAAGTCCTCGACCTTAATACCCTTCAAAATGCAGTAAGTGTCAATGACAGACAATCCTCTGTTCAACTTACCACCTGGAGTGTTGTAGTACAAGTTCTTGGTGAACCATTCGATGGCCTCAGCAGGCATGTTGTAGGAAACCAACATCTCCTTCAATTCTTCGACCAAGCCGTCGAACTCATCGACGAACTTTTGCTTAGCTTGGGCCTTATCCATTTTTGTAATTGGTAGTAGTCACTGGAAAAACGTCTCGTATCGCGCGTTTACTTTTATACGATTTTGCATTTACTGGTGCACGTACGAGAAGCAGAATTTGGGGAAAAGTTTGAAAAGAACAGTAGTACGAAAAGGAATTGATTGGGATTGTGAAATGTGGGAATTTCGTTTTATTTATAGTTTTGGAGATAAAGAGGGGTATACACATTTTTTAGCTTGACATGTACATTTATAATACGGCTGAAATGGGCCAATAAAGTGAGAAAATGAGGGTAATTAGTGGGATGAGAGATAAATGCAATTGATGAAAATAGGAAGAATTATAGATAAAATACATTGGGTCAAAGAATTGAATTTTCGAGTTATGTTTATTAACGTGATATTTGAATCAATTGTTTTCATGACTTTTATTTCTCTTTAATGGCTATATAGACATGTATGGGCTTAACTATGTGTATAGGCCATGGAGGCTTAACTATGTGAGAAGAGGTGTCCACTAAAACCACCAAGGACCGCCATTGATATCATTAAATTAAGATTTTGACATTTTTAATGAAATCGTTTTTTTGCTCAATACCTTGAAATTTGAATTTTCAACATGATATGGTGAATTGCTCACGACTATCGTGAATACCACTAATGTGACTATGATGCTCCAACACAGCCTATAATCTCCATCTCACCACATGTCAATCCTCCTGAAGCAATTGCTAATAATCTGAAGTAGCGAATAAATTGATATTCATCAAACATCATCAAAAGAGACACATCTTCCCAATCAAACATCACCACAATCGACATTCTCGTCTTACACTGTGTCTTACTACCAAATACCCTACACTCCTCTCAATATCTTCATGCAAATTAAACCTAGTTTCTACCTCTCTTGCTCTTTCCCGGTCTGGATGACTTACCCTTCTTACCACGCTGGTTGTAAATGTCAGCAGACGAGTCAGCGTCGTTCTTTCTCAAGAATCTCTTCTTTCCTCCGTGTCCAAACTTAGCATCCTTGGCCATTCTTCTACCGTTTGGCTTTTGTCTCTTGGCTTGCTCGGCGGTAGCCTCTTCTAATGCGATTTGGAACTCATCATCGTTGGAAATCTCGTTGGAGCTTCTCTTCTTCTTCAACGACTTGATCTTGTCCAAAGTATCTCTCTTTTGCTTAGCTCTGTCCTGCAAAGTGGCGTGTTGGACCTGCTTACCGAACTTCTTCAACTGTCTTTGTTTTCTGGCGTCTTGAGATGCCTTTTGGTCGGCAGCTTCCTTCAACAACTTGGTCTTCAACTTGTCCATGTGCTCGTCACTCTTGACCATCTCAGCGAAGTAATCTAGAGGTCTGGAGAATGGAACCTTCAACTTCAATAGCGTGGTTCTGGCTTGCAAAACAGCATCCAAACCTTGCTTATAGAAGGCCAATTCTCTCTCGGTATCGTCGTAGATGTCCTTGATACCCATTTCGGTCTTTTCGGCACTCATGACGGATTGGTGCTCAACAAAGGAGTGCTTGGCCCATGGCAAAGCAATACGGGCCAAAGAGTCCTTCAAGGCACCTGTGTTGTTGATGGTGAGTTTACTGTGAGGGACAACGTCTGTGTCGGAGTCGAGTTCAACGTCTGAGATTGGGATATCCTCCTCTTCTTCCTCCTCCTCGGCTTCTTCAGCCTCCTCATCTTCTTCCTCTTCCTCCTCGTCATCGTCCTCATCGTTGATGTCACTCTCGCTCTCACTGTTGGCCAACTTGTCGAAGTCCAAGTCCTCCTCTTCTTCCTCTTCCTCCTCATCATCCTCTTCGGCCTCAGCCTTGGCGTTCTCCTCAGCTTGCTTTGCGAGCAACTTCTTCAACTTTCTTTGTTGCTTCTTGGACAATGTGGCCTCAGAATCGACTGGCTCGGCTTCCTCAACGGACTCCTCGATGGCCTCCACAGCCTCAACTGGCTCCTCAGCCTCAACCTTGGCTGGGGCCTTCGACTTCTTTTTCGTAGAGCCGTTGTTGATGGACTCAACAGCCTTGTGGTTCTTCAATGCTGCCTTCAATTTTCCTTTACTCATGGTTAGTGGAGTAAGCCCAAAATTAGAAAAATGAAAAAGTAATGGAGTGCGATGCGATGTTGCGACGTGCAGTGCACATAAACACCGCCTTCGCATTTGGCCCTTACTGGTTAACCGTCTTTTAGTAGGTATATGAAGCTTCGGTCAAAAACTTCTTTCCTGATCCGTAACGCCACCAACGGGCCAAACAACTTGGCGAGTTGATATCCATACCCTTATTGACCTCAGGATCATCCTCACTGATCTCACGACAGATACATCTCTTTGCACTAAGTATGTCTCGAGACTGTGGACAGGACATGTATGGAGGATGGTAGTAGCCAATGTCTTCGAAGTGGTGAATTTCGTCTCTATCGATAAATAAAGAAAGGGCAATTGAGTGAACAGGCGCGTCTCCCCATCTCTCATAGTAAAAACCGCCAGCCTGGTCCAAATGGTTGAAGTAGGCCTCGTAAGCCTCACTTCTATAGAAGTTCAAATTTGCAATCTCAAAGTTGGTCCAGAAATGACACATATTGTACTCAGAATTCGACTCGGTGTATGTCAGATAAAACACGTCTGTGTCGTTACTTGTGATAAAATCCAACGCGTTGTTTGGATGGAGATATTGTGGGTTTTGCTCCATGAACTCTCTCACTGTAGGCCATAACGTAGGAATGGTATCGTAATACTCAGGAATCGTGATCGTAAAGCCGTAAGTCTTGTTGTTCTCTCTCAAAAGGGTAAATGGATCATAAAGGAAGTCACACATGTACTCCACATCAGGCTCCACACGGAAATACCAGTCATAGTTCAAGAGTCTCTTCTGCTTATAGAAGTAGCCCGAATTGAAGTGACACATGTTTCTGTACGACTTGGAAAACCCATAAATGATATGCATAGAGTTAGCAACATTCTCGTCGAGCTTCACCAAATCGATATGGCTTGGTGGGTTCCAATCCTGAGGCGGAATGAGCTCATAGTAGACCTTTCCACTTGCCATAAGAGAAGTCTGATCTATGAACTCATCAGTGAATGGAACATCGTTCATAAACACCCAAGGATACTTGTATTTGTGATTGAAACGATCCTCAAGTGATCTCATCGAGTCTAAGGCACCACGAAGGTCACTGTTCCGGCAAAGCATCACTATAGTGGCATTTTCAATACCGATTTGGGTTCTATCCTTGATAGGGCCCAAAGCTTCAAAGTAAGAGTTTCCTGAGAGCTTTCCTTGACCTTTAACAACGGGATTGTAACCATATTCCTCGACTATTGGGTCAATTTTGGGCACTTTCACGCCTTCAAAGACAGCTCTGGCGGCTTCCCATGCACTATATTTGGGGCGTGGATTGAGGGCATTTTGAAGGTGCTGACTTTGAAATTGGTACACGTCTGAACTTGTATTGTACAAGTAAACGGCAATCGCCACGAAAGCCGTGAAAATTAACGTTTTCAAGGCCATTACTGTGGTCGTTTTGACTGCCGATTTGGCTTAGTACATAGCCTAGTGAAGAAGGCAGATCCGTACACCAGTTAGTTTAGAGGGTCTATGTTGGTCTAGAAGGGTTTGGGAGAAGTTGAAGAGAAGGGCGAATTTGGGAGAAAGAAGGGTTGATTTGTGTTATTTTGATGTTGAATATGGGGTTACTTTGGTAATTTTATTTTTTTTCAAGTTTTGTTGTTCTTGGTGGGGGAGGTATGGGGAAGAAGACGTCTCACATGACCAGAGCTCACGTGTTAAAGTAACATAGACAACAATAAGGACAAAAGTAGGAATTTTTGAAAAATTTAAAATGATAAAAGTAACAAACTCAACCCTAAAATTTCAAAAAACTCATTCATTCCCTCCCAAATCCACCCTGCCCCAACTTATACACCCCACCTCGGTTTCAGCCAATGAACGAGCAAGAAATCCAATTACACAGGTGCGACCTATAACAAAAAAAAACCACCATCTTGACCTCCCATCAAAAGTTACCGATTCAAACATCATGATTCGCAACTTGAAGAACAACTTCAAAAGCGTCAGAAGGTTGGCCACCACCGCCGACCCGGCCGCTAACCCAAACAGAATCCATGGTGGATTGAGAGACCAAGACAGAATCTTCCAAAACGTGTATGGAACCTATGGCCATGACCTCAAGTCTGCCATGAAAATGGGTGACTGGTACAAGACCAAGGAGATCATCTTGAAGGGAGACAAGTGGATCATCGACGAGATGAAGAAGTCCGGCTTGAGAGGCAGAGGTGGTGCAGGTTTCCCTTCTGGACTTAAGTGGTCTTTCATGAACCCTCCAGGATGGGAAAAGAACCCAGGTCCAAGATATTTGGTGGTCAACGCCGATGAGGGTGAGCCAGGTACCTGTAAGGATAGAGAAATCATCAGAAAGGATCCTCACAAGTTGGTTGAGGGTTGTTTGTTGGCTGGTAGAGGTATGAACGCTACTGCCGCCTACATTTACATCAGAGGTGAGTTTTACAACGAGACGGTGATCTTGCAGCAAGCCATCAACGAGGCCTACGCCGCCGGCTTGCTCGGGAAAGACGCCTGTGGCTCTGGCTACCCATTCGACGTGTACATCCACCGTGGTATGGGTGCATACATCTGTGGTGAGGAAACTGCCTTGATTGAGTCTATTGAGGGTAAGGCCGGTAAGCCAAGATTGAAGCCACCTTTCCCAGCCGGTGTCGGTTTGTTCGGTAGACCAACCACCGTTGCCAACGTCGAAACCGTCTCTGTTGCTCCAACCATCTTGAGAAGAGGTGGTGAGTGGTTTGACGCTTTGGGACGTGAGAGAAACTCCGGTACCAAGTTGTTCTGTATCTCTGGTCACGTCAACGAGCCATGTACCGTTGAGGAGGAGATGTCCATCCCATTGAAGGAGTTGTTGGAGAAGCACTGTGGTGGTATCAAGGGTGGATGGGATAACTTGTTGGGAGTTATTCCAGGTGGATGTTCCGTCCCAGTCATGAACAAGGCCGTCTGTGAGGACGTGTTGATGGACTACGACGCCTTGAGAGACGTTGGTTCCGGTTTGGGAACTGCCGCTGTCATTGTCATGAACAAGCAAACTGACATTGTCAGAGCCATTCAAAGATTCGCCGCTTTCTACAAGCACGAGTCCTGTGGTCAATGTACCCCATGTAGAGAAGGTACCACCTGGTTGAACCGTATGATGGACAGATTTGTCAAGGGTCAAGCCACCGAGAAGGAAATCGACATGATCTTCGAGTTGACCAAGGAAATCGAAGGACACACCATTTGTGCATTGGGAGACGCCGCCGCTTGGCCAATCCAAGGTTTGATCAAGTCTTTCAGACCTGCCATGGTTGACAGAATCAACAAGTACAACAGCGAGCACGAGCCTGTCTCTCCAGGTGGATGGGTCAACAACGGTAAGGTTGCTGATGGTGTTGTTGTGGAGAACCCACTTCCATCTGCCCACCATTAAATTTCATGAGAGAAATCATAAAAAACCCGGGCAGATAGTGACGTCGAAGCTGTCTGCTATTTATTCATGTCTACACCTGCATTCCTACCAGTCCAGCTGTTTTTTGCAATGGTATCGAACGATATCGTCTTCTGAACGCTGAAAACTGTTCCAATATAAGTAATTAGAAATATTAGCTTTAGTTATCGTAACCTTAACTCTAGGCGTATTGGCTCTATATGCACACAACATCTCTATAGTTAAACTAAGGTGACTTTTCCTTAGCTACCTGCTAAAACGTCATGTCTGTGACTAAGCCGTGTGAAACCAAGAAGGGGGAACCCACCAGGACGAAAACCAAAAGCGGAAAACTTCTAGAAAACTTGGACGATGACGTTTTGCTTGTGAACAAGCTCAAGAGTGACTTGAGGAAGAAGAACGGGGTAAAACCCCCAGAAACGGAGCAAGAAGGCGAAGAATCCGATGAGGAACAAACCAGATGGGATAAAGAGACCGAGTTCTATAAAAGTATCGACGAAAAGTCGTTTCGCCAGTACGATTTGGCCTGTTCTAGGGTCAGACAGTTTTATGAAGAACAGCACGAAAAACAGACCGTGGCGTACAATATTCAGGCCAGAATCAACTTCAAAACGAAAGTTAGGGCGAAAATGACCGTTTGGGAAGGTCTAGAGAGGCTCAATAAGCTTCTAGATGACAGTGATCCAGATACAGAGCTAAGTCAAATTGACCATGCTTTACAGACAGCAGAGGCTATAAGGAGGGATAACAAGCCTCGGTGGATGCAGCTTGTTGGGCTCATACATGATTTGGGCAAGCTCCTATATTTTTTCGACTCGAAAGGCCAATGGGATGTCGTTGGAGATACATTCCCAGTTGGGTGCAAGTTCTCGAAGAAAATCATCTTTCCCGACAGTTTCAAGCGAAATTCCGATTTTCTCAATCCGCTTTACAATACCAAGTATGGAATCTACTCGAAAAATTGCGGTTTGGACTCGGTAATGCTCAGTTGGGGCCATGATGAGTATATGTACCATATTGCCAAAATCAACTCCACACTTCCTCCAGAGGCACTAGCGATGATAAGGTATCACTCCTTCTATCCGTGGCACCAAGAGCAGGCATATACCTACTTGATGGATAGTCACGATAAGGAGATGCTTCAGGCTGTAAGGGCTTTCAACAAGTATGACTTATACTCGAAAGCAGACGAACAATACGATGTGGAAAAGCTCAAGAGTTACTATTTGGAGCTCATAGACGAGTATTTTCCCAAGAAAGTGATTGAATTTTAGGTGGGGTATGCTTATTTGTGGATGTATTTGTATGTTAACTATGTATGTTAGTATTAATGAATTATGATAGGGTTTCCAATTACAGTTTATCTTTTTTTTTTTTTTTTTTTTT
>JAJLXN010000023.1:0-20354 GCA_030571295.1 [Candida] citri
AAACTTCTGGAGCCACTTCTGGAGCCACATCTGGAGCCACTTCTGGATCATCTGGAGCCTCTGGAGCCTCTTCTGGTGTATCCAGTAGTGGTGGATCTCAAACAAGCGGAAGAACAACGTCTGGCAGCACCGGTGGATCTGAAACTACTGAGGGTCCAACCACTGATAACAACGGCTCGCAAACTTCTGGAGCTTCTGGCGTGACGTCTGGAGCTTCTGGTGTTACTTCGGGTCCATCTAGTAATGGTGGATCTCAAACAAGCGGAAGAACGACGTCTGGCAACACCGGTGGATCTCAAACTACTGAGGGTCCAACCACTGATAACAACGGCTCGCAAACTTCTGGAGCCACTTCTGGAGCCACTTCTGGAGCCACATCTGGATCCACTTCTGGATCATCTGGAGCTTCTGGTGTTACTTCTGGAGCTTCTGGCGTGACTTCTGGAGCTTCTGGTGTTACTTCGGGTCCATCTAGTAATGGTGGATCTCAAACAAGCGGAAGAACGACGTCTGGCAACACCGGTGGATCTCAAACTACTGAGGGTCCAACCACTGATAACAACGGCTCGCAAACTTCTGGAGCTTCTGGTGTAATTTCTGGAAGCTCTGAAGTCACTTCTGTCGTTTCCAGTGTAACTTCTGGTGCTTCCAGTAGTGGCGGATCTCAAAATACAGGAGGTCCAACTACTGATGATAACGGTGGATCTAACACCACTGGAGGTCCAACTACTGATGATAACGGTGGATCTAACACCACTGGAGGTCCAACTACTAATGATAACGGCGGATCTCAAGCTACAGGTGGAGCAACCTCTGATAATAACGGGGTGTCTAACACTACTGGCGTAACATCACCCAGCAACGGAGGAAATGGTGGAAACGGTGGATCTCAAACCACCGAAGGTCCAACCACTGATGACAACGGTGAATCTCAAACCACTGAAGCATCTATCACCGGAGACAACGGAGGAAATGGTGGAAGCCGTGGACCTGAAACCACTGGGGCTTCAAATGGTGGATCTCAAACAACCCAAATGTCTGGTTTGAGTACCATGATCACCGGATCCACCTCGTCTGTCATTTCCTCAGGTACTGCAGTTGTGGTGCCTCTGTCATATGAAGGAAATGGATCGACCACTAAGACATTCAAATACTATTGGTTCCTCATGATTATGGCATTAGCTTTCAATTAATCATTCTGCAAATCAAGCATGATGCATAGTTTCGGCAGTTTCAATTTTTTATTTGGGTGCGTTAATTTTTATTCTACGGTTTATATTATTAATTTCGATAGATTTAAGGGAAGTATGAATGCACTACATGTAGTTGTGAATATTATTCGAATATACACAGGTGCAAAACCTTGCAAGTCGGGGTGGTTGAGTAAATGCCAATTGAGAGCTCCGTTAGAATAATCTTTCTTCATAACACTCGAAAAGACCTACTTTTAAATCTCCAGACAAACCCCGTTTTCTTGCCTCAATATTCTCTTGGGGGACCTTTGAAGCTTTGAACAATAACTATCCAGTCTTTCACTTGAATCAATATTCCCTTCTTCATGTTTTTCTGTTGAGTTGACTAGGCTACTTATCAAAGGCCTATATATTCAGGGTGTGGGTAAGATTCGACACAAGAACTTGCAAACCTTACATTATCTCACGGTATGAGATAAATGAAACTGGAATCGGTGTTGCTTCGGAAAAAAAGTTTTTTTGTATTGAAGCTGGTTAATAGCTCATTGATTTATATTGTGTTTTTTTTTCGAATGCAGATGGTATGATTAGGATCGATTGCGTCGGAGAAGCTTGTCTTTGCGAAACAATCTTGGAATTAGTGAATTAGTATGACAGTATGGCAAACCTAGCAATAAAAGCTGAGCTTCAGTTTCCATGTGGCCATGGCGAATTCTGCCAACTTTGGTTTTTTGATTACTAAACAAGCTTTTAACATTATTGAGACTGCACACCACTAAATATGGCTGCAAGAGGTGCTGCATAATCCTGTACATCGTTAAGCATGCATGGTAGATATACACATGAGCCGCTTGCATCGCACAATCAGCCTTCGTTCATGAAGGGTTAGAAGATTTAAATCGAGTTGGCTAGACTATTAACTTTTGAGAATCCGCTTGATCTCTTGATCGTATGGTGAGTAACTGCAAAACTCTCCAATGAACTTAGAACAACCGAGTCAGTCAAAGTATTAAATAATTTTATAGCTTGTCAGCAGTGCAAACCATCTTTCAAATATCGAGTGAGCTCTTAATTGCTCTTTTGGCTGTAAGACAATCCCAAGCAAATGAACTGGATCAAAGAGTGATCTTCCACTCTGACAAATAAATATCGTTTTGAGCTGGTGATCGCTGTGGAATTTATGACCTCTTGGGCTTAAAAATTCTCTTCAGTCGAAAAATTATTAGCATGAAGATGACCAGTTATTAAATGAGACAAGCTTCAAAATGAAGGCTACGAATTATTAACATTCCACAAATGTTTGCATCAATCGGTCTTTATAGCTGCCATAATTTAGAACCCGTCCTTCCAGCTCGCCCTTCGGTACTAGACTCAAATGACCTTGTTAATGATTCTTCTGCAACAATATTAACTCAATTCGTGATTCCAGCATATCTTTCTTAGAGCCTTAAGACTTTATTAGTCCCCCAAAGCAGCGGTGTATGTGCAAGACGACATTCGGCTGAAATTTTCAAGTGGTGGTATCTCGATTCTTGTTTGAAGGTATTAATGGGAGGATGGAATTTGTTGTGAACAAAGTCGAAATACATCACGTATGCTATCGTTGAAAATCAAGGGCAAAAGTAAGATGTTTTGAAGGAGACAAGAGATCTATATTCAGGGCTGATTTGCCAAACCAACTTCCATCAACTTTATTACATGCTGTTGCATAGATTTTCAGAGAATCACACGAAGAATTCTCAAAATTGTCTTTACCATTTAAACATCTAACCGGAAAATTTGGAGGTATATGGTTTCTCTCTCTGAACAGGTTTGTTTTGCAGAACTTCGAGAATGAGATTGTTAGCATTGGGAACAAAATCGACTTTGTTATTCGAATGAACAAAGTTCACACATGGTTTCCTCATTGGGTGGTGGGAGGAGTAACTTGAACTTACAACTCCGATCTTTTTTTTTTGCACATATCCGGGAAAAGCGGATAATTTCACTCCAGAGGTGGTCTTAAACGCGAATAAAATGACGCATGAAACTTGAAGTCATTATCAAAAAATAAGATTACGGCTAGGAAAATAAATTGATTTCATGAAAATGTCTTAACCTTTTTTCTTAGCAGTGGATAGAGTGGTAAAATTCCAGATAATTCAACAGGAGTGAGCGAGTATTCGCCTTGCCCTAACTTTTGCTCGCTATCCATATTTGTGTTTATCGAGTCGATTAAGAAAAGCGCCTTGAATATTGTGTCCTTAAATGCCGAGTGACTCATAAATAAGTAAATTGGCTTACAGAACTGAAAATTTAGCCAATTATATATACTGGGGAGGCCTCTGTCGATGGACAATTTCACTATGGTAGTGGTGACAATCCCTCTCTTAAAATCGCCACTTGAAGCTGAAGCGAAGTCTGAAGAGTCAAAAAGAGAATCAAGTGAAGAAAAAAACCAAGCAAGAATTGCACCTGATTGAAGACTGAGCTGGAAAATTTATAATAATCTACATAATTTTGAATGACATTAAGGCTAACATGTAATTTCATTATTGAGGATATCGTTCGAATGATATTTGAAATACCAGAGGGTGGTTTATCTGCCATATATGCCAATTTACAAATAAATGGGTGAAAAAAATTTAAAAGTCCGTGCACAAAAGAGTATGCGAATTTTGATATGTTGCCCAAGAGATGACTTGAGCTGGCGGTAAGCACGATGGATATATTATTTTGACATGCAGCTACGCGCACCGTCGGCATCTACATCACTACTAGAGACACCAATAGCGTATTCGCCAAATAACTCACAAGTAGGCCAGATCTTACTTTATATGAACTTCAGAATGTTAATATCAACAAAAGATTATCTCATTTAAAGATGAGTCCCATGTAAGAGTCATAACGCGTTAAATCCTAAGAATTGCCAAATTTATATGATGAAAATGTCTAATGATCACAATAAACGGACTTGCGAATTTGGTACTGGAGTAGCGAAAGGATGAAATCAATAAGGCTCAGGAATATATGTAGGTATATATGCTTCAAAGGAAATATTTTTCGAAAAATGAAATCGGGTTTGAAAATTTAGCTTTTCGGTCATCTCCAATAATGCATATACACGATGACCCAAGAATTACGGAGAGCAAACACATGGGTACATTCTCTTTTTGGAGGATACGGCAAAGGGGATATTGAGAAACCTCCAATAAAATATGGCGCCTTTCCCTTTCACTTGCCAGATGCTTTCAAAATTGTATTGAAGTGCTTCCACAAGTATGCGACCTTATCAGAAGAGTGACAATCTTAAAAGAAAATACGAATCTTTCATTAGAAAACAACTTTCAGTTCAGGCACCAGAGATAGTGATCCTAAAGCGGAAACTCTCAGTGAATCAG
Organism: [Candida] citri; assembly: GCA_030571295.1. Lineage (NCBI taxonomy): Eukaryota > Fungi > Ascomycota > Pichiomycetes > Serinales > Metschnikowiaceae > [Candida] citri. The sequence goes on from JAJLXN010000023.1 coordinate 4,574, forward strand.
AAGTTATTGGAAAAAGGCACTCAATCAAAATAATGGCTTATCAACGACAGTATCACACCAAAATATTTAATTTTCTAACACATCATCTTCCTTGTGTCTATACTGCTTCTTTCCTCAGATTTTCGGGGTAATCTTAGCTACCCATTTAATACGGTTGGTTGGCAGTTGGCCTTGGTATGGTGGTAGTTGGCTTTGCTTGAATGTTGAAAGTGGCTTGACATTCACATGGTGGGCTCATAATTCAAACCCATATTTTGTTCACAATTGTAGAAACCCACAATCAATTTCTTTTCCCCACTTTCTTTTCCGATCTCAGCAGATTAAAAAGGGCTGCAATAATCCTGTTTTGAAGACTGCTAAAATGATAATGGAATATGTGAAAAACCAAGATTTCAGGTGGAGCAGGTTGTAGTGAAGTTCATGACACTTAAAGCTGGTCGATGAAAGCTCCGTGAAGTTTACCGACTCCTCCAAATTCTCTAGTCATCTTGATTTGCAAAACTTTTTGAATAGGAACGAAATGAATGTCTCCATTGGGTTCATCCTCTGATGCCGAGCGTAACGTTGACGATAAGTTTTTAAATAAACCGGTGTCAAACCCAGGCTAGGATTTTCAGAAAAGAGGGACACTAATCTCATCAATTTTTAGTGTCCAGACCCACAACATAAAATTCTAAGATGGTACGAAATCTAGTGTTAGTTGGTTTGCCCCAGTATTTAGTGATTTGACCTTCAAACAACAGATTGTTTGTGTGTGTGGAAGAGATCAAGAAAAAAACTTTTTTATCTCACCCTGTAGATATCGAGACGATCATCACACCGCCTCTTGATTTGTGAATGATCATGAAAAGAGGCAACAACCTTCAGCGATAGCTCACCAAAACGGTGGTCCAGTCGGAAGAATTGATATTTTAAAGCTTGAGTTCCAAAAATATTTTATGGAAGTGCATTATATTCAACTCAATCGGGGCCTTTAGTATTGATATCAAAAAAATGTCATGCGAAACTGAAAACTTCATGAGATAATTTACTCCACTAGCCCTGCTTGCCTTGAATGGAGTCCTGATTTTTTCTTATCCTCAAAATTGAATTAAAAACTTTCCACTCATGGCTTTAATTGAGTCAAAATGGCGATAATAGTCCCAGCCAGTAGGCGGTAACGTTTATAGGGGTAGATTTGAAAAAAAAAATAAATAATGCCATCAGAACCAAACGCCTATAGGGGTAGCTTTACAAAAAATAAAAACTTATGCCATCAGCAGTAATGCGCTATAAAACTAGTTATGCGTGAACGCCACGCACCAGTCGGAGAGTTCAAGAGGCCAAAAAAATATCATGACCGATCGAAGCTGAGTAAACTTGTTACTGACAGGGTAGGAAGCCTGTAATTGGCTGTTGCACAAAATTCTGTAGCTGCAGAGAAATAACGAAATAGTTTGCAAAAAAGTCGAGCTTTTGAATAGCGAAATCTTGGGGGCTAATTGTGCAAATGACTTTTACTATATTCAACACCAGTTCACACCATTGATGATTGGACAACTGATCCACACTATTCAGTCTGACTTGGCGCTCACGTCCCTACGTTTACAATGTCTCGCAGCAAAGAAATATCTTTCCCATATTCAGGTTCCTTTTTTGGTGTTCATACCTTGCATTGAAGTTGTCCGATGTCTCTTCATTACGTTGACGCACGTCTGGCATAATTGAGCGTCAAGCCTAAACATGAGGCTTACCAAATTATTGAGTGTTCAGGCAGGAATATAGTCCTAGTCTGAAAGACTTAGAAAGGAAGAAGTCGTATATCAGGATCTCCTAATAAACGAGCTCTGTTTATGAGGTTCGAAAGATTTTCACAAAATTGCAGCTGAAGCATTGGTATGCTACCCTCTGCAGAATTATAATGGCCTAGCTTCAATGAAGTATGAAATTTTAAATTTAGAAACACCCATCTAAAGCATCTTCGCAAGCCTCGCGAAACGAATTATAAGCCGCTTGGCCATCGGGGCTTGCATTCGTTGACACAGAAAACCAGAAGACACTCAAATACAGGAAGACATTTTTAAATACAGGAAAGCTCGCAGATGACCGAGCGGCCGCGCACATGAGAAGCCTATGCAGCCATGGTGAAATCAATAATTTCAATCGGCGACCTGAAAAATTTCAGTCTGAGTATTTTTTGAAGACTCTTAAAAGCCGTGTTCACTTTTACCACCACAGATGAGCTTCATGAAGAATTAGAGTCATTGAGCCCTAAGGCAAACCTCAAACACTGACCTTTGGTATCGGGAAATTCGGTGAATAGTTTCATACAAAGAGATGGAGGGATAATGCTTACATGCGGCTAAAAAACCTAGACCTTAATGATCCTTGATTGGTTTTTCCATTACTTAAGACTGATTACGAGGTTTTCACTAAAAAGCTACGCTTTATAGAGGCGTTCTTTCATGCAGATTGCATCTAGAAATTTCCATTCTGCAAACGAGAAGCAAAGTCCGATGTTACTGGATCGTCAAGGCACATACAGCCAGATTACGTCAGACTGAAAAACCTTGCAAGACATTTACGCTTACAGAAAGTTGTCTACATTTAACTCGAGCAGATAGGTGCGCCGCCACAACATTCTTAGCATCCCGGAATAAGTTGTGCAAGCCAAAAAAAAAAATGCTTTTTCAGGGTCATGAGTACTTCAATTTGATCAAAGGAATAATTAGGACTTATTTTATCAGTAAGTCGAATCGTAGAGCGCATTCGTAAGTGAGATGCAATGCACTGCTATGCAGTGGTTAGTTCTTTACGCATCCTCGTGGTGAAAAATAAGAAACGCAGTCTGCGACACTCTACAAACTTGTTCACTTTCACAACTGTGTAATGATAATGAAGGCTCTAGTATCCGAAGTTGAGCCAAAATAGTCAAGTTATGCTTTTATTCGAAATCATTGAGGAACGTAAGCATATCTCACTTACCTTATCTCGGGGCTTACGATATTGCCACCTATTTAAATGCGGCACGTCCTGGTGGCTTGTTGCAGCTTCTGACTTAAGTACATATGCATAAAGGACTTTATTTCAGCTTGAAAGGTTTATACGTAAGGCAAACTTTGAAGGAAAGAAAGGAAATTGAAAAATTTTAATTCGTATGATGAGATTTATTTCATATAAATATGATCAAAAGTAAGAACTAAAAACTCCATCAGCATGATTTTTCAATTTGCCATTCTATGGCTTTTGGCCTTCTGTGCTGCTGAATATGGGTGTACACCTCAGAGTGTAACAGGATCGGGACTTACTGCCGTATTCTACAGATACCTGCTTAAATCTGACGCTGGCTGGGAGGATGACTTCTTTGCCTCCGGTTACAAAGCAGGTGGAGCTATTGGCACAGTCTCTGGTGTGACCACGGTCAACTTCGAAAAAGCCAAAGTAAATCCAACAGTCACGGGATCGATCTACGGTATGCCGATCCTGACTACCAATTACACCATTGAATTATCAGGTTTCTTTCTTGCTTCAGAAAGTGGTGTTTATACTTTCGACCTCAACGCCGACGACGGTGCGGCAGTTCAATTTGGTGTTGGACAATCCTGTTGCAATGATGCCTCTGGTAGTGTGACTGGGGACGTAAGTATGGAAGTTCGTGGAGCTCATGGTAAAGGCTCTTTAGAAATTGATCATAATCTGGCCAATTTTACTTTGGAAGCTGGTGTTTATTATCCTATTAAAATCATTACATATAACTGGTGGGGAGCTGGTGGTATACTTTTGACATACACCAGCCCGTCAGGAACCTATGTAAGTGATATAGGTAACGATATCAAGCAGCTTAAATTCGAGGACGGGGTGTGCTCTACTTTTCTTACGTCGACATGGGGTCGAAGCTACACATCGACGGAGACAATCACCGGAGTATCCACCGATACTTTCATTGTCGAGGTTCCCACACCGGTCATCACCTTAACATCAACAGAAGGCTCCTTTAGTACCACGTATACTGAAACTGCAACCAGTGGTGGTACAAATATAGTGGTGGTCAAAGTCCCAGTGCCCACATTGACTGAGACTATGACCTGGACAAATCCCCACACAACTACCTCAACTTATGTTACAAGTGGGACCGTTATGGATATTGTTTATGTTCCGATCCCAACTACTACTGTCACTTACATCTCTGGAGATGAACTTGTTACTACCACACACAATGCCACAATTGGTGGTACCGCTACAGTGGAAGTTGATGTTCCTACTTCGACCGTTACTAGCACTGTTACATGGGATGAGTCTACTACTGGAATCACTACCTACACCACCGATGGCACCATCGTCGTTGATGTGGAGGTTCCAATGCCAACTAGTTACGTGACTTACTCTTCTGGAGATAAGCTCACCACCATCACTCACAACGCTACTATTGGCGGTACTGTCACTGTTGAGGTCGATGTCCCAACATCGACTATCACCAGCACTATCACTTGGACCGACTCCACCACCGGCTACTCCACTTACACCACCGATGGTACTGTCGTTGTCGATGTTGAGATTCCAGTTCCAACTACCACCAATGTCATCACTTACGAAGGTTCAGTCATCTCGTACTCTACAAGCACTGCCGCACCAGGTGAGACTGCAGAGGTTGAAATTTATGTCCCAGAGTCTGTGACTATCGTTACTAAGACTTACAGTGGATCAACTGTCTCGAGTACTTCTTACACCACTGATGGTACCCTTGTTATTGAGGTTGATGTTCCAACTTCGACCGTGACAAGCACAATCACTTGGGATGAGTCTACTACTGGAACCACTACCTACACCACCGATGGCACCGTCGTCGTTGATGTGGAGGTTCCAATCCCAACTACCTATGTGACTTACACTTCTGGCGATGAACTTACAACCACTACTCACAATGCCACTATCGGCGGCACCCTGACCATTGAGGTTGATGTTCCTACATCGACTATCACCAACACTGTCACCTGGGATAAGTCTACTAATGGTACTACTACCTACACCTCTGATGGCACAGTTGTTGTTGACATTGAAGTCCCAATCCCAACCACTACCGTCACTTACACTTCTGGAGACAAACTCACAACCATTACCCACAATGGTACTATTGGTGGCACTGCCACTGTCGAGGTTGATGTTCCAACGTCTACCACTACAAACACTATCACTTGGACAGACTCTACTACTGGTACAACCACTTATACTTCTGATGGTACAGTGATTGTGGACGTTGAAGTTCCAGTTCCTACTACCTACGTGACTTACACTTCTGGTGATGTCCTCACTACCATCACTCACAATAGTACCGTTGGTGGTACCGTTACAGTGGAGGTTGATGTTCCGACTTCAACCATTACTAGCACAGTGACTTGGAATGATTCCACTACTGGAACTACTACTTACACCACCAATGGTACTGTCGTCGTTGATATTGAGGTCCCAGTTCCAACCACCACCAACGTTATTACCTACGAAGGTTCGGTTATTTCCTATTATACCAGCACTGCTGCACCAGGAGAAACTGCTGAAGTTGACATCTACGTTCCAGAGTCTGTGACAATTGTCACCAAGACTTATAGCGGATCAACTGTTTCGTCAACTTCTTACACCACCGATGGTACTCTTGTGATTGAGATCGATGTTCCAACCTCTACTGTCACCAGTACTGTTACTTGGGATGAGTATACCACTGAAACTACCACTTACACTACCGATGGTACTGTTGTCGTTGATGTTGAGGTTCCGATCCCAACTACTTATGTCACCTACACCTCTGGTGATGTTCTTACTACCACGACGCACAACGCTACTGTTGGAGGTACCGTAACTGTCGAAGTCGATGTTCCAACTTCAACTTTGACTAACACTGTTACGTGGGATGAGTCTACCACTGGTACTACCACTTACACTTCCGATGGTACTGTTATTGTTGACGTTGAAGTCCCAATCCCAACCACTACTGTGACTTACACTTCGGGAGACGAACTCGTCACTACCACTCATAATGCCACCATCGGTGGTACCGTGACTGTTGAGGTTGACGTTCCAACTTCCACTGTTACCAGCACCATCACCTGGGATGAGTCCACCACTGGTTACACTACCTACACTGTGGACGGTACTGTTGTCGTTGATGTTGAGGTTCCAATTCCTACAACTTACGTGACTTACACATCTGGCGATGAGCTCACTACCATCACTCACAACGCTACTATTGGTGAAACTGTCACTGTTGAGGTCGATGTTCCAACTTCGACCATCACCAGCACTATCACTTGGACCGACTCCACCACTGGTTACACTACCTACACCACTGATGGCACTGTTGTCGTTGATGTTGAGATCCCAGTCCCAACTACCACTAATGTCATCACTTACGAGGGATCGGTTATATCTTACGTCACTAGTACTGCCGCTCCAGGTGAGACTGCTGAGGTCGACATTTACGTTCCTGAATCAGTTACCATTGTCACCAGCACTTACAACGGACTGGCTGTCTCTACTACCTCTTACACCACTGATGGTACTCTCGTGATCGAGATCGATGTTCCAACTTCGACTGTTACTACTACCGCTACATGGGATGAGTCCACTACTGGTACTACTACCTATACCGAGGACGGTACTGTCGTTGTTGAACTCGAGGTTCCAATTCCAACTACCACTGTTACTTACACTTCTGGAAGCGAATGTACTACCACTACCCATAATGCTACCATCGGTGGCACCGTGACTGTGGAGGTCGATGTTCCAACCTCGACTCTTACCAGTACCATCACTTGGGAAGACTCCACTACTGGATACACCACTTACACATTGAATGGCACTGTTGTTGTTGATGTTGAGGTTCCAGTTCCAACCACCACTGTCACTTACACTTACGGTGACGTTTCTGAAACTTACACGTATTCTGCAGCTCCAGGTGCAACTGCAACTGTCGAGGTTGTTGTTCCATCTATGGTCTCATCTCTGCTGACCGAAGCTTCGCTGACTTCTGGTTCTTCACTGGCAAATGAGTCTAGTTCCGCTGTTGAGTCTAGTTCCGCTGTTGAGTCTAGTTCCACTGTTGAGTCTGCTTCAAGCTCTGCCACCGAGTCCAGCTCTACTGAGTCTATTTCTACTAAGTTTAGTTCCACTGCTGAGCCAAGCTCTGACGTTGAGTCAAGCTATGCAAGTGATTTGAGCTCGCTCACCGAGCCTAGCTCTACCGGAACTGTCTCTGCAACTGAGTCCAGTTCTACTGACTTCTCAGTCGATTCTAGCGCAGCAACTGACTCCAGGTCTGCTACTGACTCTACTTCCTCATTTGACTCAAGTGAGACAGGAGATAGCTCTACAGCTGATTCTAGCCTCTCCGTTGCAGCAGAATTTGCATCCGTATCTGAGTACAGTTCAACTCTCGAGTCAAGCTCTGAAATTTTGCCAGACAGCGGACTTAGTACCACCACCCTTTCATCATTTTACTTTGGAAATTCATCTTGGACTAGCATGGTGAGCTCTTCGAGTGAACTGACAGGTACAATTATCTGTCGTAGAGATGGAAAGGACTGTGTGCCTTTGACCGAATACACCACGACTTGGACCACTACTAATTCACAGGGTGAGACCGAGACTGACTATGGTCTCATTATTGTGACCACCAGCTCTGATGGTGCTCTCTACACAACAACTTCTGAGTTCCCACACTTGACTGAGACTGCTTCTGTTGGCCTGAGCGAGTATACCATTATTCGGACCACCAACTCCGATTCTTCGGTGGAGACTGAATTGGTGGCTTTGATTTCAAGTACTGATTCTGTCGCTGCCGCTGCTTACACAACCACTGATGTTGAAGAATCTGCTGTTTTTGTGTCTGGTGCTGCATCATCTAGTGAAACCAACGACGTTGTCACGACCACTAATGCTGAGGGAGCTGTTATCACTGCTACTGTGGATCAAGGGGTCACTCAATATATCACTACTTGTCCAATCACTGACGTTAACGGCTCTGTTCACACCGACTATAGTGTTGTACGTGTTACCTCTAAGGAGGGCGGAGACTTGGTAACATCCACTGTTGAATGTACTGAAGCTACCGTCACTTGGACCACCACTGCTTCTGATGAAGCTATCGTCACTTGCTCCGGAATTATCAAGATGACAACTGACGATAGTGGTGTCACTATCACTGAGACTACCACCTTCATCCAAACGGCCAATCTTTTTACTGAAGAAGTTAGTACCACCAAAGCAGCAGCCACCTTTGACGAATCAGTTCTGACCCTTTACACCACTGTTGATGCCGAGGGAGAGTCGACTGCTGTTACTGGTGCTGTTGTTGTGTCTACCAACTCTACCGACGAGCAAACTTTGACCGTTTACATGACTGAGACAATTGCCCCTCAATCAGCCACTTCGGCGCTTGCCAAAAAACCTATTGAGACTGCTGGAACTACCGATTCTGCTGTAGATGCCTCGACTACTGCCGATAAATCTGCTGCCACTGGTGAAACCGCTTCAGAAACTACTGATGAGTCTGCTCTCACTAGCGCAGTCGCCTCTGCTATCAATGAGTGGCCTTCCGTTCATTCCAACACCACTGACATTGTTACCGTCGTAACTACCTTGAGCTCAAGTAGCGAGGGTACCTACACCTACGCACCATCTATCAGCAGTGATACAGCCATGGCTGGGGCTGATTCGTTTAAGCCCTACAACATCGCAACACTTTTAGGTGTGATAGCATTCGCCTTGGTATAATGAACAGAGGTTTTGATGACATTATTTACAGACCTTTTCACTACCAAAGGCTCCATCATTTCTATTCCATTCTACTTTACTTTTACCTTTCTTTTCTAAAATTGGGAATTTCCGGACTTGTTTTATTTTAATTCAAAATTAGTTATAGCTTGCAAAGAGTTTCGTACACTTGATCAATTTCAAGAAATCTAGGAATAGATATGAAGATATTCGGCTAAAAACAGCACATGTACCACGAATGATGGGACTCCATTGATCAAGAAAATTTCAAGATTCAGAGCCAAGGATGGAGAGATTAAAGGCTATCAAAAGACGAGAACACTGTGGGATATTTTAAGTTTCACCACAACTTGAATAATCACCTCGATCGATACAATCAGCTGCTCTGGAAATGGGAACAATTATTGTGGAAATGTTGATACTGCGGCCACTTATGGTGTAGAGCTTGATTTGACTGGCATCATCACCGCTAGTTCACCTACTGTATTCACCAAAACTGCAAGCTCCACTAATTTGGTCGCTACTAATGGTGGAGAGGCTGTTTCACTTATCTCCACCAAGCATTCGACATCGAAACTGACAGATAACACATCAGTGGATGTGTCGACTTCTACGGCTCAGTCAGCTGGCTCTGGAAAGGGTGAAACATTATATGCATCCATTCCAGCAATAAGCGGCGATTTTTTGTCTGTCAACGAAGTAGCCACCCTTAGATCCTTGAGTGTGGCGACCTTTTTGGGTCCTGTCGCGTTCGCGTTCGCATGATCAAGTATTTCGCTTACCATATCCAGGCTCCGATCTTGCAGTTTTGTTTATTTTGACTTCACGGAATTTGTGGAACTTTTTCGTTTTTGGCTATTTTAATATGAGCCTTTTTATTTTTGGACTTTTTTCGGTATGACGATTGTCATGTATTTTAGATTTTTATAATTTCTATATAAATATACACGCTCGATACAGAAATCAGGGGAGGATCTCACACAAATGCGAAAAAATACTAATGTATTAAACACGACGGGAGTGCTTTAAAGTGACTTTTCCTGAAGGAATCTTTTGACAGTAAAGAAGATTGCTATTGTTTTTTGGTAGTTCATAGAAATTTTAATGAATTAATTATCAAAAGCCCATTTAGACTTAATTCTCACCCGCTTTCCAAATTTGAAGAACAAGAAAGGAACTGGAATCAAAGCAATGGCGATACATCCCAAGAGTGTCCCTGCCCACTTGACTCCCATATTCACAAACATCTGACGGGCAAAAAGTGGGAATGCAGCTCCAAAAGCAGATCTCAACAAAGTGTTTCCAGCTAATGCAGAAGCAGCAAAGGCCAAATAGCAATCAATGATATAGTTGAGACAAGGTAAGAATATGAGAATGAGTCCCATTCCTATTGGTGTGGTACCGATCACTGGCACAATCCAGTGGACTCTCCTTGGGTAATCACCTGTCCAGCATAACCAAAACAATCCAATGACAAAAATAATTCCACCTACCATCATGGGAGGTAATCTCTCTTCAGGAATTGCTTTTCCACCGTTCATATCCATTGCTCGAATGTATCTCTTTTCCATCAAAATGCTGGTTAATCCACCAAGTAGGACACCAATAAGCATTGCAAGATAGGGTAACTCTGCCACACCATCAATGAACTTGTAATTTTCACTGAATATGAGTGGAACCGCAGTCAAAAACAAGTAAAGCAAACCGTAAATGAAAGCATTATAAAGCGTGATCAAAAACAAGATGGGCTCTGTAAACAACATAATGACGGGTTTTGTGAGATATTTTTCAGCGATCTCGGTAAGGGAGAATGTGGCAGTTTCGTGAGCGGCATGGATTGCCCAGTTACTTGTACGTCTTCTTAACACTTCAGCCTTTTTGCACAAGATGACTCCATGATGTGTTTCCTCCATTACAAACACGAGCAATAGGAGAGATACCACACCAAATATGCCACAGAAGTGAGAGGTCCACCTCCAACCCAAATGTGAGTTTTTCACAGTGAAGCCTCCTAGCACTGGGCCAAGCATGGGAGCACCAAAAATCACCATGGCAAGATAGGTCATTGCCTTTCCTCTAGTTCGTGCATCGAATGTGTCAGCTAAAGCGGCAGGAGAAACCACCAATGGGGCTGCGCCAACGAAACCAGCGAAGAAACGACAGATCATGACGGTTTGGATGTCTTTGGCGGCGCCAACGGCAAAAGAGAAGCATGCATATCCGAACATCGACACGATCAATATAGGTTTTCTTCCATAAAGCTCAGATAAAGGACCCCAAATAACAGGACCTGATGCAAAGCCAAGAACAAACAAGGAAATTCCCAAAGAAGCGACAGCCCAACCAACATGGAATACCCCCATTATAGATTCAGAAGCTTCAGAAAAAAAGGCTGAACCGATAATGACTGCTAATGCAGAAAAGACCAGGGCAAATGAAACACGGAATTGCTTTGAGAACTGCCAGTTATGTGGAAAAGTTGGATCATTAGGCCCATCAAATGCCACTGAGTAAAGTTCTCTTTCAGGTATCGTTGTTGGATATGGGTTTCCTCCGCCCATTGGTGGGAGTGGTCCACTTGAGTCACTGATACTTTTAAACATTTGCTGCATTTCATAAGACTCTCGAGTTTGTTCGTTACTAGCTTGCGTATTTCGTGTCGAAGCTGGAAAAGGGCCTTCGTTGTGGTTATTTATGTAGCTCGATCCAAGAGATCTAGAGGTTTCTGAAGGGCGGGATTGAATCATTGGATAGTAGAAGAGAAAATAAGAACGGCTTAATTGTGTCAATTTATAATTAGTTGCTAAAAATGATTACAAACTATGAAAGTATTCAATCGGGGAATGAACCTAATTTGGCATCGAAATTCACGTTTGAGAACTGTTATTGGAAAGAATGGAACTCCTTATTTAGCTTCTATTGAAGCGCTTAATAATTGTTCCAAAAAGGGTGAATTCGCCGAAGATTTTTCATTCATGCAGACTGTCAATAATGATTACAAATCTGTGCTCAACTACGAGAAGTACCTGAGGGGTGTATGCCGACCTTGCATATGGACCTCGCATGAATTGTATTTGCTCAGACGAAAGATGCTGAATGAAGGATTCCAAGTAGAAATTAGAGGCGTTAAGACGAAGACACGATGCAAATAAGCATTTGCAGACCGGGGAAATAACAAAATTAGATCTGTTTGAGAGAAGAGTGAATCTTAGAAGCTTTGAAAGATATGTCATTGAACGGCTGAATGAACATAATATTTTATCTTGATTTCGTTTAGATATATTTTCATACGAAATGTGGACAATGATATTTTGGTGGCTTCTGCCATTTTCGCAAGGGTTGCAGTGTTGCATATTATTTGAAGGGCCGTGGAATGCTGGGTTATTGGTGTGTGCTCTTTCGTGTGTGCTCTTTGCTAAACTTATTATAATAAATCAGTGGAGCTCTTGGTGTCTTCCATATCTCGTTTTGGGTTTGAGGTGAGCTGAAGGTAAATTCAGTATGAATCTATATCAACATCAATTTTTTTTTGAGATCTAGTTGAATAATTTTTCTTTTTTATTTTTGAAGCGGCGATTTAATTAGGCTTTTTGACACGGCTGATTGTGGGGTCTATAAACACTTGAGGAGCGTTAGTAAGTACTGAATCCAAAAAACTTTGCGAGAGTAAACAAAACAATTTAGTGGAAACTTATATTATATCCCCGATCGTAGGTCTTATCAGAGAGCATTATACTAATCAAAGAACATACCTGAACAACGGATTTTGCCTATCGGTCAAATCAGCAAACTCGTGATTCTCAATCAATTCAAATTCCTGCAATTCTTCTTTGGGGATCTTATCTCTTTTGCGATTTTCCCTCCACAAATACCACCAAAGGACATTCATGGAAACCAAACATACAGCACTGCTGACTACCATTCCAATTTTGGCACTGCCATACTTGGGAGCCTCTCTATCAAGAAAAGTCTGGGGTCCAATCATGTTTCCCACACAGTACCCAATCAAGTATACCGCATTTGATGTTATTTTTTTAGTATGCCCCAAAACATTTGAAGCCACGCAAGCCAAAACGCATGTAAAAGCCATGGCCAACATAGCGGAGAGTGCAAGACCTGCAAGTTTAACTCTCCTGTCCGTGCCGTATGCAAGCATACATGTTGCCACAAAAGCAATAGTATAGCCTAGAACTGCCCAAACCATCCGAACGGGGTAAAATTTGTAGAAATAACAAAGCCCGATACAACCGACCCACTGCACCACACCGGGAAGCATATCCATCCTGAGTGTTTCTCCAGTAGAATAGCCCATTTGCGTTTTCAATAAAATGGATCCAAAATTTGTTAAACCTCCATTGGGTATGGAAGAGGAAACAGCAATGATAAAGAATAGGGCAGTAATAGGGTCGGTCAAAGACTCCTTGAATTGGGACCATTTGAAGTGCTTGTTTCCAAATCCCTGTTGATTTGCTCTAATTCTCTCCACAACAATCTTTTTCTCTTTCTCATTTAAAAACCAAGCCTTTGTGGGATTATTCGGAACGTGCAAGAAGATACAGATACCCAAGAACACGGTCAAAACACCAGTGACAACGAAAAGAAGTCTCCAAGGTGACAAACTATAAGAGTCTTGATCTTTGTAAATAAAATAGGCAATGATACCCGGACCAATGATGTTTCCAAACCCATTGAATGCATACCAAATTGCAGTCCTTAAAAAGACTTCATCTTTCTTATACCACTGAGCAGTGATCACAACAAAAGCTGGAGTCACAGAAGATTCCAAAGCTCCCAAGAGGGTTCTCAATGAAACAAAGGCGGCATAATTGTAGCAAGCAGCATGGAGAGCCAAAACTGTTCCCCAAATTACAATATAGATGGCCACAGTAGTCGCAACAGGGAATCTTTGGATGGACATAGCAGCGCCCATTTCCCAAGCCAAATAGCCAAGATAAAAGGCTGATCCAGTCCACGAAAACATTTGGCCCTTCATTTTCAAATCTTCCTTGAGGCCAAGAACAGCAGCAAAACCGTTGGTCTTTTTGTCCATGAATTGAAATGAGTACAAGATACAAATCAATGGCATAAGATAGAGGTCAATTTTCCATACCAATTTTTTCTCATCGTTTTCGTCCCAAAAAATTGGCTCTTCGCCTTGATGAATTGCATACTCCATAGCGTCATCGACATCTCCCGTCAAATCTACCGGTTTAGAAGTTGTTGGTGATTTGATGGTGGTGATCCCGATTAAATTGACTGAAGTTTTATATGTATTTTTCTCTGACATGATCTCTGACATGGCGAAATTGGTGTTCAATTGAGTCTATAGTCGGGCTTTATATAGACCTGCAATTCTGATCCATATGCTTGAAGCCTTGCATGTTCCTGAACACATCGGAACAAACATCATCTAATCTGGCTTATCTTATCTGGTGTTCAAGTTGCCTGATTAGTAACTGTCGGCTAGAGTTACTGGGAAGAGTGTCATATCGAATTACCTAACTGCAAGCCTAATGGAATTTCGGAAAATTATTTGAAATTTCCGATCAAAGCAGGCTAAGAGATCTTGGATATATCTCCCAATAGTACATGAGTGCGACTAACACTTGAGTACATTTACTAGGTCAAATTAATGCTTCCTTCTGGTCAAACAACAACGAGAGAGTCAAAATCATGGGATTGCTGCCAAGAACAAAATCCAAATAATGGAGAATTTGCGAAGGCTTCAAAGATAACGGAATCTAATTGAGTGCAACATGTCGGGCCGACACCCAAGTGTCTTATGATATAATCTCGGAAGTTTTGCTCAATCAGGCTATAAAACCGAACGTCTACAGACCGTCAAAATGTAAGTCAAATTGGGACAGAAAGACGGCATCTTTCGCAAAAAGTGACAAGAGCAAGTTTAAATCAGGCGATTAGCAATTTTAATGACTCGAAAAGGGATGAGTTGTGAGTTGAATTGATTATATCAACACTCACAGCTCCTCACCTGTTGCAAGGGGCACGAAAAGAGCTTGATATCCGAATTCTCGGAACTTAGGCCCGGGACCGATCTTTTTGAAGGTCCGAAATTTCCTTTTTCAACCTTATCAAATGGCTTGGAAGATCCTATTCTGCAGAGATCATCATATACGTCTCTTATCGTACTTCCCAATTAGGTTATTGTTATCGCGCTTCGGTCCGACGATCTAGCGCGAACCGACCTATGGGATCTGACTTACACTTATAAGATTTGCAATTTGCAATTCCACTGATTCGAAATCAAAATTTGATACACTCACAAAAATGTTCAGCCGCTTTAATTCGAGAAGATCAGTCGTTTATTCGACCAAAGGTATGGTGGCGTCATCGCAACCTTTAGCCAATGCCGCTGGCCTCAAAGTGCTTGAAAAAGGCGGCAACTGTGTAGAGGCAGCTGTGGCGGTTTCAGCCGCTTTATGTGTCACTGAACCACCCTCGACAGGTGTGGGTGGTGACTGCTTTGTGTTGTTCTATGACGCCGAGAATGAGAAGGTTCACGGGCTCAATGGATGTGGAAAGTCACCAAAACGGACATCCATAAATGTGGTTAAAAGACAGGATCCTTCAATCACAGGGCCTCGATTGTCTCTTGATAGTGTCCATGCTGTTACTGTACCTGGAGCTATTGCTGGCTGGTTGGACTCCATTGAGCTTTGGGGCTCGGGCAATGTCACTTTGGAAGATATCTTTGGTTCTGCTATCGAATTGGCAGAGGAAGGTTTCCCAGTATCTGAAATTAGTGCCCATATGTGGAGTGAATGTCTGCCAAAATTGATCAAACAAAGTGGAGATAACGCCAAGGTGTTTTTGAATGAAGATGGATCGTTTGTGCAAGCAGGACAATTGTTCACGAACAAACCCTTGGCCAAGGTGTTTAGAAAAGTTGTTGCCGAAGGTAAAGACGGTTTCTACAAAGGTGACATTGCAAAGAAAATTGTCGAGAAAGTCCAAGAGCTCGGAGGTGTGCTTGAATTGGATGACTTGGCTGAACACACTTCCAAGCGCGTGGAGCCAA
>JAJLXN010000024.1:0-14660 GCA_030571295.1 [Candida] citri
CCCTAAAGAACATCCTTACCTCCCTAAAGAACATCCTTACCCCCCTAAAGAACATCCTTACCTCCCTAAAGAACATCCTTACCTCCCTAAAGAACATCCTTACCTCCCTAAAGAACATCCTTACCTCCCTAAAGAACATCCTTACCTCCCTAAAGAACATCCTTACCTCCCTAAAGAACATCCTTACCTCCCTAAAGAACATCCTTACCTCCCTAAAGAACATCCTTACCTCCCTAGAGATAATGAACTTTTGGTCAGATGCTTGGAAGATGATCCCAAAGCAACATCCTGAGAAGAATAACTCTCAGGAACGTAATTCGAAGACAATATCGATGTAGCATCTCCAACGGATGAGCTCGGATGATAAATATGAGAGGACGATCTTTCAGGAATGTATGCAGAAGAAGAACTTGGAGCTTGACCCTCGGAAGATGTCATTGAATTGCAAGTTGAAGATGATGTCTTTTCAAAACCGTAAGTCGAAGATGAAATGGAGATTGTACCATGTTCGGAAAGAGATCCTGAGTTCGAGCTTGAAGTGACATCATGGGAGGATGAACCAGATGGAGCGCTCTGGTACAATGAGCTGTAAGTATCCTCTTGAGATGATGAACTTGAAGCAAAATCCTGAGACGACGAAGCCATAGTAGAGTGCCTAGAGGTAGAACTCGAAGTTATGTCAGATGAACTTTTAGAAATGTGTAACGAAGACGTGCTCGAATTAACATCTTGAAAGTAGGAGCTCTCAAAAACATATTCAGAGGAGGAACTTGAAACCAAATTCTCGTAAGATATCGTCTTAGAAATGTATGCTTCAGATGAACTTGTGGTAAAGTCCTGCGAGGTTGAGCTCTTAGTTGACTCCTTAGATGTCAAACTAGGTATGGCATCATGTGAGGATGGTTTCTCAGGACTGAACGCCGAAGACAGACTCGAAATTATGTCTTGAGAAGACGACTTGGAAAGAAAATATGTTGAACTTGAGCTTGAGCTTGAATCTTGAAATGATGAGGTGGAACTCGAAGAGATAGCTTGCGATAATGAGCTCAAAGTCACATGAAAGGAGGATGAGGCCTTTGAAGATGTTTCTTCAAGAGCGTGTCTCGAGCTGGTACCCAAAGTGCTCAGAGAAGTTGGACTTACCCCACCCAAGCTCGATACGGACAAAGAGTCGCAGCAGTAATCCGGCGCATCAAACTGCGAGTACCCAGTACTAGAATCATAATTGCCGCATCCAGTTGTATAATCGTAGGACTCTTGGTATGACCACTTGGAACATTCCTTCGTCGAAGTAACACCGGTGCTGCACCAGTCATATTGAATTGTGAAAGAAGGCATACACTGCGAGTATTTTCCGACTAGATCAGGCTCGACAGTAACTGTGGCAGACCAAGTACCAGCATCGGAAATTTTGTAGATCTCCAAATTTCTGGACCAAAGGAAGATAGCGTCGCCCAAACTGAGAATTTTGAGTTCGGTAAGCGAATCCAAAGACATAGTCTCTGACGCATGAAAATCAATTTTCACAGTCATAGTTCCATCATCATTTTTGTGAGAGTCGTTAACAGTAATACTGGCTAAGGGAAAGTTCACCATTTGAGCGTGCCAACCAAATTTTTGCTCGGGGCATGCATTGAAGCATTGAGTACTATAGACTTCAGCAAGAAGAAATACCAATGAAAATAAAATTGATATGAGCATCGGCATATTTGCTTTCTGTGGAGAATAACTTTTAAAACATCTGAACTTTTCACAGGTATTTATAGCACCGAATTTAGCATAGCTGGAATGATTTTACCATCAAAACTCGTGTTGCGTCCAAGAAAACAAATGCAATAGGCAGTTACGATACAGCCAGATAATCAAAAAAAAAAATATACTCTTTAGTCTTGGCTCCAAACAGCATATGAACCCACAAAGACTTATTTTTTCCCTGTATCATGAATATCGATTGCTTTTCTACCATGAAATTGCATGTACTATATTTTAGCCTAACAAATACTTCTTGTGTCTATGGCTTCTATGACAAGCAAATTTTACAGCTAATTTATTAGAGAATTTTCAATATAAAGTGGATCAAACTCATGAGTGTTTTTTTCATGAAAGCCTTTCTCAGCAGTTGCAATTGAAGGGGAAAATTCTGCCTTTGGAACCACATAACAGAATCTTGAACTCTTCTCATGTGCAATACTACATTAAAATATTTCTACATGTATCCCGAATAATCTGATGCATGTGTTTGGTAATTTAGACTCTTGAATTCTGTACTCTTGTCGTACCGTCTTGTTACCTTTCTGTGTCTCTTCGCGTGAATAGTCACAATTTGTGAGCCGTTCGAAACCAGATTCAAGTTCATTTTAACCATCATAGAACAAGATATGGTTTTGAAGGAAATGACGCATATGTAGCGAAACTCTTTTCAGTTTAGCGTGATCCGTTTTCGCTCGCCTCCTGATTGAACTAATGAGCGTTAAGTAAGGTTATGCAGCTGCAAATGCACGAGTAACGTGCAGAAGTCCATGCTGCATGTGTGTAAAAAAGACGTATCTTCCAGAAATAGCCTAATGGTACTATGCAGCATTGTTTATAAACGACTGCGTCTTGGAATTTAAGCATAGCGTATGCTCATACTTGTCTAGATCACCATTCGGGATATTAACGAAGTCAAGAAGTGTAAGAAGAAAATTCGAATACCAACTCAAAGAGACAACTTAACACGACCGCCTTAAGGGACAGGATGCAACAACGACGGTCGGCACACGCATTCAGGATGCAGCTAATATGAGAATATTTTTAACCGATGTTTTGAGGCCGGGGCTTACAAAATAATTCAGAACTGGCCAAAATAAGTCCAAGAAAAGGGGTAGACAAGTGGGGGCACGTAAGTATTTGCTTCTTGATTTCACTGATTTTCACCAGCATGAAATATCATATCCCGATTGAAAATCCCTTTCCAAGAAGCCAAAATGTTCCCTGAGCTATGCATCGAGATAATTATCTGGGTAGTGTTGGGAAGGAGTAAGGCTAGGCGGATGTTAATTCACGGCTAAGCACCCAGATTACCGAGTTGATTTAGGTTCAGCGCGGTGTCTTAAAACGGACTATTCTCGTAATGTTACCCCATCTGAATATAATTTTTCCAAAAAAATAAAATATTTTGAGCCATATTCTTGTCACTATACCCTATAAATCTTAAAATTTCTCATTTAACTGCCATACACATGAAATATTGGTTTTTGAGTTAGTTGGAAATGAGATAAATGCTCCAGCAGTGATAATTTTCCGAGTACAATCACCACAGAGGAACATGTTTCGCTATAATACAAAGGTTGGAATTTTCTTGGTCGGTCATTCTGAGTTTATGTTGACCTTGCAGAGTAGGTAGCAGATCGTTACTTGCTCATAATACATGGTTATGGTCACTGATCTGGTCCACCAATGGAGAGATGATAAATTGTTGATTACACAATATAAGAGACAAACGCTTGATGAATTCTACTCAATCTACTTCAGAGAGACAAACACCTAAGTCCTTGCACCTCTCTAGAAAAAAGCCGCAGACTCTGCGACTTTATTGGCTTTATTTAAACGATCGACTTGGATAGTGAAGTAATTAAACTAAATTCAGTCTATTTACGGTAGACACCTTAGTTAGAAAAGATGAAGCAAAAAGGAAACCACAAACTTTTTTTCTTCTGACCATTTTTGTCGAAATATACTTTTTTTTTCGCTTTTCTATGCGTGTTTTGGAAAAGTGTATGAATACTCGCACTTCTTGGCTTCTTCGAACATCTTTTGTCTCAAGAATGTGGTTTTGGAAATAGCAGACTTAGCTAGAGCAAAATCAAAATCAAAGTAAAAATCATGAACTAATTTGGAATCAATATTCATAAATTCATCGAAACAAAGCTTGTAATTTCTGCCGCGTGTAGGTGTACCCCCAAAACTTTTGTGGGTAAACAAAATTTCTTGAGCAAAAATACCGAACATTGACTTGGTGCAGAGATATGGAAAAAAATTATTAAATAAATACTTTGCTGTTCAATCATTTAGAGGGCTGGTTGAAACATTCTGCTCGTATGTGCCACAACCTTTATCACAAAGCGTCCATAAACGCACAAGTTCAGGTTCAATAAAGCCTAGGAAGTGACCCTCTAACACTCATTAATTCGAGCAAGACCTAAACTTAATCCCTCAACAAATTCTTGGTCTAAAATAAATGGTCCTTACAACTTTTTAAATCATAGCCCGTATCTTTTGCGGTGAGATTGTGCTTTTGGTATCAATTACTTCTGGGATTTGATATCACTGGCATCGGCCTTGCAAATAAAAAGCCATCTTCTTTTCCAGGGAAACATTTCCTATCGTAGCTCCAAGTTTGTTGCACTGACTTGATATCGGAAATTCATACCCATCTTTATTTTTCTTTTTTCTTTTTAAATTCCGTGGGCTCTCACAATGTCTCCTCCCGAGTCAGAACTAAAAAAAATTTAACGTTTTGTGATGAGCAAATTGCTTAAGAATGATATGGAAAAGCAGAAGAGGGTACAAGAAACACCAGGGTTACATACTTCATCAAGGATCGAACCTACTCGTATGATCACAAGCGGCCAACGTTATATGACACTGGATAGCAAATCTCAATGCAGCACCACATTGAATTTTTTTAAAAATTTTATTTTCTTGCAAGAAATTATTTCTTAGTAATCTTAATTCATGTTTCATTGCGATTACCTTATATACCTTCACTGTTACATTCTCGTTTTACGGGCTCAGTGGGAATGTAAAGGAAACTTTGCTGGTGCGTATGCACAGTTCCTGGAGATCAATCCTGATAAAGTCGAAAAAATTGAAATCACCTATGATTTTACAAGCAGGTTTTTTTAAGTAAGTTCTTTCGGCATAGGACTTCTTTTGTAATTTAATTGACTGAATAGTTCGCAAAATTTTTTAATTTACTTTTTTATGTTACTAAGTGGTACTTTCGCACAAAATTTATGAAAATATTAGGAAGGTTTATTTCTGCTCCACAATTATGCTTTCCCACGAAAGCCAATTTAAATAGACTATATTCCTCATGTGTATCTTAAAAAAACTTTTATTGTGCGAAAAATATAAAACTCTGAAATTGGTAGAATGCAGCGTCAAATAAAAAAAATTCCATAAACATTATTGTGCGGAATTAAGGTTCCTAATGGGGAAGTCGAAGTCTAACATGCAGCTTTTCAGGTGATTGTTTCTCACGTGAAAGCTAACGCGATAAGGACCAAAAGTGTTGCAAACCTCACCGAATGTGACGAGGCTGCTTCATTGACAGATGAATAGTCACTACTTATTGCTGGCGCAGAAGTGAAAGATGACTCAAAAATTCTGGAGTCAGCTGACTGAGTTGCAGAGGAAGAAGCATCTGCCGTCTTCAAATATCTCGTGAGAAGAGAAGATTCCATTGTAGAGCTAATGAGGTAAATCTCTCCATCATGAGAAGCTGCGGAGAGCCTTTTTCCCCCGTCACTTTCAACAACCTCGAGAACGGAGGTCACGATAGAAATGGCCGTTGGAGTCAGTGTGGGAGAATCTATCTTCGTCTTCTTGTCAGTATGCAGCATTTCGGATGTAGCCACTGGGGAAGATAAGATGATAAGCAGGGCTTCGGAATTATCGACTTTCGCAACTTCAGTAAAACTTTCAGTCTCCATTGAGACAGTGGTAGAAGTCGCAAATTTAACCGCATTATTTTTGCTCTGGGTTATTGATAGAGCAATAGCCTCGGACAGAGTTGATGAAGTTGGTAAGGGACTAATGGACGCTTTTGTCTTTTCCGAATCAGCCTGGAGACTTGAAGCATCCCTACTCGTTGTCAGAGACCACGAAGAATTTCCAAAGTGAAACGATAAAATTTCTGATGATGAGCTAGCCCAAGTGAGTGATGTAGCATCTGCGAATTCCGGAACGTCAACTTGAACAATAACAGTTTCGCCGGCATCGGCACTGTGAGTGGTAGTTGTAAGACGGTTTCCACTGGTGTGGGTCACATAGCTAGTTGGAATAGGCAAATTGATTTCCACGACGATAGTACCTTCAGATGTATATATCGATGTAGCAGACAGGGCCTTGGTCCAAGTGAGAGTCTTTGTGATGTGAGAAGCTGGGATATCCACTTCAGTGGTCACAATTTCACCGGAATCATGAGTTTCAGTGGTACGCTCGGTACCCGAGGCGTATGTCACGTACTCAGTTGGACTTGGAATATCTACCTCCACGAAAATTGTACCATTTGTGGTGTAAGTAGCTGTTCTGGTCGAAGAGCCAGTCCAAGTGTTGGTGAAAGCACTGGTTTGAGTTGGTATCTCAACCTCAAAAATGAGAGTACCTTCAGAAGTATATGATGTAGTCAATGTGGTCAGGTCTTCCCACGTCTTGGTGGTCAAAAGCACAGATTCGGGAACGTAAATGTCCACCCTAGCAGTTCCACCAGGAGTGGCAGTGCTCGTGCTATAAGAAATCGTTGAATCCTCGTAAGTAATGACGTTTGTCTCAGTAGGGATAGGAACTCCCACTTCAACAGTAGCAGTGCCTCCAACAGTGCCTGAGTCGGTTCTTGTGGTAGTATCAGCGCCACTATACGTAATAGTGGTGGTAACTGTTGGAATTGGAACATCAACAGCGACAAAAACTGTACCATCAGTGCTATAGGTAGATGTTCTAGTTGTGGAGTCTGACCAAGTAGCTGTGGAAGTAACTGTAGATGTCACAGTTGAGGTTGGGACATCAACCTCAACAGTCACAGTTCCACCAGGAGAAGCACTATGTGTGAAAGTGGCGATGGTAGTTCCCGAAGTGTAAGTGACATAGGCAGTTGGAATTGGAACTTTAATGTCGACGACAATAGTTCCATCAGATGTGTAAGTTGTAGATTCGGTTGTGGATTTGGTCCATGTCTGAGTCTTGGTCACAGAGGAGGTTGGAACAGCAATTTCGACCGTCGCAACTCCACCAGGAGTTCCACTATGAGTTGTCGTAGTGGGTACCGAGCCGCTTGTGACAGTTATAGTATCCGTTGGGACTGGCACATAGGTCTCGACCACGATGATTCCATCAGATGTGAAAGTGGCCACATGTGTTGTAGAATCAGTCCATGTGACAATCTTAGTGACATGGGAAAGCGGAACATCAACTTCAACTATTACGGTTCCACCTGGAGAAGTAGTGTGAGTTGAAGTCATAAGCTCAGTACCTGATGTGTAAGTTAAGTACTTAGTAGGGATAGGAACGTCAACTTCGACAACAACTGTTCCATCTGTCGTAAAAGTGTTAGTTCTTGTCGTTGATTCTGTCCAAGTTTTAGTAATCTCGCTTGTCTGGGTGGGCACATTGACCTCAATGATAAGAGTCCCATCTGTTGTGTGTGAACTCGTCATAGTGCTGGATTCTGACCATGTTCTGGTAGTCATTATCACCGATTCTGGAACGTAAATATCAACTTGCGCTGTTTCGCCAGGTATAGCTGAACTAGTATGGTACGAAATTATTGAGCCTTGGTAAGTTATTACACTTGTCAAAGTAGGGATAGGAACCTCAACTTCGACGGTAACAGTTCCCCCTATCGTACCTGGGTAGGTTGAAGTGGTCGTTTCTGGTCCGGTATTGGTAACTGTTGTTGAAATCGTTGGAATTGGAACATCGACATCAATGAAAATTGTACCATTTGCAGTGTAAGTAGTTGTTCCTGTTGTCGACTCTGTCCAAGTGTTAGTTTTGGTCACATAAGATGTGGGCACATTGATCTCGACAGTAGCCCATCCACCTGGTGTTCCCGTTTGAGTTTTGGTTGCAAGGACTGAGCCATTTGTGACAGTTCTTGTGTGGGTAGGAATTGGAACATTGGTTTCGACAATAACAGCACCATCGGAGCTATACGTGGTAACACTTGTAGCTGTGATATTACTTTGCGTCACAAGTTTGGTAATAGTAGAAGTTGGAACATTTACCTCCACAGTGACAACTCCACCTGGTAATGCTGTGTGGGTGGTAGTGGAGAGGAGTTTGCCTGAGGTGATTGTCACGTATTCGGTCGGGATTGGAGTATTGATCTGAATCACAATTGTCCCATCGGTAGTATAAGTGGAAGTTGTTGTATAAGAGCTGTTCCAGGTGATCACTCTCGTATCTGTGGAAGCTGGAGCATACACCTCAACAGTAGCTGTTCCTCCTGGTGTACCTGTCCTCGTTGAGGTCTTCAAGCTTGTACCACCTGTCAAGGTTGTGGTCACCGTTGGAATTGGGGTATTAACTTGCACTACAACAATACCATCAGTAATAAACGTTGAAGTGGCAGTTTCAGGATTTTTCCAGGTCACAGTTTTAGTCAATGTTGAGACTGGAACATTGACTTCAACAACTGCAGTTTCGCCAATGTTTGCTGTAAGTGTAGTGGTTCTCAATTCAGACCCGGTGGTAATTGTTGTAGTGATTGTTGGAATGGGAGTATTGATCACAACAACCACAGTACCATTAGCTGTGAAACTTGAGGTAGCTGTTCCAGTACTTTTCCATGTCACCGTCTCAGTGAGCGTGGGTGTGGGAACGTTGACAACCACTGTATTAGTTCCCCCACTGGTCGCAGTTTGGGTAGTTGTGGAGGTAACAGAACCCTTGGTAGACGTGACGGTGACAGTAGGTGTTGGAACCTCAACAATTACTGTATTAGTAGAGCCTCCCGATAATGTTCTTGTCGAGGTGTAGCTTTTACCCCAAGTTGAAGTGAGAAAGGTTGAGCACACACCGTTATCGAACGTAACTTGCTTGATCTTGTCACCAAGTTCGCTTACAGATGTACCTGACGGAGATGTGTATGACAAAACAACACCACCGGCTCCGTCCCAGTTGAAGGTGATCACCTTTATAGGATAGTAAACACCCGCTTCCAAAGTGAACGAGGCTGCATTGTGGTTAATTTCGATTGATCCTCTTCCATGTGCACCTCGTACTTCCATACTAACGTCACCCGTAACACTACCGGAGGCATCATTACAACATGAAGCACCAACACCAAATTGAACTATGGCGCCATCATCAGCATTTAATTCAAAGGTGTAGTTTCCACTTTCTTCGGCAAGAAAAAACCCTGACAATTCAATAGTGTAATTATTAGTGGTCACCAGCTTGCCATAAATTGTTCCTATTGCGGCTGGAGCTACTTTCACTCTCTCAAAGTTGGCAGTAGTCACCCCTGTGATCATCCCGAGAGTTCCATTCACCTTGTATCCTGACTTGAAGAAGTCTTCATTCCAACCATCTGTGGACCTTCTTAGATATGTATAGAAAATAGCATTGAAACCCGAACCTGTGACACTCTTAGGAGTGCACCCTATATCAGCAGCACAGAGTGCTAGAAGCCATAGAAGGGCAAGTTGGAACATCATGTTGATTAAAATTTCCATGTTGGAAGACTACATTTATATAGTTTTTTTTTTTTTTTCTCTAAGCACTCTTTTTACTGAAGAGATATTCCATCATTTTCATGCATATTTTCTTTAGCGTACAGAACTATCCACCGAGTTTAAAATAGCTGCATCGCAAACGATGGTATCGAGTAAACTTGACTCTCTTTTTTCTTGTTCCTGTTGAGAAAAAGAACGTTTTAATGCTCAATGAATATTCGAAAGTGGCGCAAGAAAACTCTCGAACAATATGGACGCCAAAACTCGAGGCTCGTCAACTTTCTTGATTTTTTGATCAGCTGGGAGACTGTAAGCATCAAAATGTTGCCGCTTGGTATTTCCAAATTTCCTCGAAGTAAGATGTGCGGGAACTACTCACCACTGCATTGCGCTACGTTGCATTGCGTCTCGCCGCGAGTACGCGCTGATGCTCAGCTTTAATTATTTAATCAAGACTGGAGAATTTTGATTATTTCATGAAAAGAGGGAGAATGAAGCCTTTATATCCCTCGGAGATATAATCATTATGGACAAATTCTTTTCGCTATTTGAGAGTCATTGCAATCTCTGCTAGGATCTGAGTGGAGGGGAGTGGTAGAGGTCAAACGTAAATTTGGAGTGTGCACCTTAACGAGAGGTGATCACCGTGCTTTGCATCGTTTCTAGATGCGATCTGCGTAGATAATTTTTGACTAGAAATTGGTATACCAATAAATATCCCGAGAATAATATCCCGGATGAATTCACTCTAGCTTATATTTATCAATCATCCTTCGAGTCTCCAACTCGCAAAAATTGTCTGGTCAGGAAATCCATACTCGGTAGCTGAAAAGCTGGAAAGAGCCTCTCGTCTGACCTATTATATACTGAGTTTATCGAGTGTTTAAGCCTCCTTTATTATAACAAGTAATTTTCTAGAAAATATCGACGCATAATTATTTTCCAGCTTGCCAATCGAAGATTGAGTTTCACTTGGGCCGCATGGCCCTCTTGCATCTGCACGGCTTCGATGCTACCTGCATCGTCGTTCTTTCCTGAAGCCTGTTATTTGTGTGAGCTTCCTGTCTTCTGCGCTAAAAAAAAACTATTGTGCGCCAGTTGATGCAAACGTCGATAACCGGGTGGCTCATTATTTGGCTTATGAAACCTGTCAAGGCACTCGTGAAACTCGTATCTCGATAACCCCTTTTTTTCTCTCTTATACCTGAACACGAAGCCTCTTCACTGAATCAGGCCTTGTTTTGGGCGTGGTGGAATATCCAATGTTGCAAAGAATTTTACATGTATAAATTTTTATGACCCCTTTTGCTAATGCATTCCCACATCAAATCTGCAAGTTTACGCTTGGCGACCAATCAAGTAAATGTGCTTGAAATTCATCATCAAGACATGGCAGCTCTGGAAATTCTAGGCGTGATAATTACATCGCTGTGATCTTCAATGATATTTATTTTATTTTTCCAATTGGCCTAGAGAAATTCTCGAAAAAGCATTGACATTTAAGGTGAACCACTTGGCAAGCACGATATTGGTGCATGTAGCAGTTATGACAAAACCGCCGATGTGTGTAGCTGTAAACCAAAATTATTTATTCATCATACATATGGCCAGCTCAAGTCATCTCTTGGAAATCAAACCGATTTTTGCATACCGTTTATTGCGCATATCGTTTAATGCGCTTACTGTATTATATATTTTTACCCATTGGGCAAACCACCCAATATGGCACAAAAATTATCCTCTCACCGTTCAATTATCATTTGTGTGAATCTCTCAAGAATATTTTGAACGCTCATAGGTACTCACTAACAATTGTAGGCTCATTAGAACTATTCATGTGTCAAACCGCCTCTGTGTTGCCGGTGATATCTTCATGGCAACCCCTATTTAGTTTGCGACTCTTCGAAGTCAAGAGATTATTGCAAAATTATTTGACTTTTTTTAACCTTCCCCTTCATTAATGGAAATTTCACTTCTTCATCCAGACATTGTGAGTTCTGAATTTATACATGGACATGATTCTTCTCGTTCTTTCTCCGAGTCATCTAGAATCGAACCCTTAATGATAATTCGGGTCGATTCTTTGCCTTGTGAAAACCATGGCCTTGGAAGCTGCAAGAGAATAGTCTCTTTTTGTTAGCCAAGGCAAGTAGAAACATTGAATCCCAATTTAAAATCGGGGAACATCGATCTTGCGACCAATTAAGCTTATCAGCTGGCATTTAAGCTGTTCTCAAATGATTGTTTTAGATTGAGAATCGAGTCATTCGAAGTTCAAGTTCCACAACCCGCTATATTAAAACAGGCAAATTTTTTTTTAAATTAGTTGTAATAATAGCATCGAGCAGAGAATTTGGCTTAGTATCCCTTCTTCTCAGTTTTTTTGAGCTAAATGTCAGTCTCGTCATATCGAGAGACTTCATTCTCCCTTGCTTTTCGAAATTCGCTTCTGCCTCGAAGTATTAATCGGCAAGGCGATCGTCAAGACAATAGTGAGCTTGGCTGCATATTCTAAGAAACTTTCGAGGAATTTGGATGGTTGGAGTTGTCATTTCAGAAATTCAAATATAACTTGACGGAAAGGAATATGTAAAAAAAAATTAAAAGAACGGTGAAAAAAAAAAAGGAACAGGTTAATGCGGATGTCAGATGCAATTGCTCGTCTTTAACGTTTGGGAATAACACAGCCTTGGCTAGGTTATTTATCTATCACAATCTGCTCTTTTTCACAAATCTGTCGTTTCAAAATTTGGTAAAACTTAAGAAGATTTGTCCTTTGGACGCTGGCTCCAAAGATGTCATTCTGCATCATCCACGGACTCGTCCAATTTCTCAACTTGATATACCATTCTTTCCGTCGCTGAATTGGAACAATAAGATTTCTTGATAAGAAAATCGACTCAATTTACTTATACGTACTTTAAAGTAGAGATTATGATGTTAACTGTTGAAAAGTCATATTTACATGAATGGTAGTTGTGAGAATGATCTATCCGCGATTCCCGAAGGTCCATGTGTGCAGAAAAAATGGTTGGAAGTGCAAATTCTGTTTTGAACATCCACTGCCTAATTAGGACACTATTTTTTTTTTTATGCACGTATGGATTTTTACATCATTATCAATTCCAATGGTAACGATCCAGTATTCGACGGTCTGTCAAACAAACTCCAGAAAAGCACATAGCTGCCTAAAGAAGTTCGATAACTATTCAAGCTTAATTCATGAATTCTGCCCTTTTTTAGCTGTATTGCCCAATTGTATGTCTAACGGCTTATAAAGATACTTTTAAAATGATTTGTGTTGTCTTCTCGTGGAGCCCCAATACAGCAGCTTACCACGGATGTTGAATGTTCCAGATTGAACCTTTTTGTTTTTATTCAGCATCTTTTGCGTTTGCACCTCACGAGCAGCTATATCAAATGTAGAATATCTTGAATTCATTCACGACACTGCCCATATTCCCATTTACACTTCAGATGAGAATCGAGCTACCACCGATAATAGTATTTAACCAACGCCATGTTAGAATGTCGAGACATCATAACTTTCATCTCGTGACTCAGCCCATTAGAGTATCTAATATTCACCTCCATACTTCTATTTTGGCAATTAGGTGGAAATTCCAGTCCATGAAGTTAAAAGCCAGCTACAATGGAATTGTGTGTATCAGAGTGAAAGACGATTATATGATCGAGCATTTGCTTGGACTGGTTTAATTCTGCGAGAAAAATATGTCAAACTCACACATAGACACTATTCAAGATATTCAATAGATGTTATTATTCCTCAGCTTACTCAAAACTTGCTTGCAATGATTTATTAAACCATTGAAAAGCTCATTAAACTGCATGATACTCTGCACTTCTAACTAATTCGATACTTCCAATTTCTTTGCTGGTTTTACCCTCTCGTGATTTATGATTGTGAGATCAAAATTTTTTGTAACAGCTTCCTGTGAACTCTTCAATTTAGAGATCATTCTTTTGTCCATAGCCTCAAGCTGGTTTCTAGATGCACGACGCTTATGTGCGTGAAACAATCATGCATGTTTATTTTTATATATAGGGTTATGCAGCAGCGCTTGCAGCCATATTCATCGGTGTGCAGTCTGCGAGAACGGTGTCAGAATGTCTTTCAATAATCAACATTGAGACAGAACATTATTGCAAGAAGTCTTTAAAGTTTCAATTTGGCTGAGATTGAATGGTTGGTGCTAGGTAAAATTTTTGATTATATCAGTAGTCTATAAATGTTGAGGTATTGTGGTCAGGGCAGGCTCCTACGACTCAATTCATTCCTTCACCTATCCATATAATTTCTTCTGCAAACTCAACATACAGTTAGCCCAATTCAAAAGATGGGGCTACTATAGCAAACTCGAGACAAAGAAGAGTTCATTCCGGATGGAATTCTTGTCAAAATTGCACTATTCTCATCATTCAAAGAGAAATTTGACATCGTTGAAAAAAACCAAAATTTTCTTGGATGAATAATCACTTAAGCGATACTTTAAGTCTGGCATTCACAGACTTCACAGGAATTACTTCTTGTTCCACTTTTGTTTGTTCACAGAATATCACCTATTACATAAAATACATCCATTCTTACCTCCCTTAAATCTATCGAAATTAATAATATAAACCGCAGAACAAAAATTAATGCACCCAAAAAAAATTAGAATTGCCGAAAGTATGAGTCGCTCTGTATTGTCAGAATGACTAATTGAAAGCTAATGCCATGATCATGATGAGCCAATGGAACTTAGATGTCTTCATGTTTGATCCATTTCCTTCATATGACAGTGGAACCACTACTCCTGTAGCTGAAGAAAAGGTGGACTCGGTGATCATGGTACTTAATCCAGACATTTGTGTTACAACGGACGTTTCGGAGTCTCCGTTGCCACCGTTGCCGCCATTGTCGTCAGTAGATGCAGCATCAGTGCTTTGAGATCCACCATTGCCATCATTGTCACCATTATCATCAGTGTTTGGTGCACCAGTAGTTTGAGATTCACTGATTCCACCATTGTCATCAGTAGTTGGAGCATCGGTGGTTTGAGATCCACTGTTTCCACCATTGTCATCAGTAGTTGGAGCATCGGTGGTTTGAGATCCACTGTTTCCACCATTGTCATCAGTAGTTGGAGCATCGGTGGTTTGAGATCCACTGTTTCCACCATTGTCATCAGTAGTTGGAGCATCGGTGGTTTGAGATCC
>JAJLXN010000025.1:0-14146 GCA_030571295.1 [Candida] citri
ATGAAGCGGAAACACCAGAAGTGACACCGGATGCACCAGAGGTCTGGGATCCATTGTTGTCAGATGCGGAAGCAGATCCTGAAGCAGAAGCATCAGAAGTGACACCGGACGCACCAGAAGTTTGAGAACCGTTGTTGTCAGATGAAGCAGAAGCTCCAGAAGTGACACCAGAAGCACCAGAAGTCTGAGATCCGTTGTTGTCAGATGAAGCAGATCCTGAAGCAGAACCACCAGAAGTGACACCAGAACCACCAGAAGTCTGGGAACCGTTGTTGTCAGATGAAGCAGAAGCTCCAGAAGTGACACCGGATGCACCAGAAGTCTGGGATCCATTGTTGTCAGATGAAGTAGAAGCTCCAGAAGTGACACCAGAAGCACCAGAAGTTTGAGATCCGTTGTTGTCAGATGAAGCTGATCCTGAAGCAGAAGTTCCAGAAGTGACACCGGATGCACCAGAGGTCTGGGATCCATTGTTGTCAGATGCGGAAGCAGATCCTGAAGCAGAAGCATCAGAAGTGACACCGGACGCACCAGAAGTTTGAGATCCGTTGTTGTCAGATGAATCAGATCCTGAAGCAGAACCACCAGAAGTGACACCGGATGCACCAGAAGTTTGAGATCCGTTGTTGTCAGATGAAGCAGAAGTTCCAGAAGTGACACCGGACGCACCAGAAGTCTGAGATCCGTTGTTATCAGATGCGGAAGCAGTAGAAGTCTGAGATCCGTTGTTGTCAGATGAAGCAGATCCTGAAGCAGAACCACCAGAAGTGACACCGGACGCACCAGAAGTCTGAGAACCGTTGTTGTCAGATGAAGCAGAAGCTCCAGAGGTCACACCGGATGCACCAGAAGTCTGAGATCCGTTGTTGTCAGATGAAGCAGATCCTGAAGCAGAACCACCAGAAGTGACACCAGAAGCACCAGAAGTTTGAGATCCGTTGTTGTCAGATGAAGCAGAAGTTCCAGAAGTGACACCAGAAGCACCAGAAGTTTGAGATCCGTTGTTATCAGATGCGGAAGCAGTAGAAGTCTGGGATCCGTTGTTGTCAGATGTTTGGGATCCACTGTTAGTTTCAGAGGAAAATTCAGACTCACTCAGTGATTCTACGAGGGTAGGAATGTCGACTTCTACTGTGACGGTTCCACCTTCAGTGGCAGTGTGAGTGACTGTAGTGAGATGATCACCAGTAGTATAGGTGACATAAGTCGTTGGAGTAGGAACATCGATCACGACAGTGTCTGTGGACTCACCTGTAAACGTCTGTGTCGACGTATAGCTTCTTGACCATGTCAGAGTCACTGTTTCGGCTGGACATTTACCATCATCAAATGTAAGTTGCCAAATTTTGTCTCCGATTTCAGAAATAGCCTTACCTGATGGGGTGGTATAAGTCAACGTGAGTCCACCATCACCTCGCCAATTGAAGGTCACGATTTTCACAGGGTAATACACCCCAGCTTTCAAGTCAAAATCGGCATGATTAATGTTTTTGCCAGTGGACCCACCTCCGCCGTCTGGACCGAGGACTTCCATACTCACATCGCCAGTAACACTTCCAGAAGGATCATTGCAACACTTTTTACCGACACCAAGCTGAAATGAAGCACCGTTATCTGAACCAAGTGTAAAGTGATACGTTCCCGACTCTTCAGGACGGAAGAAACCGGTCAACTCAATTGTGTAGTTGGTAATTGTCAAATACTTGCCATAGATTTTACCCATGACCACGCGGTTGCTAGGTGCATAAACTTGGAATGTCGATGCAGTCACTCCTGTCACTGTACCAAAAGTTCCATGAGTTTTATAGCCTGACTGGAAGAAGTCATCTTCCCATCCATCATGGGCTTCAAGTTTGTATTTGTAAAAGACCGCAGTAAAACCTTGTTCGTCGACACTTTCGGGTGTACATCCGGGATCGAATGTTGAAGTTGGAACATCAACTTCCACCGTCACAGTTCCACCTTCAGTGGCAGTGTGAGTGACTGTAGTGAGATGATCACCAGTAGTATAGGTGACATAAGTCGTTGGAGTAGGAACCTCGATCACGACGGTTTCTGTGGTACTTCCGTCAAATGTCTCTGTCGTTGTATAGCTTCCTGTCCATGTCAGAGTCACGGTTTCGATAGGACATTCACCGTCCTCAAATTTAAGCTGCCAGACTCTTTGGCCGATATCTTCCAAATGCTTACCTGAAGGTGTGACATAAGATATCCAAAGTTGGCCATCTCCCTGCCAGTTGAAAGTCACGATCTTAACAGGGTAATATACTCCAGCTTGTAAGTTAAAACTGGCTGTGTTATTATCCAACTCAGGTCCACCTTTTGGCAAAAGAACGTCCATGCTTATGTCACCAGTAACACTGTTAGAAGCATCATCGCAACACCCTCTGCCGCTTCCGAGCTGGAATGATGCGCCGTCGTCTGCCCCCATATTGAAGGTGTAGGTACCAGTCTCATCAGCGAGGTACCAACCGGTCAATTCGATTGTGTAATTGGTAATGGTCAAGTACTTGCCATAAATATAACCTTTGAGGACACGTTCGTTAGGTGATTTGACATGGAATTTCACATCCTTTACCCCAGTAACGTTACCGAAGGTACCATTATTTTTATATCTTGAGTGGAAAAAGTCATCAGACCATCCATCATGGGATTTAAGCTGGTAGTTGTAAAACTCTGCATCAAAACCCTGCCTCTCGACACTCACAGGCGTACATCCGGTATTGTATGTTGAAGTTGGAACATCAACTTCCACGGTCACAGTACCACCTTTAGTGGCAGTATGAGTGACAGTTGTGAGCTCGCTTCCAGTTGTGTAAGTGACGTAAGTCGTTGGAGTAGGAACATCGATCACGACAGTGTCTGTGGACTCACCTGTAAACGTCTGTGTCGACGTATAGCTTCTTGACCATGTCAGAGTTAAGGTCTCGATGGGACATTCACCATCATCAAATGTAAGTTGCCAGATTTTGTCTCCGATTTCAGAAATAGCCTTACCTGATGGGGTGGTATAAGTCAACGTGAGTCCACCATTACCTAGCCAATTGAAGGTCACGATTTTCACAGGGTAATACACTCCAGCTTTCAAGTTAAAATGGGCGTTGTTAATGTTTGTGCCAGTGGACCCACCTCCACCGTCTGGACCAACGACTTCCATGCTCACATCGCCAGTAACACTTCCAGAAGGATCATTGCAACACGATCTACCAACACCAAGCTGAAATGAAGCACCGTTATCTGAACCAAGTTTAAAATGATACGTTCCAGTCTCCTCAGCGCGGAAGAAACCAGTCAACTCAATTGTGTAGTTGGTGATTGTTAAATACTTGCCATAGATTTTACCATTGATCACGCGGTCGTTAGGTGCATTAACTTGAAACGTCGATTTTGTCACTCCATTAACCGTGCCAAAAGTTCCATTAATTTGATATCTTGACTGGAAAAAGTCATCTTCCCATCCATCATGGGCGTAAAGTTTGTATTTGTAAAATACTGCATTGAACCCCCTTCCCTCAACAGTCTTGGGTGTACATCCTGTAGTATCAGCTGCACAGAGTGCGAAAAGCCACAAAAGGACGAGCTGTATAATCATGGGGGTTTAAAAGTCGTCTTCATTATGAGAGATGGATGACAATTTATATATTATTTTTTTACGTAGAACTACGGTCGAAGATCGTCTAGAATCTTTTTCTCATCAATTCAGGTTGCATTGTAGGCTTCAAACCTTTAAACTAACTGCGCAGATTTTGACGATGCTCGTCTGACCCTGAGTTGCGGCCATTAACGGTGTGCTATTGTCTCACAGACTACGAGGCTTTAATAAGTCCGTAAACAATGCTGCTGGTTTAAAAACATACAGAAAAAAATAAAATCCCATAGTGCTTTGACGACATCTTGGAATAATTGGGAGAAGATGCAAAAATTCAATCAAATCATCGCCATTTGCAGCGGTGAAGGGAACAGAAGTTTCTAGCGTAAGAACTTTACTAGCATAGAATAAGCGCCACACGTCTTCATTGCTGATTTTTGCAATACATTCCACAGTAGGTTTAAACCCCCTTCCTTTGTTGAACCACGCAATCTTGAAGAGCCTATTAAGGGACTAGAACCTCATGAGCGGTATATGCAAAGTACACAATTTACTCCATCATTTCAAAATTTCGTATATAATTTGACTCGTAGTGATTGTGACAATCTACCGAATTTGAGAAAGAGCCCAGCAGCTGCCGCTGAGAATCCAAGCATCTTCGCGAGTCTTGAATTTAACAATGAATGAGGCTCTCGTCTACGCCTTAACCGCTATCGTAACATGCCTTAACCGCTATCGTAATATGACTATACAGAATACATTCCTTAAATCACTGGGAATGATCTGCATGAGCTTTCTTCATCAAAGTGGATAAAACTGTCTTGTGGAAATACACAAGTCTGGCTCGACCTATGAACCAAATGAGACCAGAAAAATATTCTAAAAATTCATTCTCAATTGAGTCCGTCATAATTGACATTTTCTACATTGAACTTCCCAGATATATCATTACGTCGAAAATTGGTGGAAGAATTAATTCCACACTTTTTTAATAACCAAGAGAACGGGGAGTAAGGAACATCCCAGCTTCGCCTATGACGTCAACTAAATTCTTGCAGAATCAAGTCGTTGGAGCATAAAAAAAAGATGAAGAGTATTCTAATGATAGAGAACTTCGGAATTACTTTGATAATTCTTTAGACTGCCTAAGTCCATTTCCGAGATGAATTCATAGAGCACATGTTGCATTGAAGGCCGTAATTCATCTAATTGGTATCACGGGTATGACTTCGGAAACTCCTTATTGGAACAGTCAATTCAATTTTCATCGGTACAAAATCCATCCCATCAGTGCGTTCACTTCAATTTGAACTACATAATATTTCAAATTTAACTCTTGTTGCTAGGTTCAAACGTTCAATTAAAGCTAGACAAACAAGTTGGAGTCCGAACCGGAGCATCTACTCTTCCGCACGATTGTGGGTCAAAGCACTGCACTGGCTCTTCAATAGGAACCAGATTGCATTCAGGACATCCAGTGTCGGCTAGCGAAGTGAGCCCACCCCGCATGGACGAAAGTGACCGCGCGCACAGGTTACATTTTCGAGCTAGGCATCTCGCCACATGATTACGAGGAAACAAAGCTCGGTACCTATGAGAAAACCCCAAAGTGAAAGTGGCCTTCCCACTTGCAGCTCACAGAAGTTCAATTTTTCAAAATCAACAGTTTTATTTAAGCATTAACTATAAATGGGTCATGTATCAAGCTTCGAGAGCAAAGCACCCCTTAAATCTACATATTCGTAAAGTTTGAAGCCTTCCGTAACTGAATTTGCTCCTGTATACAATATAAGTAAGAGAATAATTCATGCATCAACACATACGGCTACTGAACTAGCGAAATGCAACCTTCTGAGGTCCTTCAAATCTGTGGAACGAATCCAAATTATGAGATTTTAAACTAGCTAGAATTTTGCTTACCGGTGAAGAAATTAAATGGGGCAATGCTCTTCCCTTTTTCATCCTCGATTGTGGTATAAGCAAGGTGATTCCGAATGAGTGAAAGAGGCTTTCGATTAAAAGTCTCGTAAAGCTTCACTTTTTACGTCCTTCCGCTAAGCTAAATGAGCTGCACCAGTCATTGATGAATTTTTCGTATATCTTCAATGCATTATATACAACTAGCAAAGTTTTTAACCCTTGGAATGACTTTAGGTGCTTATCGTCTTTCAATTTGCTAAATTTAAAATCTACTACATCGATGATTACCATCAATTAGTACAGGCTTACAGAATGTCGTTTGGTTGGAATCAAAGTTCAAATGTGCTAGAAGAAAAAGCCTCATGCCGGAGCCAAACTTGGTGAAAGAGTGAAGGTGTCCATCAGAACAACACTTATCAAGGAAAACAAAACTTCCTCATGTTCAGTGATCCACTTCAGTCCTCACATCTGAAATTGCAAGAATTTATGGAGGAAATCTTTTTCAAGCAGGGTTTGAGCGATGATACTTCAGAAGAGAAGGTATTTACATTCACCTTGAAATAAATATTGTGCTTCTCAGTGTGGATTTAAAGCTTTCCGCACTACTATAACTTATGTCTGAG
This sequence comes from [Candida] citri, assembly GCA_030571295.1. Taxonomy (NCBI): domain Eukaryota; kingdom Fungi; phylum Ascomycota; class Pichiomycetes; order Serinales; family Metschnikowiaceae; species [Candida] citri. The sequence continues at coordinate 6,133 of JAJLXN010000025.1, forward strand.
CGCCCTTAATTACTAAACCAATTGTCTATAGATATTTCTACTCTTTTCGGCATTCTTAGTATGCTACTCATTCTTACATAAGGAATCCAGTGATCACGTAATGGTAAATTTTTCAAGGATAGGTCAGCTTGAAACTCAAGTAATTATAAATAACAGTGTTTTGGGAAAGAGTCGCCTATGAAGTGCAATAATAATCACTTTATCGATGTATACATATTTGATATGATTTACAACTCAAATTTTTTATTTTCACTTTCCGGTTCATCGATGGCATGAATGATTGTCCCCAAGTCTGATCGATGGCATGAATGATTGTCCCCAAGTCTGAAAGTGGCTAATTTATTCACATTTACACCGATCTAAATTTGCTCAGGCTTTCACAATTTCGGCCCTGGTGTGACTTCAGTAGAATTTTGCATCATATAGAGTTTGAGCCCTTGTGATGGGGAGTCGTGAATTGAGATATGAATTAAGAACAACCTCCCAATCCCGATATTAGTTGTCTACTTCGCGATGTATTTGACAGATTATAAGATCCGGGGGGGGGCGGGTGCGAAAACCCTAATCTGTTATCATGCGAACGCGTAGACATTAATGCCTTCAGTACTTCTGAGAGTTAAGCCACTGTGACCAATAAATTCAGGTATCATCCAGCCAAGAGAATTATGCGGAGGTTTTAACTCTAATTCTTTTGGTATTTCAGGAAAATTTCCAATTTTCGATTTTTGAAGAAGAATTGAAAGTTCACTTAATATCCATTTCGCACCGAATTTACGTAAAAACTGCGAAACATGGGTTGGAAATTTTGGTACACAAAAATTATTAATTACTAAATTGGAAATATTATCCCCAAAAGACTATTCCATACAGTTTCACTCGCTTGTTTAGGTCATTGAAAGTTCGCTTGGAGCATTTTCCACCTACATATACGAGAAACTAATTATGTTTCTCGCCCTGTTACAATGACCTATTCAAAAGACTCCTCCACATAGCTCTTGAATTGGATGTTGAGGAGCCCAGCACAAAAAGTGATCATCTTTGTGAAGCAACATAATTTCCCATTATACTCACTTGACTCGACAATGCATGGAAATTTTGCAAACTATTGATTACACAATTGCCCCTATTCAGCTTGCCCATTCTTTTTCCCAATACGAGGAAGCGAGCTTTTTTGTGTTTTTCCTGGAAGTCCTTTGTAGCATTCCATTTCCCGAAATTTCATAATTAGGACAATGAAATCAAGAACCCCGATGATTTGAATTTACGGCTGACACACTTTGTTCCCCGTCGCGCGGGCAAGACCCCTTGCGCGATATGCCCAGCGGCTAGACTGCTGAGTCAAACGCCGTACAAGAAGGAGAACAATCAAAACCGCCAATTGGAAGATCTCTGTTTTGGGGCGGTCTGAATTAATCACCCCTACACGGCCAAATAAGTGATGTCAAGCAGTTAGTGGCAGGTGGATACCGGGCAAGACTATGTTGTTCAGCCCGAATAGTCGAATATCGCTGGGTTAGCTCAGTATGATGAGCATTCTATTACAACTCATGAAAACTCCAAGAAGCCTCACAATTCACAGGTGTAGTGCTTCTGCTTGGTCCAAAAGCACCGCCGCAGCAATTGATACCAATGCACTAATGCTCAGCGTATGCACTATCGCTTAAATCTCACGTCAACGGTAATTAAACTAAATCCTGCATTATCTTCGCCGATGGCCGTAGCCTCGCTGCTAGCACGTATACATGTGATAACTAGTTATCGATTCCACTTTTAATTCTGCCGATGCTATGCAACATTGTTTAAATTATCATTATCTCTTGCGGCATTGATCAAAATGCCGTTCAGGCGGTGCGTGTTTCGTAATGTCTCACATTATCTTTTTTGGCTGCATGATTCCAGATGTTACCATTTGAGTTTTTGCAATATAAAAGCGGTATGAATTGCCCTCAACTCTGACTCTTTTTCTCAGCAATAACCTATAGCATGTCTTTGACTTCATTGACTAGCATTGATCCCACCAACACCGCAGGACTTCTTCTGAGCTTTGCCAAGGCAACCCACAGCATTGCAGTCCATCATGATGCATCCGATTTTGTTAGGTATTCTCGAATTATTAGGGGAGCCACTAACTCTCTCAATATTATCAGCGCTGAAGCAATTTTGGCCACTGCCACAAACACAGATGTTCAGGCTTCTGCAACCTCTGTTATCATGACAGCCATGGCCGACTTGAACGAGCTTAAATTTGAAGAGAACCTTTATTTTGAATGGGTTCGTCTTTGGCCCAATGTATTATTTGCAATTCTTTCTGGAATGTTGTGTTTTATTCACATTGTATTGGCTTTCAAATCAAAATATTGGTACTTCGCCTTGGCTCTTGTTCTTGGTTGTGGCTCGAATTTTGGAGGTTACTTGTGCCGGTGTCTCTCTGCTGGCCATGAATCAGAATTAAACCCATTTATTGTCCAGGTCATCTTACTCACCCTTGGACCTGCCTTTGTCATGGCTGGTATATATTACATGCTAGGTCGCCTACTCCAAATGCATGGCTCACACTCGGTTTTCAAGCCAAGAACATTCTCATACGTATTTATAAATTTAGATGGCATTGCTTTGATTGTACAAGCTGTTGGAGGTGGTATGGCTGCTACTGCTTTGCTTCAAGCGAAGGACCTTGGACCAGGTACTCATGTCATGGTTGCAGGTATTGCATTCCAGGTTTTATCAATGACTTTGTTCTGTTGTGTTTTAGTTGAATTTCTCTGCAAGATCTATTTCAGATGCTCACCAGACGTGAATTTTACCTTGAAGAATCTTTTCGGATTGCTCTTCAATACAAAACATGGAAGAGCTCTCAGAATGTCCTTGGAACCAAATTACGATATGCGCTATAAGTCGGTCCGAAGAAATGTTTTGTTCCCTTATATTCCCATTGTTTTGATCCTGTCTGTCATGTTCATTTACATCAGGTGTGTCTATAGATTGGTAGAGTTGATCCAAGGCTGGTCTGGCTATGTCATCACTCACCAGACATTTTTAGTGGTTCTCGATGCCATACCAGTGGCTTCGGCATGTATATTGATGGTTATTTTTCATCCGTTGTTTATTTGGGGCTCGAGACCACTGCTCAGACAAAAAGATAAAATGTTTGATGCAGAGGAGTCCGGGAAAGGTCAAATTTCAGTTCAGGATTCTCTCAGTGAACGATCGATTGAGGAAATCATGGTCACGCTTGACAACAAGGACAGTAGAAGTGTGGTTGACGGTCCAGAAAGTGAGAAGGATTAAGTTTTCGGTGTGAATTCAAGGGTAATTTTATCCAGCGAGCTTGGGGCTCACAGTATTTTTTGGCTAGCTATTTTGTCTCAGAGAGTCAAGGATTTACCTTTCATTAAAAGGATTAACTCTATGGCAATAAGCTACATCTATTCCAGTGGAATTACATATATGCAAATTATAAAATATTTACAAAAATAAACATTTAAATATATTGGATCGAAATTGAGGTGGGGGCGCCTCTTTACAAAATTGGTTTCTCGAAAAATGTCTAATATTTGAAAGTTCTATAAAACTAAAACTCAAAATGAATTAAAAGTGAACCAAGTTCAGAAACCGAATTAAAAGTAATCATAAAAGAAGTGGAATGTATCAGGTATCAGATTTTAAATGTTTTCGAGCAAAGCTTCTCTATCAGATCAACGCGAATGCGATAACACCCAAAATGGTTGCGAAGTTGTAGGACTTGAGCAGACCAGAACCATTGGCAAGGGATGATACACTGTTTGCCGATGCTGCATATGTGTAAGTACTATTGGCACTTGAGCTCAATGTTGTCACAGTTACCACAGTAGTAGTATCAGATTGAGCAGAAGAGCCGAGCGACATAGTTGTAACAGCAGCAATGTTGGTAGTGGAAGCTTCCTCAATATCCACTAGAGCGGTAGAGAGCCCTTCAATAGTGACGAGAGATCCTTCAGAATTAGTTAAGATAGCCACACCAGTGACAGCAGATTCTTCAGTGGCAAGGGAAGCAGTCTTAACAATTGCAGTGGCTTTGTCTGCTTCAGTAGAAGCCGCTTCAATGGTTGCAGAGGATGGTTCAACACCAGACGAAACCGCTTCAGCAGCTGTGGCACCAACAGAAAAATGAGTTTCAGCAGTGAAGAGTGTGTTCAAGGTAGACGTCGAAATAGCTATCTCATTTGTAGATGTACCCGCTGCGAAAATTGTAGAAGTCAATTCACCAGTTGAGTCTGTAGTCACAACGACCTCACTAGTCACAGCGATTGTCTCACCCTCGACATTCACAGATGTCAACACAGTTGTGTAAACGGTGCAGAGTGGACAAATTTCCTCGTCAGTCTCAGTGCTTGTTCCCGCAGTAAAGGTGGTGGTCTCGGTAATTGTGACTCCGCTCTCATTGGTGCTCATTTTGATAACACCAGAGCAGGTGACCGTGACTTCATCAGTCTTGATCGAGGTCCATGTAATTGTAGCCTCAGTGCATTCAACTGTTGTGGTGACCAATGCCCCGCTTTCATCAGAGGCGACGCGAACAACACTATAGTCAGTGTAAATTGAGCCGTTAGCGTCAGTCACAGGACATGTAGTTACATATTCAGTAACTACCAGAGACAAAGTGGTTGTGACAGGGTAAGCTGTCTCTTTTGCAGATGTGCTCAGTGTCGAAAACTCAGATGTTGTAGTGAGGACATTTCCGTCAGAGTCAGTGGTCACAATCACGACGCCAGAATCGGTCTCAACAGATCCGTCAGAATTGGTCGTGGTCCAAGTAGTGGTGAATTCAGTGAAACTAGCCTCAGAAGCATCAATTTGTGATGTGGTTGTGAAGACATTGCCCGCAGAATCAGTAGAAACAATCACAATTCCCGAGTCGGTCTCGACAGAGCCGTCGGAATTCGTTGTGGTCCAGGTGGTAAGGTATTGAGTGAGACCAGCATCGACGCCAGTAATTTGAGACGTGGTAGTGTAGACGCTTCCATCAGAATCGGTCGTCACAATCACGATACCAGAATCTGTTTCCACAGTACCATCGGAATTGGTAGTGGTCCATGTAGTACCATACTCTGTCAAGGAGATACAATCTTCTTCATCACGGCGACAAATGACGAGTCCCAGAGATGACTCTGAAATTTCAGAAGTAGTAGTGTGAATATTACCAGCAGAGTCGGTGGTAACTATCACAAGACCCGAGTCGGTCTCGACAGAGCCATCAGAATTAGTAGTAGTCCAAGTAGTTGTGTAGTGTACAAGTCCAGCATCAACAGCGGTTGGAAACTGAGCAGTCGTAGTGTAGATACCTCCGTCGGAATCGGTGGTGACAATAACGACACCAGAGTTGGTCTCAACAGAACCATCTGAGTTGGTTGTAGTCCAGGTGGTAGTGAACTTATTAAGACCGTCATCAACTGCGGTTGGATACTGTGACGTGGTAGTGTAAACACTGCCAGCAGAATCAGTGGTAACGATCACCACACCCGAGTCAGTCTCAACGGTTCCGTCTGAGTTAGTAGTAGTCCAGGTAGTGGTGTACTCCGTCAAATGTGGGAACTCAGAGGTGGTGGTGTAGAGAGAACCAGCAGAGTCCGTAGTGACAATAACGACACCAGAGTTGGTCTCAATAGAACCATCAGAGTTAGTTGTAGTCCAGGTCGTAGTGAACTGAGTAAGACCGTCATCAACAGCAGTTGGGAACTGTGACGTGGTGGTGTAAACACTGCCAGCTGAATCAGTAGTAACGATCACCACGCCCGAGTCAGTCTCAACGGATCCATCGGACTTGGTTGTAGTCCAGGTAGTAGTGTACTCAGTCAAGTATGGGAATTCAGAAGTGGTGGTGTAGAGAGAACCAGCAGAATCAGTGGTAACAATGACGACACCAGAGTCAGTCTCAACAGAGTCATCCGAGTTGGTAGTGGTCCAAGTGGTGGTGTACTCAGTCAAGGAAATACAGTCTTCGCCATCCCTACGACAAATGACAACACCGGTGGAAGAAGAATCAGTAAACCCAGAGGTGGTAGTATAGACACTTCCGTCGGAGTCGGTAGTCACTATCACAACACCAGAGTTTGTCTCCACAGAACCATCTGAGTTGGTTGTGGTCCAAGTAGTAGTGAATTGGGTAAGACCATCATCAATAGCAGCTGGAAACTGTGACGTGGTAGTGTAAACACTACCAGCTGAATCAGTGGTAACGATCACCACACCCGAGTCAGTCTCAACAGTTCCGTCGGAGTTAGTAATAGTCCAGGTAGTAGTGTACTCAGTCAAGTGTGGGAATGCAGATGTAGTTGTGTAAAGAGCTCCAGTAGAGTCTGTAGTGACAATCGCAACACCAGAGTCAGTCTCAACAGTACCATCAGAATTGGTGGTTGTCCAGGTAGTGGTGTACTCCGTCAAATGTGGGAACTCAGAGGTGGTGGTGTAGAGAGAACCAGCGGAGTCCGTAGTGACAATAACGACACCAGAGTTGGTCTCAATAGAACCATCAGAGTTAGTTGTAGTCCAGGTCGTAGTGAACTGAGTAAGACCGTCATCAACAGCAGTTGGGAACTGTGACGTGGTGGTGTAAACACTGCCAGCTGAATCAGTGGTAACGATCACCACGCCCGAGTCAGTCTCAACAGTTCCGTCGGAGTTAGTAGTCGTCCAAGTGGTGGTATATTCAGTCAATTGAGCAAACTCAGAGATAGTAGTGTAAAGACTTCCATCGGAATCGGTGGTCACAATCACAACACCAGAGTTTGTCTCAACAGAACCATCTGAGTTGGTAGTCGTCCAAGTGGTGGTGTACTCGGTCAATTGAGCAAACTCAGAGGTAGTAGTGTAGAGAGAACCAGCCGAGTCAGTGGTGACGATCACCACACCAGAGTCAGTCTCAATGGATCCGTCAGAATTGGTTGTCGTCCATGTCGTAGTGTACTCAGTCAATTGAGCAAACTCAGAGGTAGTAGTGTAGAGAGAACCAGCCGAGTCAGTGGTGACGATCACCACACCAGAGTCAGTCTCAATGGATCCGTCAGAATTGGTTGTCGTCCATGTCGTAGTGTACTCAGTCAATTGAGCAAACTCAGAGGTAGTAGTGTAAAGACTTCCATCAGAATCGGTGGTAACAATCACGACACCAGAGTTGGTCTCAACAGAACCATCTGAGTTGGTTGTAATCCAGGTCGTAGTGAACTGGGTGAGACCGTCATCAACTGCAGTTGGGAACTGTGACGTGGTGGTGTAAACACTGCCAGCAGAATCAGTGGTAACGATCACGACGCCCGAGTCAGTCTCAACAGTTCCGTCGGAATTGGTCATGGTCCATGTCGTAGTGTATTCAGTAAGGCCAATTTGGCCAGCATCAACTGCTGTAGGGAATTCCGAAGTGGTGGTGTAGACACTGCCCGCAGAGTCGGTGGTCACGACGATAACTCCAGACTCAGTCTCAACGGAACCATCTGAGTTTGTAGTGGTCCAAGTGGAGATGTACTGGGTAAGTCCAAGGGACGATGATGCGGAAATTATCGAGGTTGTAGTGTAAAGGCCTCCAGTAGAGTCGGTAGTGACAAGGACCACTCCAGACTCGGTTTTCACAGAGCCATCAGAGTTGGTGGTGGTCCAAGTTGTAGTATACTCAGTAAGTACATCTGAGCTTGTAGCGGCGATGAGTGAAGTGGTGGTGTAGAGACTTCCAGCTGAGTCTGTAGTGACAATCACAATACCAGACTCAGTCTTGGTAGAGCCATCTGAATTGGTGGTAGTCCATGTCGTGGTGTATTGAGTAAGACCGGCATCAACTGCTGTTGGGAACTCCGAAGTAGTCGTGTAAAGACTTCCAGCCGAGTCGGTAGTGACAATAACAATTCCAGAGTTTGTTGCCACAGAACCATCTGAATTAGTAGTAGTCCAAGTAGTGGTGTACTCAGTGAGACCGGTAGGAGAGGCGGTTATCACCGAGGTTGTAGTATAAAGGCTTCCAGCAGAATCTGTCGTGACAATTACGACG
>JAJLXN010000026.1:0-14059 GCA_030571295.1 [Candida] citri
TCGCTGCTGCCGCCGCTGGTCTTACTCAATACACCACCACTTGGACTACTACCAACTCTGATGGCTCTGTTGAGACCGACTCTGGTGTTGTTATCGTTACTACCGACTCTGCTGGTTCTGTCTACACTACAACTTCACAAATCGCTGCTGCCGCCGCTGGTCTTACTCAATACACCACCACTTGGACTACTACCAACTCAGACGGCTCTGTTGAGACTGACTCTGGTGTTGTTATCGTTACTACCGACTCTGCTGGTTCTGTCTACACTACAACTTCACAAATCGCTGCTGCCGCCGCTGGTCTTACTCAATACACCACCACTTGGACTACTACCAACTCAGACGGCTCTGTTGAGACTGACTCCGGTGTTGTTATCGTTACCACTGACTCTGACGGAAGCATTTACACTACTACTTCTGAGTTCCCAGTTGCCGTTGATGCCGGACTCACTCAATACACCACCACTTGGACCACCACCAATGCCGATGGTTCAGTCGAGACTGAATCTGGTGTCGTGGTTGTTACCACCGACTCTGCTGGTTCCGTCTACACCACCACCTCTGAATTCTCTGAATCATCTCTGGGCGTGGTCATCTGTCGTAGAGATGACGAGGATTGTGTTTCTTTGACTGAGTACACTACTACTTGGACCACCACTAACGCCGATGGATCTGTTGAGACCGACTCTGGTGTTGTTATTGTGACCACTGATTCTGATGGTAGCGTTTACACTACCACCTCAGAATTCCCAGCTGCCGTGGATGCTGGCCTCACTCAGTTCACCACTACTTGGACTACCACTAATGCTGATGGTTCTGTTGAGACCGACTCTGGTGTTGTCATCGTTACCACCGACTCTGATGGTAGCGTTTACACCACCACTTCTCAAATCGCTGCTGCTGCCGCTGGTCTTACTCAGTACACCACTACTTGGACTTCTACCAACTCTGATGGCTCTGTTGAGACCGACTCTGGTGTTGTTATCGTCACCACTGACTCTGCTGGAAACGTTTACACCACGACATCCGCTTTGTCCGGCTCCGAGGCTACTGGGTTAACCGAGTACACGACTGCTTGGACTACCACCAATGCTGATGGATCCGTTGAGACTGACTCTGGTGTTGTCATTGTCACCACCAACTCTGATGGTGAGTTGTACACTACGACCTCCGCCTTGGCCGATACAGAGGCTACAGCTACAACTGCTTGGACCACCACTAATGCAGATGGAACTGTTGAGACAAAGTCCGGTGTGGCAGTTACTACGACCGACGCTAACGGTGTTGTTTACACCACCATCTCCCTGGTTGTCACCGAGTATGTTACCACATGTCCACTTACTGATGCTAGCGGCTCTATCTACACGGATTACAGTGTCGTTCGTGTCACTTCTGATGAAAGTGGAAAGTTGCATACCACAACTGTTGAGTGTACCGAGGCCACAATCACATGGACTACCACCGATTCAGATGCAACTGTCTCTACCTGTTCTGGTGTTATCAAGAAGACTACCGACGAGGCTGGTGCCACTGTTACTTTGACTTCAACCTTTGATGAAAACGCTACAACTGAAGCGGAAACTGAAACCAACACCGTTATGGCCAACACATCTGCTGGTGCCACTACTGTCACCACTACAGTTACCCCAACCACCGAGACTATCGCAGCTCAAGACACTGCTTCTACAGGCGCAGCTGCTGCAGGAACTGAAACCGTGGCTGACGTCTCAACTGTTGTTGCAATCACTGAAACTGTTGCAGCTCAAGACACTGATGCTACAGGCCAAGCTGCTGCTGAAGGAACTGAGACCGTGGCTACTACCGAAACTGTTGCAGCCACTGCTTCAGGCCAAGCTACTGCTGAAGGAAATGAAACTGTGGCTAATGTCTCAACTCAAATCCAAACTGCCTCCACCAAGGCTGAAAGTACAGAATCTGCAACTACAATCGTTGGCTCGACCGGATTTACATCCATCCGTACGGAGGCTGGTTCGGCTGCTTCCACCTTTAGTACAAGCTGGAACGCAACAGCATCATCTACAGCAAGCATTTACTCCGAATCATCGATTGCAAGTGGATCTGGATCCTTCAATTCTATCAACATCCTCACCTTCTTTGGACTTATGGCATTTGCATTGGTCTAAACTAGCCTATAGGCTTTGACCTGGCAATCGCAATCTTCAAGTCAAGGGATTCATTAAACTTCGTTTAATTTTGTTTTTATTAAGGACTTTCCTTTCGAAGTTGTTTCCAATTTCTAGATTCGGTATAAGCACACATATAGACTTTTGCTTATAATAAAACGTTATTTCAAGATTGCTATATTCGTAATTTTGGCTATTGTTACGAAGTAATTGAGCTCGTGCGTTCACAATGTAGTAGTATCACGGCGATTTTGAGTTTATCAGATACCCCACTTCAGGTCGCTCAATGTTTGCCTACAACGTCGCACAATAACGATGTTATGTACTCCAAAAACATAGGAGTACAAAGTAGACACAAACTCAAAGTCTGGCATGTTCGTCACCTTACGAGCAGAAATAGAACTACAGATTATAGTGTCTACGGACGCACGATCTCCTCCCGAAAGTTTCAGTCCACATCTTGCTAAGGATCTGGCGAAAGGAAAATCGAAAAATGTGGAACAATTCAAATAGTTACGCCAAAGTTGCGCCCATTTAAGGTTTTTTTGGACCCTCTTTTTGGCCTGAATGGTACCTAACTATGCCGTTTTCACCATGAAAAGTTAGTTTTGTCGCCCGCAAAAACGATTTTCATAAACACGTGAAACTTTATTCCTTTTTCGTTAAGCCCCGTTCCTTCGAGGGGAATTCAGGAACGTTTTGGTCAGGTCCATCCGAGAAGTTGCGCCTATCGTTGGCTCGTGATGCGTCTTGACGCATAAATCAGGGTCGCGAACGCAGGCTACGGGCGGAAACGCTTCAAACCAAAGCAAAGCCTGGTTTATTTTTTCTAACCGAGACTTGAGCGAGTACGCGTCTTGGAATTGTTAAGGGAAGGGCCTGGTAAATAGATTTTCTTATAACTTATGTTTTGAGAGGGCATTAATGGATCTGAACGAAACTTCTGTTACATGTCAAACTTGAAACAATAAGATCGTTTGTTCGACCACAATTAAACAATAAGATATTGACAAGAACAATATTCAGAGGACCTTGAACCTTAATTAGGAAACCCCGAAATTAGCTTTTCAGGTAAACATGGCCCCGCATTCGACCTTATTGGGGCTTAAATTGTACTAACGAGACACGGTATAACTCTTCCGGCATTGACGGCTGCATACGCACCGCAAGCAGCCCTGTCAAACTATTGTTCATGCGAATTCAGTTTAGTTAGCAGCTTTGTCGCCGGCAATAGAGTGTTCCGCCCGTGAACCATTTTTCTTGAAAATTTTGTAAGCATTTGGTAAGAAGGAAAGAGGATCGGAAAAAGTTGAGAGTTCACGATGTGTTCGGAGCTTTTAAATGCGTCATTACGACTCTGAATATATCGCAAAAGAATCTAATCTAACTTTACGGAAGGGAGCCAATTACGACGCCCTCGATGATGTAAAATGGTTTGAGTACTGCGCTTGTGCTTGTTGGTCAGTTTAGACTATTTTTGTCGTGACCTTGTTGGCGAATTTTATTCCCCTTCGGTGCCGGGGAGCCCCTCACTGATGCATCGGCATGCGGTCTCTCAAAATACATTTACCCGGTACCCTCTACCTGGTGTCCAAAAACTTTGTCAAGAACTCGATATGTCAAGTGAAAGGAACATTCCAAGCTGAAGCTTCAAAAATTTTCCCAAAACGACTAACCAAAGCTTTGTCGACTCTTTAGTGAGGAAGTGAGCCCTTTTAGAACGTGGCTTTGCCTGCTTTCGGTAGTGCATTTGAATTACTTGTTTTGGGTTCAAAATTCACAAACAAGGTAAGAGTTATACACTCCGTGCATCGTAACGGACGCAAAAACACGAGGAACGAGGTTTTCGCTTGCATGGGCTAATTGCAAAATCTTAAGAGAGATTTAATTCATATATAAGGGACCCGATTTGCCCGGTCCAATTTTTCGCTAGCAGCAAATTGTGAACAAATGATCTGGACCAAGTTTGTCGCTACATTTTTTGTTTGGTGCTTTGTCTCTGCCTGGGACATCACCTCCGAGACCGTTTTAGTATCACCAATCAACTTGGCTATCGCTGATCTTACTATTGAGGACGATGCTTACCTCTCTATCGTTAACAATTTGTTGACTACCATTGCTGGTTCTTTGGACGTCAAGAGTGGAGGTGCATTTTACGTTTCCTCAACAAATGGCCTTGCTTCAAGTGTTACTTTGGTCTCTGGATCAATTACTGTCGATGGTGACCTTGCATTCAACTCTACCCGTGCAAATGTCGTCAGCAACTACGACATGGTATCCATTGGCGCCTTTACCAACAACGGTAACATGTGGTTTGGTATTAACTCGTTCTCTATTGTCCCACCTATCACTCTTGGTTCTGCCACTTCTTGGACCAACAATGGTATGATCTACTTCAGACAAGAAAGCGATAACTACTCATACATTACCGTCAGCAACGTTTTAGGAACCGTTGAGAACAACGGTGTTATCTGTCTTTACAACTTGGAGTGGGATCAAACTACCTACATCAGCGGTAGCGGATGTATTAACGTCATGAGCGGTGGTAGAATGCAAATCGAAATCGGTTCTTACACTGTTTCCGAGTCCCAAACTTTTGCATTGAGTTCTTCCACCTCCACTTTGAGTGTTTTTGGTTTGGCCTTGTCTCTTACCGGTTCCAACACTTACAAGGTTGTTGGATTCGGAGATGGAAACACCATTGCAGTGAACCTTGGTTTCACCGACTCCAGCTACAGTTCTAGCACCGGTATCTTGACTCTTTCCTTCTTCTTTGGTGTTTTCACTCTTCACTTCGACATTGGTACTGGTTACGACAGCCTGTTGTTCAGTACCAACGGTGTCAGCGGTGCCGGAACCAAGATCTACTACTCTGGAACCAGCCCAACATCTATCCCAAGCTCTTGTGTTTGTGAGTCTTTCCCAAGTCCACCATTGTCCAGCTCCTCGAGTTCTGTCGCCTCCTCAACTGCTCCAAGCTCTTCAAGCACCAGCTCTGCTACCTCGACTGCTTCCACCTCGAGTTCTGCTTCTAGTTCTGCTTCCAGTTCTGCTTCTAGCTCTGCTTCTAGCTCTGCTTCTAGCTCTGCTTCTGGCTCTGCTTCTAGCTCTGCCTCGAGTTCTGCTAGCTCCTCTGGCGCATCCAGCTCCGCTGCCTCCTCCGAGTCCAGCTCTTCTAGCGCTGCTTCCTCTCCTGCTTCTTCAGTTGAGTCTTCCTCCAGTGCTGCTTCTTCCAGCGAGTCTGCCTCATCTGGTGCTTCCTCTGGAGCTTCCTCTGGTGTCACATCCTCACAGGCTTCCTCCAGTTCTTCCACTGGTGTCGTCATCTGTCGCAGAGACGATGTTGACTGTGTCTCGTTGACCGAGTACACTACTACCTGGACAACTACCAACTCTGAGGGTATTACTGAGACTGACTCTGGTATCGTTATCGTCACTACCAGCTCTAATGGTGAGTTGTACACCACCACTTCCGAGTTCCCACACTTGACTACTTATACCACCACCTGGACCACCACCAACTCCGAGGGAGTCACTGAGACCGACTCGGGTATTGTCATTGTCACTACTAGCCCAGATGGATCTCTCTACACTACTACCTCTGAGTTCCCACACTTGACCGAGTACACCACTACTTGGACTACCACCAACTCCGAGGGTATTACTGAGACTGACTCTGGTATCGTTATCGTCACTACCAGCTCTAATGGTGAGTTGTACACCACCACTTCCGAGTTCCCACACTTGACTGAATACACCACCACTTGGACCTCAACTTTGTCTGGTGGCTCTGTCGAGACTGACTCTGGAATTGTCATCGTTACCACCAGCTCTAATGGTGAGCTCTACACCACCACTTCGGAGTTCCCACATGTGTACACCACCACCGACTCTGAGGGTGCTCCTGTCACTACTACTGTGGACCGTATCATCACTGAGTATGTCACCACTTGTCCAGCTACTGACTCTACTGGTTCTGTTTACACTGACTACAGTGTTGTCCGTGTCACTTGCAACGAGAGCGGTGAGACTTTGACCACCACTGTTGAGTGTACCGAGGCTACTGTCACATGGACCACTACCGAAACTGATGAGGTCACTGTCACCTGCTCTGGTGTCATTAAGATGTCCACTGACGAGAGCGGTGCCACTGTCACTGAGACCACCACTTACACTGTTTGGGGAAGCACCGTTGCTGAGACCACTTGTGACGAAGAAGAGGAGGAGTCTACGTCTGCCGCCGTTGAGACCACCACTGCCGCCGTTGAGACCACCACTGCCGCCGTTGAGACTACCACTGCTGCCGTTGAGACCACCGCTGCTGAGACAAGCTCTGTCGAGGGTTCTGTCCTTACCCTTTACACCACTGTCTGGACAACTGTTGTTGCAGGTTCATCCAGTGTTGTGACCGGCGAGGTTGTTGTCTCCTCCAACTCTGCTGGTGAGTTAACCTCAACTGTCTACGTCACTGAGACCGTTGCGCCAGCTTCTGCTGTTACTTCCTTGGCTGCTACTTCCGAGGGAACTGCTGCTGCCGAGAGTGTTACTACTTTGAGCTCCAGTACTAACAGTACCTACACTTACGCCCCATCTATTTCCGAGACTGTCGTCGCAGGTGCCTCTGCGTTCAAATCTTTGAACTTCATCACCATTCTTGGTGCCATTGCATTTGCATTGGTGTGATCAGCATAATTTGCTTCATTCTGAAATTCGATACCACACTCTTTCATCAAAATTTGATCACATTCCATGAAAAGCTTCAATTCGGGACTTTGCTATTAATAATTTTCTAATTCCTTTGATTTACCCAATACATTCGCTTATTACACGATTTTACTGTTTATGACGGAGTTTTGTAGACGCGGTGGGACATCCACATCACGAATCAAAGCAGAAAATTGAAAAAAAGAAGATAAAAAAAAGAATGGAACTTGTCTAGAGCCGACTTGAAGCTGTTTTGATCGCAAGGCTCAGCCTTCTTAGGAAAACATTTCTCATAACTGAACTCTCAGTCATTCATGTATTTTGCACCCAAGACGCACATTTGTTGAATTCCTGAATATTAGCATTCTTGGACTGCTCATGCAAGCTTACCACTGAAAGTAGTTACGACATGTATCCTCATTATGAGTGATTATTCTCAATACCTCTATTTGATGAAACTCATAGTTTTGGAAGTTCTCAGTCAATTCATAGTAAGTGGTATAAGCAATTCTCATACAATGAACAGTTGTTAATAATTCCTGATCTGTTGGGTTGAATCAGCTTTATAGCTTATATTTTTATTATTTTTGTTCCTGCTTAAGATAGGGTTGATAGTTCAATTTATTTAGCAACCTTGAACCTGTTTACTCGGTGATGTTTGAAGCGTCACCGTGCGATAAAATAAAGCATAATTCATATTGTGGAATAAATTATACATTCTTACCATACCATGCATTTTTTTTTATAGCAAACACAGAAGAATGCTAACTCAATTTTGTGCGATAAATGTCTTACGAAATCTGTATCGTAAATTGATTACGTCAAGCAGGTCTTAGGTCTCATATCAAACCTTCGCCAGGAAATCAATGGACTGCAGATATTATTCACGTAAGATTTCATCCAGAGACTTTGAGTAAAAAACGTTTTAATCCATAGATCTACGATAACACTGAGAACTCTCCGCTTGTATTAAGCGGGATACGATATACGAGTGAAGGATATAGCAAATACCTTACGTTTCATGTTGCGGTTAGGGGCGATGGTGTATGGTTATTGTTTATCGGCAGACAACAGACATAACTTCATTTAGCTTAGCGTAATTCGCAACGAAAAAGACATTCTCTCTAGAAAATGAGATGATGAACTTCCTTGTTCCAAACAATCCTCGCTCAAATGAAGTTATGTAGTCAGCACTTACTACAAGGAACGAGAACTTTCCATAAAGTGCCCGGAACCTATTTATCCTCCGTCCTTGGCATAATTTAAGACAATGCGAAAATCTCTGTAAGTGAAATTACTACTTTACCGGGCAAGTCCATGTTACTTAGTGATGTTCTAGTATAACTCGCTTAATTTGAAAAATCCAACCAATTTACACACAAATGTAGCTCGACTGGACCCCACCTCTCTGAACATTGAATTTATCTCGAGTTTCTAACAACCCAATTTATGATCTCTCGAAGATTCAGTGCATAAGCTTGCCCGGATACAAGGACTTGCATACATTTGGCCATACTGATTTTACAATATAAACTCGTCCTGAAGCTCCTAAAACTTTGAGATATTTGGTCACCATCAACATGAACTGGACTACGCTTCTTTCATCAGTGTCCATTTGCTGTTATGTATCGGCTATGGATATTAATTCAGGCGTTCTAGTGACTTCTCAAAGTGAGTTGGTACTTGATGGGCTCGTAGTGCATTCGGACGCCTACTTGAGCGTTATGAATGTTTTGCAAACTACTATCAACGGTGACATAGAAATCTCAAGTGATGGTGCTTTCTTTGTCACCTCTTCCGATTGGCATGTGTCCAATGTTAAAGTAGTCGCTGACGAAATTATCAATCTTTCGATCTTTCAATTTATGTCCGTCGATGCGCTAGAAGCAAGCAAATTTGACATGGAGACAACGGGTCAATTCAGAAATGAAGGAAAGATGTGGTTTGGGTACAATTTGTTTTCATCTGATAGCCCAATTATTATACGAACTGGAATAAATTTTTACAATTCTGGTAACATTCACTTTTATCAAAGAGATAGTAGCGCACCGTCTGAAATCGTCATAAAAAGTGGAGGGGGCATTTCAAATTCCGGCAGTATATGTGTCAACAAGGTAAGATGGAAACAAGAGGTCTCTATTTATGGCCCGGGATGCATTGTCATTTTAGATAAAGGTGAGTTTCATCTAGATCTTGCATCACACGATTTTGACGCCCAGCAGTATATTTCGATGTCAACTTTTAGATCAGTCTTGACCATTCTTAGTTTAGAAGGTGTTAGTGGCACAAAAGTTTTCAGCTTATCAGGCTTCAGACGCCAGTGCATAATCACTCTGGAATCCAAAATTGAGGATATCTCATATGGAGGGGATACTTTATCGCTATTTTATGAAACTTGCATTATTGAAATCAAAATTGGTTCAGGATACAGCAGTAATGGATTTTACTTTGAAGAGTTTTCGTCAGGTGAGTCTGGCGTTATGTATGATGGACCATCAACATTCACGTCCCCTGATGTATGTGTTTGTCTTGGTTATGACTACCCTCCAAACGAAGGAGACCCTCTAACTTTTACATCGTCGAGTTCAGTTTTGGCAGATGATTCTAGCCTTATCATTTCAAGTCAGATTGTATCGGAATCTCTGTCATCAAGCATTGAGGCGATGATTTCAAGTGACTCTGAGACTTTAACTAAGAACTTAATTGTGACTTCATCTGATGAAACTTCAAGTTTGGACTTTTCAAGCGAGACAAGCTCTTTGAGCGAGCTGTCCTCAAGTGGAATATCGTCTTCAATGGAAGGAGTAATCTCCAGCGAAATAACGACTTTCAGTGAGAGTACATCTTCGAGTGGGAGTGCAACCTCCAGTGAACTAATAATTTCAAGTGAAGATACGACGTCGAGTGAAACAGCATCTTCTAGTGAAGGAGGGTTCTCGACCGAAGGTAAAACTTACAGCGACTTAAGCTTCTCAAACGAAGGCACATCATCCAGTGGTATTAGCTTTTCAAGTGAGGCTACGAGTTCCATTGAATCGCTTAGCTCGAGTCCGGTCTCCTTTTCTCAAGAATTGACATCCTCCAGTGATACCACATACTCAATTCAGTTAACGTCTTCTATCCAGAATACGTCTCGGGATAAATCAAAATTTTCTGAAGAATTGACATCTTCAAGTTCCAGTGGTATACTATTTTCCAGCGAGATACAAAATACCAACGAAAATACGATTGCCTATGAAGCTACATTAGCAAATTCAGGTGAATCGGCATATTCTGGCAAAAAAGAATCTTCCAAAGTCACATCCGCCATTGACATAACATATTCAGATGAGGCAAAATCTTCTCATTGGGGTAAATCAAGTGAGGCCACAAAAATGCAATCCTCCAGTAAGGTGATAGATAGAGAACTGTTTATTTTCACTAAGACCTCCTCTAGCGGGGCTTCAACTTTAAGTGAATTAATTTCGTCGAGTGCAGCGTACTCTAGTGAAATAATCTGCAGTGAAACAACGTCATTTGGGGAGGTAACATCTGCCGGAGAGTTGAATACTTTGAATGTGACGACGAGTACTTTACTGGAAGACAACTCTCGTGAGATACTGACTTCTAGTCAGCTGGCGTCTTCTAGACCATCTTCAAGTGATATAAGTCTTACTAGGGAGAACACATCTTCAGAAAAGGTCACATATTTTATCGAAGACTCATTTCGTGGTAAGATCACTTCTTCTAGTGAGATGGAAAGTTCAAGAGAGATTGGCTCTTCATATGCTGGAGTTCCTTCAAGTGAAGAGCCAAAATCCAGTGAAGTTAAACTTTCGAGTGGTGAGTCCCCCAGCGAGCTGACCATTTCCAGTACTGTGACTTCTTCAAGTGACGAAACGTCCTCCAGTGTGACAATATTACCTAGCGAGGTAAGGTCCTCTAGTGAGAGTACATCTTCAGCTGAGATGTGTTCTACTGGTAAGACAACGTCTTCTAGTGAAAAAGCTTCAACGAATGATAACGATTCTTCCACTGATGGAAAAGCTCACAGCAAGATAGAGACTTCAAGTAAGGACCCGCTTTTGAATGACAATTCTTCTGCCAGTGAAACAGCCTCTTCAAGTGAGCTATCTAGCGGAATGGACAGAAAGATGTCTTTTGAGGAGTCAACTTCTCTTGAGCTGTGGTCTTCCAGTGAGGTAGCAAGCTTCACTAGGGTAACAAGCTCCAGTGAATTTACATACTCTACTGAGGCAAGTGAGTTATCAAGTTTCAGTGAAACATTATCATCAAGCGGAAATAAGTTTTCCAGTGAAACAATTTACTCAAGCGAATCCACTTCCTCAAAAGAAGTCTTATCTTCGAGCAAACTCTTATCTTCAATCGAGTTTGTACGTTCCAAGGAGGTCACCAGTCCTGAGATGACTAGTTCTAACGAGATATCTAATTCCAATAAGGTATCGCCATTTAGTGAGGAAACTTCTAGCATTGAACTCACTTTCAAATTCTGGAGCACATCTTCCAGTCTTATTATATCCAGTGAAATAAGGTCTTTCGGTGTTATTACATCCTCGAGTGAAGTGACATCTTCGGTCGATACAACTTCTATGGAGGCACTAACATACTCGAGTGAGGTGGCGGGAGCTAACTCTTCGCTCGATGATATCTATAAAAACTCAGACGATAGCCAGTCTACATTTTCAACCGATAATTCATCCTCAAGTACATTCGAGTCTTCTCAGAGTTCTCTGGAATTTGTCATTTGTCGTCGGGATGATGCAGATTGTAATATCTCAACCGAGAATAACATTACTTTGACCAATAACTTGACCAACACTGACTCTAATGGTTCTAAAGAGACAGATATCGATGCTGGTATTATAACCGCTTCTTCTTGGAGAAGTGTTTACACCACAGTCTCAAAGATTTCCGATTTAAAGTCCTCCGATATCACCATTGATACAGTGACCAATACAGATGGAAACATCTTCAGTGCATCTGGCTCTTCATCTGCCATTGAGACCAATTACGTTATCAACACCACCTACGCAGAGGGCGATGTTGTGACCACTGTCGCCTCTCTGGTAATATCCGAATATGTCACCATATGCCCAACTACGGATTCTGATGGCTCTATTTACACCGACTATAGTGTTATTCGTGTTATCCTAGGTGAAAACAAAGAATTGGCTACCACTACCGTCAAATGCACTGAAGCTACAATTACATGGACTACCACTGAAAATGATGCTACAGTGGTCTGCTCTGCTGTCATCAAAATGGGTACTGATGAGAATGGCTTCGCTGTAACGGAGACCATCTCTGCCGGAACAAGCACGTTTACCGAAATACCAGTTGAAGTCACTGACGATGCTATGGTTGAGACTGGAAGTTTCTTGAAGCTGTACACCACTATCTCGACAACTAATGAGGTCGTAGGTGATACAACTATTACGACTAGCACAGTTGTGGTGTCGCAGAGCGATGAATTGGAATCCAGTTCTCAAGCAACCGAGACAGTTGCAGCTGAGTCAGTGCTCCTTGCTATTCCTGAGGAGCTCACTACTGAAGCTGATTCTGCTGTAATCAAAGAATCTTCCACTGGAGCTCCATCTGCTGTTGTTGAAGATTCCATTGAGTCTGTTGCAGATGCAATCACTTCAACTCAAGATACCTCCAACACCTACAAAGATAAGTCTGCTATTACTAATGGGACTTCTGTTTCTTTTGACACAAGTCTCTCCTCTCTAAGCAATGGTGCCAGTCATAGTCCAAGTCTCTCAACTTCTATCATCAGCGAATCATATATTGTGGGTGCTGCTCCGATCAAGTCGTACCACATTGCAAACCTCTTGGGTGTTCTCGCATTTGCCTTGATGTGATCAACCCTTCCGAGAAATTCGTTCAAAACATCGAAATGAGTTTGGATTTTGTTTCATTTCGATTCGAAGCAGGTCTTAAAAGACAAATTTCATAATTCAGGTATTGTTTCTAAGATTTGATGATGTAGACCATCCAATATGGGTGTTCTCTGGTAAATTTGTTAACAAAGTGCGAACTCAATATCACCTCTATCAGTGATAAATAAGCAAAAGAAAGTCTACAAAATGAAGATCTTTTCTAATTCCATATGGGCTTACTTACTTTCAGCCATTGCCAAGTCTATGTCATGAAAACCAATGTATTATTATAAAATGAATTGCCTACAACTCACCAACTTCTAGCGAAGTTTCAGCCTTCTTGACGTGGAAATATTTGAGCTTCAACAATTAGTACATTTCTTAATAGGAGCTTGACCATAATTTACTAATTTTTAAGCTGCAATAATTAATAGAAAGCTGGCTCGTATCAATTGGCAGCACTGATTTTTGGTATGGAATCACGCAAGACCGGGGCAAACAATCTTCAATGGCTTTTTCTTTAACTCAATTACTATTGAATCTCCATTCGTCGAAGAGAGTGAAAGAAGCAAGTAATTGTCTAGTGGATAGCACATATGTTTGTCTGATGATCATATGACATCGAAGAACCTATAAACTACACTTCTTCAATTTATAAACGGATTCAAATATACGACAACTTTTGCCCCATCAACAATTTATGAATCCTCATTTCAATTTCAACTGTGTCGTCCTTCGGGAACTTTGGTGTTGAGTCTTCCTTGGAGCACCTTAAGAGTACAGTTACATATGAGGGTACTACAGGTATACACATGGTACCAGCATATAGCATACACATACATACAACTATGATATACAATCAGCACCCCCACCACCCATCATATATCCCCCATACATGCTACAGCGCCACCGCCTCCCATATACTCCCACCCCTTCTGCCGCGCAGCGCCGCTATATATCCCCCCCTATTGATCCCCTGCTCCCAACCCCCATGGGCCATCCCCCATCACATCCCACACCGCAAACTTTCTTTGTAGATATTAACCGCAGCCCCCCGGGTTTGAATATATGGCGCTCGCATTGTATGTATTTCGGTTGCGGCCATACCAAGTGGAAAATACTGTTTCCCGTCCGATCAACGTTAGTCAAGCCACTTAGGGCCATTCTTTAGGGAGGTAAGGATGTTCTTTAGGGAGGTAAGGATGTTCTTTAGGGAGGTAAGGATGTTCTTTAGGGAGGTAAGGATGTTCTTTAGGGAGGTAAGGATGTTCTTTAGGGAGGTAAGGATGTTCTTTAGGGAGGTAAGGATGTTCTTTAGGGAGGTAAGGA
>JAJLXN010000027.1:0-12381 GCA_030571295.1 [Candida] citri
GATCGCAGTCTTCTGGCGCATCTTCTATGAGTTCTGGATCAGTCACCTCGAGTGAGAGTAGTGGATCGCAGTCTTCTGGAGCATCCATTCTTATTTCGTCTTCGGGCCATATTAGTGGATCGCAGTCCTCTGGCGCATCTTCTATGAGTTCTGGATCAGTCACCTCGAGTGAGAATAGTGGATCGCAGTCTTCTGGAGCCTCTTTTAGTATCTCTTCCTCTGACTATTTTGGTGGGTTACTGTCGAGTGCGTCATATAGTGGGAATTGGCTGTGGTCCTATAGTACGAATTCGAAGGGTGGCATAGTGGAGTCGTCGAGGTCTTTGGAGTGGAGTACTGCGTCTGTATCACCGACATCCAGTAGTTCAGATGGTCTGCCCATTTCGAAGATGCTGGATACTGGTGTGAATGGGATCAGTGGGGTCTCAGGAGTTTCAATGGCCTCTTCAATAAAGAAGTCTTTTGAAACAGTTTCTAAGACCGTTGAGTCAATTGGGAATGGTTCAGATGTTACTATAAAATCAGAAATTTCAGCTGTGACTATCCTCCCCGTGGCGTCAGACTCACTTGATACAAATGAATCCAGAGTCTCCTTGAATTCAGAAAGTGAGAATAGGACTACTAGTGTATCAACTACTATCATAACGGAGGTCGAATCTTCGATTACTATGTCGTCTACAGTTGCGATGGGGTCTCAAAGTTATGAAGGATCTGGACCCAAAAATAAGGTATCTCATTATTTTTTCTTGATAGCCCTGGTATTGATATTCAACTGATATCTTTCTGAAGGACAATGTGGTAATTTTGCTTTCGCAATTTCAGGAAATCTATTTGGTTTGAGGTTATTGTTTCATAATTTTGTTTATGGTTAATTTCGAAACACTTTTTGGAAGTATGGGCGATGCAGTAGAACGGCGTTTGTATAAATTTTATTGTGCGTTTGGCTTGTTTCGAAACCCAAATCCCAGTCAAGAACCTGGTTGCAAGTTGTATATGGTACAAAGCAATTTAAATGTATTGAGGTCAAATCTGCGGAGACGGAGCTCAAAGGCTACAATATATGTTGTCTAATCTCGTATGGTAATGTCTGTATGCATCAAAGGGCTTCACGCATAAACTTCTTTCATCGCGAGTGCATTTTCCTTATCCGAGAACAACTTTCTACAAATAAGGTTTCGGTATTTAATGTCAAATTCACTCATGTCTTGCCAAGGTAGATAGCGCATCAATGACTTTCACAAAGCTACATAAGTGAAGAAAGATCCAAAATTAGGCACTTCTGACATCATTAACGCAATCATAATATACTTGTTTCGAAATTTAATCCATGATTGAAGTGGTAATCTGGTTGGATGTGAATTATCTATTACTAGAGACTTTGTTCGTTTCTGGCTTTTGAGAACAAAAGACACTATTGAAATGTTTCGAGGTGGTTTCGTGGTCTAGTTGGTTATGGCATCTGCTTAACACGCAGAACGTCCCCAGTTCGATCCTGGGCGAAATCAATAATTTTTTTTGCCGTGCCTTTTGCGCTAACCATAAAGAACATCTCAAATTCAATATTCTGGGAATTTAAGCAGTCTGCGACATTGTGTATATCCAGTCTCTTTTTTAAGGGATCTGTGAGTAGTAAGGTTTGAGAAACAAAAGAGGGGAAAAAAAAAATTTGTGGGCTTATAGTTTCAACTCATTCTCAGAAATGTTTTTTTTTTGCCTCCTCTAATTTGAATTTTACCTAATTGGAAGTTTCAATCCTAGCCATGTGTCCAAGGATTGGCAATAATTTGAGTATGTGACATTTATGTGCGAAACAACTGACATTTCATGTTGGCTCATTTTAAAAATTAAAAATCGACGCAAATTGTTTTTTAGAAAATTCAAGCTGAGTCTTTCTGTGAGCGAACACCATATTTAGTGAACTATTTCAAGTCTCTCAATTGAATTGCACTTAAAAGTGCTCGCAAATATACCTAAATACCTACACTACATACGTACAAATTGACAAACAACCACCTGCAGTCTGGGCAGATAATTTCAAACTTAGCATCACCAAACCGATTTTGAAGCTTTATTCTCCCTCGAATGGAAATTTGATCACACGAAATTTGTTTCCCTAGTAGAAGTATAAATCCTTCCGTTCATTGCCGAATTTGCGAACTATCGCTTGATAGCACCATGCATAGCAAACGTTGCCAGCGTTTACACTGTGAGAGTAAACCTCAACTAGCTCGAAAATGGGGTTTCGCCTATAAAAAAATTGAGTCCTCCAAGAGTTTGAGATTGCCTCAAAGAAAATAAGACTACCTCAACAGCTATACATATATGGCTTAAGAGATGAACATGAATTGATGGAAATTACCCCAGTCTTATCTCTACTGAGTGGCGTAGGCCAAAATCATCAAATTTATGTGATAAAAATTCATGCATAATGTAAGGTACAGGTTGCTCAAAGAAAGAAATATTGACCAATTTGAGGTATCTATGTTGTAGAAACTTCTAATTACCAGAGGACTCTTACTGACCTTAAAGCAGTATTGAGAAATCCAAAGCAAAACCACAAGCTTTTTAGAATGGGACGTTTTAGAATTCATTAGGACAACAGAATTAAACATTAAAGAAGGTGATTGGAATTCGAGATAAAAAGCTGTATCTCCCAGCCACGATTTGATCGGTAAAATTCATGTTGCGTATTCGTGAAAGGTTGCAGGTCTCATTTAACGTAGTCAAAGGTTCTGTATATAATCATGTCATACTAGGTATTCGTATTCAATGTTATAGTCGCTTGTATGTGCTCATGCATCGCAAGGGTATCGTATCTATTAATTTTGACATCACCATAATTTACGATAGGACACGTTTACCATGTTTCTTTACATTAGTTACATGGCTTTTGTACCAAATTAACACTTGCTTATTCTGACAAACTATTGGCTAGGTCAAGACAAAGTAAATGCAATATAGAAGTGCTTGCCATTGTCTTTTTCACTCTTTGAGCTTTCACTAATCTCAAACCGTCTTCGGGTCCCCACTTTGCAGAAAGTTCTCCAAGCTCTCAACAAAAATTTGTCGCATTTAAAACCAATAACATATCACTTTTGTGAAGAAGCTCTGCAAAATTGCAAGAGTGAGCCAAGAAAGTTCAGATGTAAATTTTATATGCTTATTCAAATGCCAATGCAACATATGTACACATTTAAATACGAGTTCAATATCAAAAGAGGTCTGAGATTTGGCAGCTTACATATCATATTTTAGGAAAATTCCCGAATCCTCTTGGGGTGTATTCTTGTGACTAGAGAGTTTTCACCTGAGCAGATGCACCCGAACTCGGTTGCAACAAATGTTGCATTCTCCTGTATGACATGAGTGAACGTGCATCACAAATTAGTATTGTGCACGAACATGATGATTTGCAGCTATTCCTACAGCGGTGCGAGCAAAGAATTCAAAAAGGAAGAAGGAAAAAATCACGACTTAGATTTGATTGATGACAGAATTCACATGAGCTTGGATTTTGGAATACATGTGCAGATTTATGATTTTTATTGCCTCAATGTTATGTCCATCTTCGTCGTCTTATGTTGAGGGTGGAAACAGTATCGTGCTGTCAGGTTGTGAAATGCAAGCCTTAACCTGATCTCTCAACATTCAAAGGGTGAAAGAATTTGCCGGAACACTTATGAAAAGTCTCAAAAGAATATCCACATAATCAAGCTCATAGTTGACACCTATATCTTGTGAGATGCCAGAATGTGAATACGAAAAGTGGGTTCTTGAATCAATCTGAATTTTGGGACTTAGAAAATCTTGATTACGTTTGAATTTTTTGAATCACAAGTGAAACATTAAATAGAAAGTGAATGGGAATATATTGTATAAAGAACCAATTAAATGTGTCTTAATTAATCTCCTCACCAAGCAAATGTCATGAGCTGAGGATTGAGAACAATAGGGGCGAGGAAGTGGCTTGTGATACACCATCCAAGAGGTAATTCCACGGCAAGATATCTTATCTGAAAGGCATACGGAACCAAAAAAGCAATTGCGATCATACCAGCAACAACGATTACACATGCGAGATACATTCCTCTGTAGCCCTTCACCGCTCTGGGGACCTCCTTGAAAAAGTTGGAATCATCAATATCCTTTGCGGTGGCACCCCATTGTAAATCGATCGAGAAAAAGTAGCATAAGATGGAAATCATCATATGCCAGGAAAGTCCACCCATGAATATACAGAAAAGTACCGACCATTTGAACTCAAGCACCATTGGTAAAATTGGTTTTCCTAAAATCCTGTATCTTCCAATGATATAAGAAATTTGAGAAGCCACTCCAAACACAACAGAGACAGCAACAAAAATTGTCATTGAGTCGATATAAATTCTGGAGTAGCCCCAATTGTAGTAACCCACAATAAAAAAGTTTGCAATCAATAAGAAAAACGATGACCCGATGGCAAAATAGGTGCCCATGTATCCCAAAATACCGAACTTTCCAGGTACACTCATGTTCGACTTGAGGAGCATGGCGAACAAGCTTGTGAAAACCTTTCCAGCCCACCATTCTTTCACGGGAAAGAAAATAATCTCTGCACATCCGAACGCATACTTAGACCATCTGGTAATCTCATCGTAAATTGTCAAAGAGACACCTTCCTTGAAGCCTCCATTATGATAAGTTGCAATGCGAATGACGTAACCTAACCCTGCTAATTTTAGAGACACCTCGAAATCTTCGGAAACGTGAGATTCCGACCAGTACTTGGTAATACCGTCATCTGCATCAACATAAGCCAATTCCTGGATTGCGGAAAATCTGAGAAATGCATTGTGACCCACAAAAGCGGCATTATCAACACCATTTGCGGATACGCATGAAATTGAAAAATAAATCATATCCGTGAACCATGCAATGAGTCTTTCCCAGTAATTGTTTACCACCATCATGACACCTGAGGCGTGCTGAAGAATGGCGACTTCAGGAGACTCCCTCATTTCGGAAACAGAGTCAATCAAGCAATCAGTGGGAACTCTAGTATCTGAATCAATAATTAGAATGAATTCACCTAACAAAATGTCACCACCTGCCCAGCACTTACCCTCGTCCCTGACAGCCTCTTCAAGACACCGAAGGTATATAGATGATTCTTCTCTCTTTGTTGGGTTATTTGCACCGGATAATCTCTCATGAAATTTAGTATCAACCATTCTGGAAATGTAGAGACAGTAGTTCATATTAGACGCTTTCTTGAACCTTCCTTTTCTAACAAACCCATCAGCCCCATGGCCAGGACGCGCAACATATCCCAAACCGTTGTCTTCGTAATACTCAATTCTTTCAAGGGCCTCCTTTCGGTCCAAAAGTTGCAAACCATCATCATTGATGAAAATGTTGGCGGAACCACCTTGCAACTCATATGTATGAATAGCTTTTTGTAGACTCTCCACTGTAGGTTTGATAACACTGTCGAGCCTTTCCTTGTAAACCGGACACTGTATAGTCACATGAGGTAAAACACCGTCGCCTGGCTTCAACCGAGGTGTTCTATGAACGGAATAGGATCTGGAATTCTTGCTCATCTGTGAAATGGGGCCGAAAAGATAAAGGAAAATACTCACAATTGATGATGAGAAGAAACTCGTAAAGAAGAAAAACTGGGGTAAGATTAGCACACCAAGGAGACTGAGGTATTCTCCCTCAGCTCGAATTTCCCTCATAATTTGCGCCGTCATGGCACCCATCCAAGCACACATCAAAACCATTGCAAGAGACAGGACAATGGCATGGATGTAGACAACTGGTCTCTCGTTGGTTTGTTCCTCTATGTAAGATACGTTTTCATCAGTGCTTTGCTCCTTTGAGCTATGTTGGGAAGGGTTAGAACTCCCCATTTCTGCAACACCGGCGATAAGTTCTTCGGCTTTACCTTCGTTAGATACATCAGAAAAGGTCGAATCAAAAACTCGAGCAAATGTCATTCGTGGAACGTATTCGACTTCTGTTTCATCTGTAAGCCCACCATTGTTTGACACGTACTCGACCATTGTCTTCTCTAAGTCGTGCGTTAGATCTGTGACCTCTTGGACCGAATTAGCCCACGCAATCAAACATTGTTCCTCTTTGACGAATGCAAAGTACTGATACTTACGAACCCAACGTAAATGTTCTATATTTTCAATGACTTGGATATTGTGGTCTGAATCCAAACTCATTATTTCGTCTCCTGGCTTGATCAATTCTATTATTGAGTGTACGACGGGGAAAGAGACCTTAATGGCAACTTCAGCCCGCAAGTACCGAGCACAGCAATCAACAAAAGAGTCAGTCTCAATAATATCACATGGAGGCAAGTAGCTATAGGTGATTCGATTACCTTTTCTTGCATTTTTCTTGACAACACAGGGCTTGGAAAGATCATTGAACTTGAACCACCCATTCAACAGACAAACATCAAAGAGGTAGTCGACAACGATAAACTGAGCCCCATCCTTGGTTGAATTTTCCCCAAAGCTGATAGTCGCATTCAAGTTCCCAAGAGGTTCAATTGGGTCCATAGAGCCGTTTGAGGTACTCGGGTACTGGAAGTTCATGAAGGGATTTGCATTGGGGTAGCCTTCAACCTCATCTCCGACTTGATGTGTAGCTAACTGAGGATCTACTGATTGAGCTTTGCTTGTTTTGGAGCCCCTTGCGGCTTTATCAGTTAGGGACTTTCTATCCCCAAGAATAAAATTCTTGATACCCATTTATTAGCGCAGTGTCGAGCAAAATTGATGCGAAACGGCCCTCTTTATCTAGCAAGGACTTATCGGCAGTTACTATAGCTATTGTTAAAATATTCAACATTTTTCAGCAATAGGATATTCATTTTTCTTGGATAGTAATTGTTAATTACCTCTCGATACACTGCGCAATTTCTGCAGCATGCATGTCTTAGAATAACAATACCTCGCAGATACGTGAGGTGTATAGGAATGCAGGGTTCATACATTAATGCGTGGTTCAGGGATGGTGTAATAAAATACTCGGTAATCAAATTTACGTGAATCGATGGTCTTATTTTTTGCCGCCTCGAGACTTCCACCTAGTACACGCGTATATTTAATTTAAACGGCCGCTAAATACGCTCCACTTCGATCTTTATCACTCTTTTTGATGTCTCGTCCATCAACTCCCGGTTCTTCTGAGGAAAAAAATTTCCCTTTATCTTCTCTTTACAAAGAAATCATGGAGAAAATTTCGGAGCCAATTAATCTTTCGGAGCCGAAGGAGGATTCCAATATGTCGCATGAAAATACACCCAACATGTCTCTCCAAAGTAGAAGCGGTTGGCATTCTATTATGCTGGCTCCACACTATCCACCTTTCCTGAGCCGCTTCAGAGGAAGCGCTCCTGGCAGCTTGATCAATAGTGACTCTGCTGGATCTAGCTACTTATATCAAGCCACCAAAGCCACCTACCTGACATCCTTGCTGCAAAATTGCGAAGAGATAATCATCTCTAAAAAGAAGTCAGAGTCTCAGATATTGGATCCGGGGGCCATTATAGAAAAGCCGTGGCTTGATTCAAAAGCTTTTAAAAAAATGAAAAGACAAAGCTACATTTTTTACGCTGGATTCATTGTTGGCTTGGCAGTTATTGGAGTTCAACTCTACATGGCCTACAAATCAGTTACAAACTTCAATTATTGTGAGGTCTTGATTGAAAATTTTGAGTCGTTTGATGAATCAATTTGGACAAGGGAAGTTCAAGTTGGTGGATTTGGTACAGGGTCTTTCGACTGGACTACAGATAGCGAGCGTAATTCATATGTCAAAGATGGTAAACTCTACATTGTTCCTACCCTCACCAATGAAACTATATCTGATAGGGATATTCTCAATGGTTATACTGTGAACTTAACCTCCGATGGGACTTGTACAGGGTTGGGAAAAAATCAGTGCTGGGTGACTTCCAATCTGTCAACAGGAATTATTTTGCCTCCGGTTCAAAGCGCACGCCTCAACACAAAGTTAAAGGGCTCGATTAAATACGGCAAGGTAGAGGTGAGAGCCAAAATGCCTAAAGGAGACTGGCTCTGGCCTGCCATTTGGCTTCTTCCAGTTGACAACGTCTATGGCGAATGGCCGACTTCAGGTGAGATAGATATCGCTGAGTCCCGCGGAAATGGTGTACATTATCCCAGTGGTGGATATGATCAGTTCCTGAGTGCACTTCACTGGGGACCGTCGTTTCTGACTGATGCTTACTTACAGACTTTTAAAAAATATCAAAGACGTCTAGGACTGTTCGGTGACAAATTCCACACATTTGGGTTGGAGTGGAATGAGAAATATATTAAAACATACGTGGACGGAAGGTTGGCTCAAGTGCTCTATCACAGCTTTAAAAGGCCCTTTTGGGATATTGGCAAATTTAGTGCCATCTACGACAATGGCTCCTATATTACAAATCCATGGCCGCTGAATAAAATTGCGCCATTCGACCAAGAGTTTTACCTTATCCTCAACGTCGCCGTGGGAGGTACCAACGGATTCTTTCCTGATCTGATGGACAACAAGCCCTGGAAAGATGTTCAAGGGGAGGTTGCACCTGCTGCTTTTTGGAAATCAGTCAACACCTGGTACGGCACTTGGTCGGACAGAGCGGAGGACCGAGCTTTAGTGGTAGAATCAGTAAAGATGTACAAAATCTGCAAGTCAGCACTGAAATAAAATAATCACCTTTTTCAATTGTTTAAAATTTTTTTATTCCCGTATGCATTGAATCTTTAACTGCCTCATAACACAGGATATGGTCTTCGTTTTTTGCGTTTGCGTTACTCTAACTTCATGCAGCCGTACACGTGAACATTTTCCAAAGGTTCCTTAAATTTACATAAGTAGGGGTACCCTTGTAAAGCAACAAAAAAGAGTTTGATCTGGATTGATAACAAGCCTAAGAAGAATAGCATTGATTGAAAGCTGGCCCCTCGGCAAACCCTGCGGTATACGTTGGTTAACCTAGTGTGAAACATTTATGGCTTGGTCACGACGCTTTACATTAAAAAGAAATCAAATTTTAGGGGAAGCGGACATTTCTGCATTGTATCAATTTAAATTATTATTTGTGAACCAACTTGAAACTCTCCAGATCTTCACAGTGCCGCCCAGCATGAGGGTTGCTGGGAATCAACGATCCAGACTGAGATTCGTTTGGTTCTTTCATTTTGATTTTTTAGCCAAGAGCATACAGCTGTATCATAAATCTGAGCTCGCTACTCAATCTTCATAGTTTGAGGCCAGAGTTATTAAATTCAGATTGAATGTCGGATTAGATGTTTAAGGAAGAGGGTACGAGCAGCTGCAGCTGAAGGTTTAAAAAGTCAGCGCATCCTTTGAGCCAGCTGATTGTCTTTCAACCTAATGGTGTTATTTTTTGAGGTGTTCAACAATCCCATTAAGTTCAAGCACACTGCACCTCGTGTTGTCCCAGATAAACAAATTCTCTCTCGCCATCTTCAAGGATTTACGAAACCTGGCTCGGTGAATCTTTTTTACCTTTAATCTAACGAGTTTAGAGAGGCGGAACTAAATTACATCAAGTTTCTATTATTTGCATCCAGATTCAGTGATAAAACCCCATTTACTCAAAATTACATATGATTTTAGATGCGCATGCATAAGTACTTCTAAAGCTCTAGCAAGCCAGAAAGACTTTTTAAATCCCAATCATTACATGCCCAGAAGATTATTTTGATTTTCAAAAAGCAGCAGCTGTTAGTTTGCATACTTACCAGCCAAATATTCATCTGGGAGGTTTTACAAAGCATCGTATTGGCAATTACACGTGTTATTGTCATCATGCCATTAAACGGAATTGATCTGCACCATCTGAAGTTGCATTAAATACTAGCTTAGCCGATATGGTATAGAGACTTAGACGCATGATGTTTGACGACTAGAGAGACTTTCACTGTGACGCGACAAATATATTAGCTGAGACGACTAGCATATTCTCATTAGTACCGTTATTTTCGACAACTGGGGCCGTGACTACGTGGTCACGACACCCTGATAGTAGGAAATAGCCCTACTTTCATGACAGGCGCAGTTTACCGAATGTAAAAGTTGAGTTTATACTTCATTCACAACCTCAGCTGTACTCAAAGAACAATGGGATGTAAGACCGTTGGGATACCACTTCTACGAGCCAAAATCTCAGACGATTTTTTGGGAAAGATATGGACTTGAAAAGATGGCAAAGGATAATCGTACTAAGGGACTTTGGGAAAATTTTCAAATCGAGTTTCAGGAAAGTCAGAGGTTTCGACAGTATTTTTCACTCTGAACGATAAGTGGGTTTTGGCTTCCGGTGATTGAGCTTTCGAATGGTTGACATATTAATCCGGTACATTGGCAGACCCTTAGTTCATTGTTTTATTGGGCAAAACAAGATATGTGCACTTCCAATTTTTCATCTTCGTGCTTCCAAGACAATGTCCATTGTAAACCTATGTGATTTTCTTTTTTGAAAACTTGCTGGCGTGCTTTCATTATAAACAAATATTTTCAAAGTTTCAATTATTTTCACTTTACGGTTATGCCGACATTGTTGGAGCAATTTGATAGGCTGCACAGATGAGTATTGAATGCTTTACCTGGTGATATATGAACTTGGGCTCTCCGGGTGGTGGTTCTTTTGCAGTGATTGGTAGAGGTGTTCGATAGGGACATAAGACTGAGTTTATGCCACATATGATATCAGTGGTTCTCGAGCGTCATTTAGAACCCAATATACGGCTTGAGTACCGCGATCACTGAATAAATTTCGTCTGTCATATCTTCACGTTCTAATGTGGGTTCTCAGTCAGAAGAAGGAAATTGAACAACCACCAAAACATCCAAGTACCATTGGTTTCTGATGATTATGGCATTAGCTTCAGATCAAAGATTCCACAGATTTCGTGTGATTCACGGTATCGACAATATCAAGCTGTATTCGGGCACATTAGTTGCTCTTCTGCGGTGTAGATTGTTAATCTCAATAGATTTTAAAGTAACCAATACACTGCATACATCTGGTAATACTGTTCAAGACTACACAGGTGCAAAGACTTGCAAGTCAGGTCAGTTCAGTTAATGCTAGTTGAAAACATTCTGAGAATCGTTTTCATAACACGTGGAAAAACATCCATTTAGAACATCAGAATACTTTATCTCAAGAGTGCGGAATAAGAAACGACACATCATTGCAAACACTAAATCATCTGACAATATGAAAATAATGAATTTGTGGCCGCCTAGCTTCGGAAAAGTTTCTTCTCTCTTTTGGAGCTGGTTTAGAAGTTCATAGCTCCATATTGTAGAACCTTTAATTCGAGTGCAGAAGGTAAAATTAGGATGGATTGCGTCGGAAGAGCTTGTCTATACCAAACAATCTCACTATTGCTGGATTATTGGCATGAACTTATTGTGTACCTAACATTGAAGCTGTGCTGCAGTCTTTATTCAATTCAGGCGAATTCTCGCAACTAAGTTCTTTTGATCCTTAAATGAGAATCTCACATTATTCCAGCAGACTGCGCACCAGTAAATATGGCTGCAAGGAGTGCTGCATAATCCTGTACATGATATTCAAGCATGCAAGATAGATTCACGCATGAGCGTCATGCATCGTGCAGCCAGCCCTCGTCTGTGAAAAGCAAAAAGCTTTGTTAAATTGGGTTATACAGACAGATTTAATCTCTTGGTCGTATAAGGAGAAACAGAAGGTCTTCCCAATGAAATAAAAAGAATTGAGTCTGTCAGAAATGCAGGGTATTGAAGTACTTAATGAGCTTTCCAGTGGTGCTAGACATCATTGCAAACAGATATGGATTAAACTAGCAATTGCTCCTTTTTTACTTACATCAGTCCAAGCAAATAGGCTTGTTCACAGAGTTCTGTTTCAATCTGGCAAACGAGTTCCAGTGGAGCTGGTGATCGGTGTAAAACTTATAACCTCTTAGGCCAAATTACTTTCTACATGAAAAGTTTAAGCATCAAGAAGACCAGTATTAAAATGACTCAAGTCTTTAAAAAAGGTTATAACGTATTAGTATCTTCCAAAAGTCAGCATCAATTGGTCTATATTGACTGCTATAACATAAATTCCAACTCTCCGTTCTTTGGTGTTGGTCTCAAATGATTCGGTTAGTAAATCTTTTGCACCAGTTGTTAGGGAGGTAAGGATGTTCTTTAGGGAGGTAAGGATGTTCTTTAGGGAGGTAAGGATGTTCTTTAGGGAGGTAAGGATGTTCTTTAGGGAGGTAAGGATGTTCTTTAGGGAGGTAGGATGTTCTTTAGGGAGGTAAGGATGTTCTTTAGGGAGGTAAGGATGTTCTTTAGGGAGGTAAG
>JAJLXN010000028.1:0-10375 GCA_030571295.1 [Candida] citri
TGATGCTGGTCTTACTCAGTACACTACTACTTGGACCACTACCAACTCTGATGGGTCTGTCGAGACTGACTCTGGTGTTGTGATTGTTACCACTGACTCTGCTGGTTCTGTTTACACAACTACCTCTCAATTCGCTGCTTCATCGTCTTC
The DNA here is from genome assembly GCA_030571295.1 of [Candida] citri. NCBI lineage: Eukaryota > Fungi > Ascomycota > Pichiomycetes > Serinales > Metschnikowiaceae > [Candida] citri. Next base: position 151 of record JAJLXN010000028.1, read on the forward strand.
TGGTCTTACTGAGTACACCACCACTTGGGCTACTACCAACTCTGATGGTTATGTTGAGACCGACTCTGGTGTTGTGATTGTTACCACCGACTCTGCTGGTTCTCTCTACACCACTACCTCTCAATTCCCAACTGCTGTTAATGCTGGTCTTACCCAGTACACCACTACTTGGACCACCACCAACGCTGACGGTTCTGTTGAGACTGACTCTGGTGTCGTTATTGTCACCACCGACTCTGCTGGTTCTGTTTACACCACCACATCTGAGCTCGCCGAGTCTTCCTCTTCTGATGGTCTCACCGAGTACACCACCACTTGGACTACTACCAACTCTGATGGAACTGTTGAGACTGACTCTGGTGTCGTTATTGTCACCACCGACTCTGCTGGTTCTGTTTACACCACTACTTCTCAATTCCCAACTGCTGTTGATGCCGGTCTTACTCAGTACACCACTACTTGGACCACTACCAACTCTGATGGATCTGTTGAGACTGACTCTGGTGTTGTGAATGTCACCACTGACTCCGATGGCTCCCTCTACACCACCACTTCTGAATTCGCTGAGACATCGTCTACTGGTGTTGTTATCTGTCGTAGAGATGGTGAGGATTGCGTTTCCTTGACTGAGTACACCACTACTTGGACTACCACCAACGCTGACGGTTCTGTTGAGACTGACTCTGGTGTTGTGATTGTCACCACCGACTCTGCTGGTTCTCTCTACACAACTACCTCTCAATTACCAACTGCTGTTAATGCTGGTCTTACCCAGTACACCACTACTTGGACTACCAACAACGCTGACGGTTCTGTTGAGACTGACTCTGGTGTTGTGATTGTTACCACCGACTCTGATGGTTCTGTTTACACCACTACTTCTCAATTCCCAACTGCTGTTGATGCCGGTCTTACTCAGTACACCACTACTTGGACCACTACCAACTCTGATGGATCTGTTGAGACTGACTCTGGTGTTGTGAATGTCACCACTGACTCCGATGGTTCTCTCTACACCACCACTTCTGAGTTTGCTGAGTCTTCGTCTTCCTCCTCTGCTGGTCTTACCGAGTACACCACGACCTGGACTACCACTAACGCCGACGGATCTGTTGAGACTGACTCTGGTGTTGTGATTGTCACCACCGACTCTGCTGGTTCTGTTTACACCACTACTTCCGAATTCGGTGAGTCTTCTTCTGTTGCTTCCTCGACTGTCTGGACTACCACCAACTCTGAGGGATCTGTTGAGACACTTACCGGTGTTGTGGTTCCACATACATCTAACGGTGTAGAGTATGTTACCACTTCCTTGGTTCTCACCGAATATGTGACGACTTGTCTCGCTACTGATGACAGTGGATCTGTTCTGACTGATTACAGCGTTGTCCGTGTTACTACTGATGAGAGTGGACTGTTGTACACAACTACCACTGAGTGCACCGAGGCCACCATCACTTGGACCACTACAGCCACCGAAACGGACACTGAAAATGTCACTTGTTCTGGTGTTATTAAGAAGACCACGGATGAGAGTGGCCTGACAATTACTTCCACATCCACTTACGGGCTGAGCGCTGGAAGTGCAACTGTCTGGACAACCACCGGCTCCAACGGTGAGACTTCTGTTGTCACTGGGGAAGTTGTTGTTTCAACTAACTCTGCTGGTGAGTTGATCTCCACCACTTACGTACAAACCACCAACTCAGCTGGATCGATCACACTTGCAGCTATCGAGGAGGCAAGCGCAACACTCGCAACCGTTGAAGAGGCAAATACCACAGTCGCAGCTGCATCTGTCAAGGCTGAAATGTCCTCATCCAGCTCCACTACTCCCGGTGCTGAAATTGAGGCAACTACAACTTCGATTGTTTCTTCCGACCAATCATTATGGTCTGGAGTTGCTCCAAGTGTTTCGACTTTGAGCACAAGTATTAATGGCAGTGTCTCATCAACAGCTACAGTTGCTGTGGATTCAGCCATTGCTAACGGCTCTGGATCTTTAAAGTCCATGAACATCATTACCTTCTTGGGTCTTATCGCATTCGCATTGGTGTAACCAATTCAATACCATGAATTGTTTTCGGACTTTTAATACCTTATTCTTTCATTTCGGCTATTTGACGCCACTTCATTTATTTCTGGTTACATTCTGGGGCATATTAAATTCCATTTTTCGTATTATTGATTAGCGCAAAAGTATCATTTTCAAGAAAATATTATCTATAATTAGCGTTTTGCTATTTGTAAGCTAGTAGATGAGGACAACAATCTTTCCTCAAGGCTCGGGAAAGACCGTATTTGGTACAACTAAGATACCTCAGGCGATGAATTCTTGTAGCTACTAAGAATAGCACTTTTTACATGAGAACCTGGTATCTTGGACCAAAAAAAGGTAAAAGTTCAAGAAATAGTAGACAGTGGAACATCGTAACATCTTTTACTGCTGGCTTTATGTAAGAGATGAACCACAACGAGCTACGAAATTCATATCCTTGTAGGAAGAATGTTGCATGAATTAATTACACTATCAAAAGATAAAATTTTGGAATCAATAAGACAAGTGAAAGAACTGACAAGTATATACCAAAAGTATGGAATTCAACAGAGTTCAAACAACCTCATTTGAGGTTATAAGATATACAATCTACACACAGAATAACAATTGAAACTAGTAGAGAACAAGTCTCAAGTTCACAAAATTAGCGAAAGAATTTTGATTAGACTCTGCAGATGTTAAATATAAGCAAACAAAAAGAATTCAACCAATAAAGTAAGTGTATTTGCCTCAGCTAGTAATCCGTGTTAAAATGCAATAATCAAACACCTGATGAGAGAAGAACCCCATATGGGTTGTTGAAAATTCATACACCGAAATGAAAAAAACTATGCTTACGATCAAATATCAGTGGCAAAAAAGAATAAATATATTGCAGGTAATGCTTCAAGTTCAGATTTAGATTATCATGTCTTCAAAAAAAAAAAAAAAAAACCAGCATTATCGGCAAATAAAGAGCCTTCTCGGCTTGGGCTTTCTAATTTTAACGTGCTTAATCACCAAATTCTGATCCAACAATTACTCTTTGTGCGCGAATGGAGATACCAAATTCAATCTCAAAGTTTACCCTCCGAATTGGTAACCCCACAAAATATATGAAAAGCCAATTATAGTTTCTTACTGCCAAATCATTTCATGACTCGAATGTGAACTTCCTATCATCAATCTTGGAAGCTTTAAATTAGTTTTCGGTGGTCGTGACATAGAATTCGGTCTGATGTCAAATTTGGTGTTATAGTTCATCTTCCACTGTCGGTAACGTGATCCTAGATTTTGTTATCTCAATTGAGCTCAACCATTCAGGCAATTTGAATTCCATTGAAAGTCACTCTTAAAATCCCAAACATAAAGCGTTTTAACGAGAGGAGACAGAGGAGAACTAACTGTATCCAATGCTCTTCAGAATTTTTTCAAACTAATGAATGGAAATTTCAAGCTTAATCTCTGTATAGAGTCTTCCCGCCGCCTTTCAGTTCGGTCTAGCTTAACAGAGATACAATAATACAGTCAAAAACATAGTATTTTTCCTCTATCTCTTTCGGAAGAGCAACGGGCAAATTGCTAAAATTGATCTTCAATGAAGGATCCAAAATACCGTGTTGCTAAGTCATCAGGCGTTGTTCAAGCGCAAACTTATGTTGGAGACGAGGTGTCAGCTCTAAAGTGAGATATGAAGTTATGGCGACCAAGGCTTTAGCCTTGTATAAATTCTTGGAATCAGAGCTTCCCAGTATTTGGTCTTTCTGCAGAATTGAATATGTATACCTGAAGAGTTTTGTGATTACTTGGAAATGCTCCCGCACCTCTCCCAAAACAACAACGCTTAGGGCTCATTAAGGTACCGTTCCCATCCAAATTAAGTTGTTCTTCCAGTGGGGGCACCATCCATCTGACGATGGTGTGAGATTGAGAAAGTGTGTCCAGGGATTGGAAAAGTCTTTTAATTGATGTACCCGGTTCAGTCGAGGAATTGTTCAATACCTTGTTTCCGAGAAGCAAAATTTTGGGGTCGGGCTCGAAGAGAGCTTGGAGAAACCAGAGGGTCCAAAGTTTCATTTCAAAAGATGTGGCAAAAACGTTTTGTATGCTAATCAAAACAAGGGGGAGGGGGATAGAGCTTGATTTAACAGGAGGATTCAGCTCTGAGAAGATTTTAAAGCAAGCCTAAACGCTCCAGGAGGGAATTCGTCTGGATCACATGTCTACTGAAATTCGTTGGCAAGTTGGCGACACAACTCGAAAAGAATCCAGCCAAAGCCCTCTATACTCCGGAGTAGTTTACATTTTACTAATATGATGTCTTTTAGATTGTTTAGATTCTTTTAAGACTGGAATTATCAAACCTCAGATATCATCTGAGTTAAGCTTTTAACTCACAAAGAATGTTGCTGATCATATAACTCTGACCTGAGGAGCAGATGTATCGTTACTATATTTCAAGATGAAGGCTGCTTCGAAGCATGTTGATTCTGTTGTCAACAACTGGGTTGCTGTTGGAAGTTCTGCTGAGGAAGTTGCTGGTAAGGATGTCTAAATGTAAACAAGTTTTGCCGACATTTGGTCATGGGGAGACACTGAGCTTCGAAAGCAAGTCAGTGAGCAAGTGAAATTGTCTTGCTGGCTAGGCAGTTAAGCTAGCTATGTTTCAGCAATTGAAGACTAATACATGGACTAGTGTAGTGAACATTGAGACATGACTACAAAGTCGTTCGTAAGGGCACAATGTATGAGTTTAAAAATGTTAACACACCAGGAATGGCTACCAAGAAAAGGACACCCTGTATTACCGGAATTCAACTGACTATATCTGTTGCTACAATTCCTGCTTGACTCCATCAGTCCAGGCGCACGCTCATGGCGTCAACGAGAATGTCCTATTCAATTCCCACTTACAAAATATCGTTTTGCAATCAAAACCTTCTGATCATCGATACAGAGAGGAATGTGAAATTTTAATGGAGACCATTCAAGAACTGTAGTTGAGATTTATAAAGGAGTGGGTGTTCGTGGACATTGGATGTCTCCACGGACTATTTAACGCGCGCCCTTTGGCACATTGATAAGACGTCATACCGTTGTGATCTTGTCCCAATCAAGCAGCTCTGCTAAAATTTTAGCCGTCAAACTTGAGTAGAAAATAAAAAAGCAGAACCAAATACAAAAGCTGACCCTCGAGATTTGATCAGGCGTCCCATCTAGGCTAATTCGTAGTTTGCCGATCTTTAAAGTATTATTGCCTCAAGCACGCAGATGCCAGACAAAATTGAAGATAGATTGAAAACAAGATTCCCAAAATTCGCCTGCTTTGCCAAGTGTTTATGCTTTATTGTCAATTACGCAAGCAAACTTTACTACCTCCATTTAGCCCATTGAAATCTTACTTCAAGTATGATGAAAACTTTGAGAACCCAATCTACACAAACTGTAGAAACCAGCACTAAGATCATTGGAGGAATAAATGCGAAAAAAAACTTGTCAAATTCGATTGGATTTTCCATCAAAATTTATTAAAAGTTGTTGTTTTTGTGATCGAAGGTGATATATTGGCCCGTAGCATCCCTATATTAGATACTTCATTGATCCGCAAAATCCACTCAACGTTTAAAATTTCCCTTTGTAAATTTTCATGTATGATCAGAAGTATCTGTACGAATGAAGAATTGTCCGAAAGTATGGCCCAGGCTACATTCTATAAATTCGCTTTTTACAAGTCCTTTCGTGAGAAGCCGGAAGCCTTTCAAGATTGATGATGCCATAACCATTTAACTTCGTTCTCAAATCGTACTTTGACTTGCCCAAAAGTCTCAAGTAGGATGACTGAGAATGATCTGTTCGATGGTAACATTAGCACCAGCGATGACGCGAGGACCAAAATTTTAAACTGCAACATCGATATTCCTCGACCGAAAGCGAAGCTCTTGGTATTCTTTGAGAATGTTGGGCTTCCGTAAACGGGAGTTTTTGAAGAGACGCAACTCATCGCTCAAAACTTGTTTCTGCTGACTGGCACAAGCCAGTGCCGTCAAATTTCTGAGATGCATTTTTATGCATAATATCTTGTACGCAGAGCTCAAGAATTCACTACATTCAAAACCAGATGAAGGGTCCAGAATTGCGGAAATGAGTACTCTACTCCGATAAGGAGCTTCATTACTCGGCATTTACTGATAGCGGCTCGAAAGCGGGATGAACTGACTTCGAAAGCAAAACCTCTTCTCGAAAGTATGTTTTCGAGCTTCTCGTATTAATTCGTGATTGCATTGCTTGTCATGATCACAAACAATCGGGAACGGACAAAGACAGCTGTTCCTATAAGCCCCAAACTCGATCGGTTAATATAATGGCACTCTCGTGAATCGCGTTCTCTTCATCGGACAACAAACTAAGGGCAACATGAGCACAGGCCCTCCAATAGCTGCATTTCGCGAGTTGAGCGGCCTGTATGTGTCAATGCATAGATTGTTCCCCTGCACCTTTTATATTTAGCAGTAATGTAAAATAAGGGAGCCTTTGTGCATGATAGATCTGTATATTTGAGGAGTCTCTCGACTTATCACAAAGCTCGCTGATGATTGATCTAACGCCCAGATCGACGTGGGCTGCTACAGTCATTTGACTACGCCAAAAATCTCAACGTCAGGGAAACGCGTAGTAATAGTCTCTTTGGATGAAGATACATTGATGCCAGCGCAAAGCTTTATCTCGTTGTACTCTCGTGGGGAAATGCCAAGCTCCAAAATGTAACCTGTGTGCAAAGTCGCCTTTGTTCTCGTTAGGTGGGCTCATTTGCCGTTTAGCCACTGGTACAGCATCCTTTAAAGATGACGGGCTCTTAGCAAAGAAAAGGTACAAGATTCAACGCGGGATTCTCTGGAGAGTGGGAGCTTAGATCGAGAGGCAACGAATTAATTGTTGGGAGTCATTTGAAGATGCGCAATGGAATATACAAATGATAACCTACTCAGAAGAGATTACATCGCGAATATTTAAGGGTAGTCAGGAACATATTTCAACTAGCTATCATTGGCAATGATCTTCGATCTAAGGCATGGAGCTTCTTGTTTAAGCTGAAGCAGATTTCAATGTATTATTTGAAGGTGCTTCAGAGCTCGAGAGATCACTTGAAGATCACAAAACGTGCCAAACTTTTCCACTCAAAACATTCTTTCGTAGCTTCCTGATAAGTTCTCTCAAACATCCACAGAGAGAAGAAGGTAGAAATTGATAAGTGCAGATAATATCCAAGAAGCTAGGCTCCATATAAATATAACAAAACTGATAGTAGACAGAGCTTCGACGACTTCAAATGACGTTCAAGATAATTCATCGGCTTCGATCAAGCATCTACACTCAAGTTGACTGCGGATGGTAATGATGGACCAAATTTAATTTTTCCCAGAATTTATTCCGAGGAGAAAGATTAGTTTTCTGGTGTCCTCAGTGATTGGAGATTTAATTGGCCTAGCCACAAATTCTGAAATCCTGAGATCTCGACAAGGTTCACTTGCGTTGTATAGGCAATGAAACATATGATTGCCATCCCGAAGAGGCACGTTAAGATAGCAAGTATGACGTTTGAGTGAAGGTTACAACTCATTGTTCATGTTCAATTCCCACGAACCGAGTAGTCTTAAATACCGCAGTTGAGAAACTTCCTTCCCCTCTTTCATCAGATCAAATCAGTTGCCGTGCAAGAACTCCGTAAGCTTTCAAGAACGCCGAAAAAGCTTAATTTTTTCCAATTTCTTCTTGACCGTTACTAAATTTACTCAAGGCTTACCGAAAATACGGTGGTAGCTCTGGGGAAGAGGTGAAAACATACAGTAGAGTTGTAATGCAAGGGTTAGTAATCAGACGCTCAGCGCTTATTCTATAAACAGATTGCTGGTACCGTTCTTGTGAAGATTCCTTCCATTGCATGAGCGACTTTCACTATGCCTAAAGAGTATTGAAGCTATGGAAATAAGGGACTTCATGCGACAATCGGATAAAGTGCTGTTTGCCACTTTCACGCCATGATATTGGCGACCAGGATACTTTATCATCAAATTTGCATTAAAATTGCAAAATTTCAAACGTTGTTACATTACCATGGTCCTAAAATCTTCCTTTGTAAGTATTCAAACCAAGTTTCATTGCTCATGCACTCATTAATTGATTGTGGTCTGTGAAGCAATAATCCGTCGGTTATAGTGGTACCGAAGTGGGAGGTGCGACGTATTTCAGCATTATCTGCGTGGCTCCGACGGTTTGAAGCCTATAATGCACACTGAGTTAAATTGTCGAGCTGACAGAGGGATTTTGGATCGTAGTCTTCATCTAAAAGAATGATATATAAATTGTGATCTGTCGCTCACAATGCCCTCTAAAACCACATGTTGTTCCATATCCATCTCGCCTTTTTGTGGCTTTTGGCACTTTGTGCAGCCGATGGCGGATGCACACCTAAAAGTGTTGATGGACATGGTTTTAATGCAGTCTTTTACAACTACAAACTTGGGGCTCCTGATGGATGGTATGATGACTTTTTCCAATCAAGGTACAAGATAAATGGAACCTTTGGTTCTCTCACTGGAATCACCAAATCGACATTCCAGGTTTATGCGGCTAGTGGTCGAGTTATTAAGGGTAAAATTTATGACAAGTATTTGACAGTCACAAACTACACAATTGAATTGTCCGGATTTTTTCTCGCCGAAGAAACTGGAACTTACTCCTTCAAATTGAATTCAGATAATGGTGCAGCGGTTCAATTTGGTGTCGGAACAGTTTGTTGCAATGACCCTTCTGGAAGTGTTACTGGTAATTTGAGCATGGATGTCGTTGGGCCACAAGGTGGAGGAGGGTCAACTGGTGTTAATGTGAATACAGCCAGTTTCAATTTGCAAGCAGGAGTGTATTACCCTATCAAGATTGTTACTTTCAATTGGGATGCTGATGGTGGACTCACATTGACTTATACAACCCCCTCGGGTACTAAAATCAGCGAAATTGGAGATAAAATCTGGCAGCTTACATTTGAAGAGGGGGTTTGTCCACCCAGCACTACAGTGACAAAGACGTGGTCAGAAAGTTATACCTCGGAAGAAACGGAATCGGGTACCGACATCATCGAGGTTCCCACTCCAACAACCACAGTAACGGTTACTACTGGTACCGCCACCACCACAATAATTATACCGGCTACAAGTGGTGGCACCGTGACAGAGGAAATAGATGTTCCCGTACCAACAGTGACAACAACCGTCACCTGGACAAGCCCTGGGACGCGTACGACAACATACACATCGGAAGGTACAGTTGTGATTGAAGTTGATACTCCAATTCCCACAGTCACCACAACGATCACTAGCGGAACAGAGCTTTCGACAACAACACGGACAGCAGATCCTGGTGACACAGCCACTGTCGAGGTTGATGTCCCCACTTCCACTTCTACTAACACGATTACTTGGGATGGCTCCGAGACCGTGACTACCACTCACACTGAAAATGGAACCGTTGTCATCGATGTTGAAGTTCCAACACCGACAACATATGTTACTTATACTTCTGGTGACGAACTCACTACTGTCACTCATGATGCTTCGGAAGGAGGAACCGTCACTGTAGAGGTCGATGTTCCAACTTCGACCAGTGTTCAAACCATCACCTGGGATGGGTCCACTACCGGATACTCTACCCACACAGAGAACGGTACTGTCGTGATCGACGTTGAAGTTCCAACACCAACAACATACGTGACCTATACTTCTGGTGATGAGCTCACTACTGTGACTCACGATGCCACCGAAGGCGGAACTGTGACCGTTGAAGTTGATGTCCCGACATCCACTGTCATTGAGACTGTGACATGGGATGGCTCTGAGACTTTGACCACGACTTACACTGAAAATGGAACCGTTATCATTGACGTTGAGGTGCCAACACCAACAACATATGTTACTTACACTTCTGGTGACGAACTTACTACCGTGACTCACGATGCCACCGAAGGTGGAACCGTCACTGTGGAAGTTGACGTTCCAACATCCACTAGTGTTCAAACCATCACCTGGGATGGATCCACAACGGGATACTCTACCTACACCGAAAACGGAACTGTGATTATCGATGTTGAGGTGCCAACACCAACAACATACGTGACCTATACCTCTGGTGATGAGC